>OX123188.2:76414581-77014581 GCA_944739405.2 Euclidia mi
GATGCCGTCTTACCTACTCCGATCGCCACTATTACTCCAGGATAGTACGTGAAGCGGTTGAAATCAAAAAACATAGAAATTTCAACCGGGAGGACGGATACAGACTATCGACCACTTGGAACCCAGTTATCAACAAATGCAAACAACGCCGCAGTAACGCAACTCATCAGTGTGTAGACGTCATAAGTGTAGTGTGTCGAAGTACCGACAGTGCGGATAGAACTCAAAATATCAAAAATACAAAACAAGTGAGGGTAGCTGCCGAAACCCGCGCTTCCCAAGGACGGCGCTGAGCTGACATCAGTCCCTCCGCGACCACAACCGTTGCAAGCCGGTAGAAACGTAGGAGAATAACAGAGGTATTTATGCCTTGAAATAAATAAATTATCGCGACTAAGACCCGCTCAATAATATTGTATGATGTATACAAATCGCGAAAGTTTAAAATCGATTATTGCAAACCGCTACGGGCCGGAAAGTGTAATAAAAATAAAACAGCTAGAATGCCTTCGGATCAAACGGGTATGTCTTGAAACATCACTGAGTTTTTTGACGAGATGTCGGGATAGTGAAGTGGTACCCATGGCAGTGCGTATTAAGCCACGCAGGGACATTCCGAACTCCGAAAGCATTCTACATAATGCCAGTGTTCGTCTTTTGAGACAGTTAATTCGCAACTGTCGGTACGAGTTAAATAGTGTGCAGTGTGACCTATACAAAGTTCATACCGAGTGTAGTGACGTGTTATCAAGAAGTGATTTTAGTTTGTGCGATCGTGTTACTTACAAACAAGCTAGTCGCATTTACGATCTGCGTACAAGACGGCACAACAAAAAATATGATAAATTAATAAACCGTCGTGAGAGGCAAGCCGGCAAAAAGGTACACCCCACCGAACAACAAACGGTAATTAATTTATCGGATCATATTATTGATAATGCGACACAAAGCGTATTAGCTAAAGGGTTAAATTATGCGTTAACACCTAAACGAATTCCGTACGAGAATGTCATAAGCAGCATCGAGGAGGTTATAACGCGCAACAAGTTACCGTCTAACGATGCGGATACACTTAGACAGGATGTTGCCGTCATTTTACGTAAGTCAAAGCCGCCGAAACCCAATGTCTCCACAGAAGAGCGTCAGGCATTAAGAACGCTGCGTGATAACACGAATATTTTAGTGCTGAAGGCCGACAAGGGGAACGCCACTGTGGTGATGAATTCTTGTGACTATGACAGCAAAATACGGAATTTGTTAAGTGACACACTAATATATAAACCTGTGTCTTATAACCCGACAGCCAGAGTAACGAAACGCATTCGAGCTTTGATAAAGGACCATAGAAACGTGTTCGCGGAAGATGACTTTGAACGTCTACACAAACCTCAAATCGTGCAGCCGCCCAAGATTTACGGTTTGCCTAAAGTCCACAAGACAAATGTACCATTGCGGCTGATAGTGAGTCAAATAAATTCACCGACATATGGTTTGGCGAAACACATCAGCAAGGTACTGCAACCGTTAGTAGGTAAGACGGCATCTTTCGTGAAGGACTCTCGCCATTTTATCGACATCATCAAGAGCGTGACAAAGGAACCAGACGAAGTGATGGTAAGTTTTGACGTGGAGTCACTATTCACCAATGTTCCAGTTCAGGATTGCCTTGAGGTCGTTGAGAGAAAATTAAGGGATAGCGGTCTGTCTAACAAATACGCCGTTCAATTGAAGAATTGCTTGGAGGGTAACTACTTCATATATCGTGGACAACATTACCTCCAGATCGACGGAGTGGCAATGGGTAGCCCAGTAGCACCGGTGATGGCCAATATCTGGATGGAACATTTCGAAGAATCCATAGACATGCAGGCTTCAAATGTAAAGCTATGGAAGAGGTATGTCGACGATGTATTCTGCATCATGAAGGGCAACAAGCAAGACATAGAACGTTTCGCAGACAAATTGAACTCCATACATCCGAACATCCGGTTTACATTTGAAATGGAGGTAGACGGATCGCTACCCTTTCTCGACGTCAAAGTGACGGTGAGAGCTAATGGTACACTTGGACACACTGTATACAGAAAACCGACACACACCGACAGGTATCTCAACGCCTGCTCGCATCATCACCCGCGACATTTGGAATCCGTAGCGACCTCGTTAGTGAACAGAGCCTATGACCTCTGTGACCCTGAACACTTAAACAGTGAATTGTCACATGTTCAGGAGGTACTAAGGCGCAACGGATACAAAAAGGAGATACCCCGTCGGAAGAGGAAGGACCGCAAATCTGAAGTAAGCAGAGTGCCGGCTTACATGCCTTATATCAAGGGAGTGACGGACAAAGTTGGAACAGTACTACAGAAATACTCCATCAAGACTGTATATAGTCCCCTCTCCAAGGTAGCACACAATCTGCGTACCCCAAAGGACGTAATTCCTCTACAAACACCAGGCGTCTACAAGGTTGATTGCAGTTGTGGTAGGTCCTATATCGGACAGACCAAACGAACGATCGCTGAAAGGGTCAAAGAACATATCACAGCTGTCAAAAATCGACAAATTAATAAATCTGCCATAGCTGAGCATTTGCTGGAATCTGGACCAAACCACTGGATAGAATTACATCAACCACAAGTCTTATCCACCGATCGCCACTATTACTCCAGGATAGTACGTGAAGCGGTTGAAATCAAAAAACATAGAAATTTCAACCGGGAGGACGGATACAGACTATCGACCACTTGGAACCCAGTTATCAACAAATGCAAACAACGCCGCAGTAACGCAACTCATCAGTGTGTAGACGTCATAAGTGTAGTGTGTCGAAGTACCGACAGTGCGGATAGAACTCAAAATATCAAAAATACAAAACAAGTGAGGGTAGCTGCCGAAACCCGCGCTTCACAAGGACGGCGCTGAGCTGACATCAGTCCCTCCGCGACCACAACCGTTGCAAGCCGGTAGAAACGTA
Organism: Euclidia mi; assembly: GCA_944739405.2. Taxonomy (NCBI): domain Eukaryota; kingdom Metazoa; phylum Arthropoda; class Insecta; order Lepidoptera; family Erebidae; genus Euclidia; species Euclidia mi. The sequence continues at coordinate 76,417,559 of OX123188.2, forward strand.
GGAGAATAACAGAGGTATTTATGCCTTGAAATAAATAAATTATCGCGACTAAGACCCGCTCAATAATATTGTATGATCTATCTTTCTATTGATAATTAATTACATGAACGTCAATCGTTCCTCGCTTGCTCGTCCAATACGAGCGATCATTTTTATTCCTTCCCTTTCCCAAAGGCACGCCTAGCTCTTATTCGTCGCCGAGTTCAACGTCGCGCGATAGTCAAGAATCAACGGTCCCGCTGACCGGCTGTGTCCTGGTGCATCTCTACGCCGCGACGAATACATGCAGCATCGCAATATTTTACGGCTATTTTGTAATATAAACGAGAACTAAACCACCCGCGGGTGTAATGGTGTGATCAGTGCAGCTTCAGGATTCTCGAAGACACCAGGAGGCTGCCATTTTGTAAAGAAGAAGACTGACTTACAAGGTAGGTGTGCTCCCATACTTCCGCCTCCTATTCCTCCCATGAACCCACTCTCTTTTCCTATTCTAGGCGATCGGAACCCATCCTTATACAGTCCACAATATTAATATTTTTCCAAATCGCCTAGTACATACGGTTCGGTGCATCGCCGAACCATTTTTTGGTCCTTCGAGCCGGATTCATTTGCGTTTATACCCGCTTGCCGGTAAATCACCCCAAATGGGTGGAAGACATTTTTGACCGTTGACGGCTCTTCACCCCAAATGAGGTGATAGTGCTGGTTGTCATAATATTGCTTAATCCCTATAATCCTCTGTGTTTTGAATCGGTTTTCTCTTTTCTATTTAAACTATCGAGAATATCTGCTTTAAAAAATTGCAACACTGGCCGTCAAAAGTTTGTCTGTGGTTAAGAAATAATTTCTCAAAGTCAGTCTCAGTGAATTCGCGACGCCACACATTTTGCTGTTACAGAAAAAAAAAATTTTGCTAACGGGTGAGTATTTTTGAGTAAATTACTGATTTATTGGTTAATTATAATATAGGTAATGTGTGTGCAACGGGGTTTTACCCAGAGGTAAGTATATTTCAATTTATGTGTGATTTTCGGTGCCGTGTAAGTCACAACGGACTTTTGTTTTCCTTCAATCAATCCCATGTATTTCTGTATTTAATAGACCTATGCACTTAATATTTACGCATAAGTTCATCTATGAATGTAACTTTTAGATAGTAACTATATTTTTAAGTTTCGTGAAACTGTATAGTCGGAATAATTTATTTAATTCTGTTGAAAAATGTTCACTGTCGGCAAAATGTTTTGTGCCAGTTTTATGCCTGTAAATAAATATTTTCTTACTATGACGTGTGTTTGTATTTTTTTCGTTTGAAAATAGAACCCTACCACCAATAAAGGCCATAAAATATATATGGTATCGATTTACTTTTCGAAATAATAATTTTTAAATTTCACATAATGTTTATTTTCAACCATAGTCAATGTTTACCATTTATTATAATAAATTAGAGACAAAATATCAACAAACACTTAACACGAACCGAAAGGGCCATTCATAATCTCTAACAAAAACATAACTTGAGAATACGCCCGTCGCCAACGAGTAAACAAAAAATGTTTTGTTGAGTGCAGCCATCTGGCGCGTGGCGTTACGTTATCGCGTGAGCCGACGGGCGTCCGGGAATTCCAATGTTCTAACGCCGGCAAGCGGTTAAGTAACTTCTCGTTTATATCTCGCGTAGGTATCTTCTAGAAGTACCAAAATCAAAAAATCAAAATCAAAATAATTTATTCATCTAGGCCACAAAGTGACGCTTATGAACGTCAAAATTTAAGTTAATTACTTAATGATTCTACATTTACATTTACTGCCACGTTCGCAATGAAATAGGTAGAATCACGAGAAAGAACGGGCAATAAAACTCATGGCCACTCTTTTCAAACAAATATAATGGTGGTACATTTTATTTTTGTAAGGAGCTGCAACTGTTTCACATTGTAGGCATCTACTAGTAAAATTTTTAGTAGCTATTGATATCATACTCAAGCAGTAAATGATGTTCAGATGGTAAGCCTCCCAAAGTAAATATGGTGAAACAGGAGCATCCACTTACGTCTTTTTAATGTAGGCAGCTCGCGAACATGGTCAGAACTATGGTAGAAGTGAATGAAGCAGAAAGTAACGGTATATGAAACCAAAGCAATCGACAACCTATTAGTTAGCCCATGACCACGAGTTACCCACATTTTACGAATCCGCAAAGTTATAATGAAAGTGTGGAACATGAATGCAAAATATAGTATAAAATGAGAATATCGTAATTAACTACACTATAAAATAAAACTACTAATTATTGACCTAGTCAAAAGCGAACATCTACTTCCAAGCGCTCCTGTCATCAAAATAATCCTTCAAACCGTAATATGCCTTATTTATAAGATTCTTTTTAACTTCTGCCTGAAACCAACTTAATGGCAAGTCTAAAATATAAGTTGGTAATTTATTGTATATGCGAATACTGAGCCCAATAAAAGAGCTATGCGTTTTGTGCAAACGAAAATACGGAACACATAATTTATGTCTATTTCTAGTATTGATATTGTGTATGTCACTATTCATTTTATAAGAATTTATATTTATTCTTACATGCATAACACTGGCATAAATATTTTGTGACGCTACAGTAAGAATACCAATAGTTTTAAATTTTTCTTTGAGTGAGACTCTTGTCTTTAACTGGTAAATGGCCCTAACTGCCCGTTTCTGCAATATAAAAATATTTTGGATATCAGCAGCTCTACCCCATAACAATATGCCATATGACATAACACTATGACAATAACTAAAATAAACCAATCTAGCCGTATCGACATCGGTCAACCTACGAACCTTCTTAACGGCATAAGCAGCTGAGCTAAGTTTCCCTGAGAGATATGTAACATGCGCACCCCATTGTGACTTCGAATCAAGTGTTAATCCTAGAAATAATGTGGATTCAGTTGTTTCGAGTACATCGTCATTTAAAACTATGTTAGGACCAAGGTTTCTGACATTAGGCAGAGCAAACTTAACACATTTTGTTTTTTTGGCGTTCAGTACTAGATTGTTTACATTAAAACATTTAGTCACTTGAATGAGTGCACTGTTTATTTCGTTAAAGTGTTCCTTATTTCTATCTTCTTTAAATATCAAAGAAGTCTCGTCAGCAAACAGTACAACGTCACAAATGTATCTCAAGTAAAAAGGTAAATCGTTTATGTAAACAAGAAACAACAAAGGCCCTAGGATGCTGCCCTGTGGCACTCCTAAATCAACAGGTAAGCCACTGGATTTTGAGCCATTTATTTCAACACATTGGATCCTGTCACTTAAGTACGACTTAATGACATCCAATGCTTTAGTCTGGACGCCGTAATGTCTAAGCTTGCACAAGAGCGTCTCATGGCAGACACAATCGAATGCTTTCGAAAGGTCGCAGAACACACCAACAGCATTTTGGGAAGTCTCCCAAGCACTGCAGATATGTTTGAGTAACGCTACTCCTGCATCTGTTGTCGAGAGACCCTTGGTAAAACCATATTGCTCACCATGAAGGAGGCTGTTTTGATTAAAATGTCTTAGTAGTTGCTTGAGTATGATCTTTTCAAAAATCTTACTAAAAGCAGGTAGTATCGATATTGGCCTATAATTACTAGGATCAGTCTTATTGCCGGATTTGAACAGAGGTATTATTCTACTATGTTTCATAAGATCTGGAAAACTGCCAGATTTAATACACTTATTGAATAAGTTACTTAAATAAGGAGCCACTACATCAATTATACTTGTCAAAACCTTAACAGAAATACCCCAGAGATCACCTGTATTTTTAGACTCTAAAGACTTAAAAGTATTTATAATATCGGTAGAACTAATTGAAATATTAAATTAAATAACTATGAAATTGAAATATTACTTCACATTTTCCTACACTAGACTCTAATAGGTTTTCTGCGACTATAGCTGATGATTTTAATTCTCTAGTAGTAGTAAGTGGTATGCTAGCAAAAAAGTTATTAAATGTGTGTGCGACTTCTTCTTCACTATGAATTAATTTATCATTATCAAGAAGACTAAAACTATTACTTCTTAATGTTGTCTTACCTGTTGTTTCATTAATAGCTCGCCAGGTTGCCTTAACTTTATTCGAAAATTGTTTAATTTTATTCCTAACGAATATAGCTTTAGCTGTATTGCACACTCTTTTAAATATTTTAGAATAATTCCTAACATACTCAGTGCAGTTTAAATCAGAATAGTACATTTTCATACCATACAACTCATACATTTTTGCTCTGCTTTTGTAAATACCCGCAGTAGCCCACTCATTAAAAGCTCGAGATTCCTTCTTTACTTTCTCCTTAGTCTTAAAAGTATTCTGAAACGTGTTATTAACTATATTAAAAAAATTGTTAAAATTCTTATTTGGCGAATCTATTTCTATTAAGTCAGCATTCATAGTATTTATTCCAATCAATACTTTATTCCGGAATTCATCAAACTTATGCCTAGGTAATGGCCTAACCAACACTCTCTGTACGATGCTATCATTGTAATATGGAAACCTAGCTAATTAACCACATTGATCCGAAGTTAATTCAGAAGTAACTACTCTATCTGAAACAATACAATTACTAAATATGTTATCAAGACAGGTGAAAGATTTTGCCATGATTCTAGTTGGTTCAAGAAATAAATTTGTCAAATTAAATGATCTAAAAAGGTTTAAAAATCTACAAGTCATTATTGAATTTTCAAGAATGTTAACATTAAAATCACCACAAACTATACTCCCTTTCTTATTGCTCCTAATTTTACTAATTGCATCTTCCATAACAGATTCAAACAAATTAAGGTCACTTAATGGAGGACGATATCCACATATAATAATATGCTGCTCAAGCTCAACGCATGACAGTTCCACCGTGCGTTCTATAGACAAGTTAGCTATGTCTTTCCGTTCTTTACATGTTAAACTGTTTGAAACAATAATCAATGATCCACCATGAATAGCTTGTTTCCTAGAAAAGGCACTGTGTACTGTGTATTGTGTATTATTTATGAATTTAATCTGGTATTCTTTAAGCCAGTGTTCCGTAATGCACATAACTTTAATACTATGATTTTCTAAATATAAACCTAATTCTAAGTCCTTGCCAGATAGACCTTGTATGTTTTGATGTGCTACAGTCAGTTCAATATGTCTACCCTTTGTCCTGTTCTTAAGTTTAAAGAACTTGTGTCAATATTCTCAATAGAAGAATTATAAGGATATGAACTATTTACAGAAACTAAATTCTTGGATACCCTACATGTACCTGTGTAATTTTGTATATTATATGCTAATAATTTAGCAACTTGTCTTTTATAAAATAGTGGCAGATACATAATATCTTTAGTCAATGTAAATTTATTAATAAAATTATTGATGTCAAAAAATGAAATAAAATCCTTATATTGCCATGTTAAATTGTATAACATCAAGTTATGTTCATGAATATGTCTTTTCATCATAGCATTTAAACTATAAGCATAAGGCAAAGTCATACTAATAAATTTGCAATCATATGTTCTGTGAAGCGATAACATAACTTCTGTTAAAATAATTATATCTTTTTTAGTCACCATTTGACTATCTCCGTATGAGATAGTTATTGTGGACTCCCTATCAAATATTGTTGTATTTAATTTATCAATTAGATGTGAAAAAGAAGACTCTGGAGAGCAATAATTAATAATATTGTGTTGTTTCAATTCACAATTCATTAAACTACCTAAACTACCTACCTAGGTAGTTGTAGCACCTAGCTGTACTCCTAGTCCATTTACATACCCATTACGTGGTTGTTTCCGCACGCCTTCGTAGGTAATATATTTTTATGTAGCTACCTACTAACCCAATTCTTATTACTGGAACTATCATAGTTGTCTTGTAAATTACATATTTCAAGCACCTTTTAATTCCACCGCCTTAAAGTGTTGTATACTTACGTAAGAATGGCACAACAAAAGAAGCAACGCATGTCGGAAGAAAAAGAGCTGACAATCTTAAAAGCAAAACGTAATATTTTATTTGAGCGTATTCAAAACATTTACGAGCGCTCAAAAACTGCCGCTACTTCCGACATTAATAGGGAATCATTTCTTAGTTATTGTATGACTGTCCGTGTGGTGACGGATTAAGAATACGGAATGTCACCACCCCATATCATCCCATGGGTGTTCTAAGAGCCGACAGAGGGAGCAAATTATGCAGAGAACAGCACTGTAAGAGAAGGAAAACTTGATACAAACCCTATACCAACCCGTTTGGCCAGCGTGGTATAGTAGGCCAATTCCTCCTTTCAAAGGAGAGGCCTAGTCCAGCAGTGGATTGTTAAAGGCTGATGATGTATGACAGTAGATAGTATTCGAACAGATTTTCATAAGTTGTTAGACGATTATAACGCAAGATTGCTTTCTATTAATCCTGATGAACAGCCGAATTATCAGGCGTACACCTCATTCGAAGATCTTTAGTATATCATCAAGCGCATACAATCACAATTGGAGGTTAAATATTCAGCACAGCCCGTTTCTGCGGTTCGAGCGCCGAGATTACCGCCAATTGAACTTATGTCGTTTGACGGAGATATACGAAATTGGCCGTTATTCTATGCGAGTTTTAAGTCTACAGTGCACGATAATGGTTCTCTGACAGATGCTGACAGGTTGTACTATTTAATAGGTAAGCTGTCACCGAAGGCCCAGTCCGTATTTGCAGGTGTCACACCCAGTGCTGAGAACTATCAGGTCATATTCCAGTCACTACTTGATAGGTATCAAGATACTCGTGTTCTAGCGTCTACTTACTTTGATCAAGCTTTAAATCTTAAACTGTCCGGTGCCGCGTCTGTTTCGAATTTCCAGCTGTTTATAGACAACTTTGTTACCGCATTTAATTCCCTTAAAAACTTAAAATTTGAAGATTTTTCTGACTTTATGTTGCTTCAACTCGCTTTAAAAAAGTTTGACACTGAAAAAATTCTCGCTTTTGAGATGACTGAACGTAATTATAAAATACCTTCACTAGATAGTTTTATTTCTTTCATCAAAGATCAGTGTCGAATATTTCATAATACGCAGTCTAGTTCATCTAGCTCGTCTAATAATAATAATAGCAAACAAAGGTCGAATAAATCGCGAAATAGCAATAATAACTCGGTCCCTAATCCGCAATCTTACGTAGCATGCTCGGAATCTAATAATAATAATTCACAGAAGTGTCTGTGCAGTAATAATTCACAGAAGTGTCTGTGCAGTAATATAGTGCATTTCTATAAATGTCCCGCTTTTAATAATTTAAATCCGACTGCTCGTTTCAATGTGTAAAAGAAAACAAAGCTTGCGTTAATTGTTTAAGTATAAAACATAAAACGACTGATTGTTCTAGTAAGACGAAGTGTCGTTCATGTAATCAACGACATCACTCATTATTACATTTTGATAAAAGTTATCCGTTGTCGAGTCAATCTGGTAACCTTGACCCAATTTCTAGCCAACCTACGTCGCAGATGCAGGCCGCCACGGTGGCTTCCCCCTCCGCGTCTCAGTGCGAAGTATCGTTGTGTACGACGTCCATTGCGCTGGCGGCGCACACACGCGGACAACCCTCGCGCGCTTGTCAGGTGCGCGGTATTTGGGTATGTGATTATGGGTTTCGTACCTACGTTACATACTTCTCATTATATTACGTCTTGTTGTTGTTCTGTTCTTCAAGAAAATAATATTGATTCTCTTCTCAAGCGATTTTGGGAGCTCAAAGAGATTACCGCACCGCCCTCGATGAGCCGTAAGGATCTCGAGTGTGAACAACATTTCCGCGCTACCACTGTTCGTGACGACAGTGGCAGATACGTAGTGGCGTTGCCATTCTATGGTAACCCTTATTCGTTAGGCGACTCGTACGCTGCTGTGCTTAGACGTTTCCATTGTTTAGAACGTAAACTTGATGCATCACTGAAGTTACGCAGCGCCTATAATGACGTCATTCGTGACTACCTAAATAAAGGTATTTTGAGTGTAGTTGTAAACAACGAGAGCAACTCTCTTCCCTCATATTATATCCCGCATCACGGCGTAGTTCGCGAAGATAAAACCTCTACTAAACTTCGTGTGGTTTTAGATGCTAGTTGTAAGACTATATCGGGTCAGTCGACTAATGACATTTTGCAGCCCTAATCTACAGGGTGATTTATTTAACATTGTAGCGTATGACCGGTACCTACCGAGTGTACGTCATAATACCGTCCATACGCTCGGCCAATCAGAGAAGGCCATCGTCCGCGCTCGTAAGTTTTGCCTATATTTGGTAATGCGCCGACACGAACTGATGGAGGGCCCGGTATATAAAGGGGCCGACAGAGAGGCCGGCACCGCTACTCTACACTAACCTACTATCGCTACTAAATTCTATACCGCTATATCTATAATTATACTACTTCATACGTGTATCCTGGTCCCAGCTGTGGGTAAGTTACTACATTTACTGCGTTAGCGTACTGCCCATCTCTCTACCTGCTAGCTGAGGCCGGCTGACGCCGCCTGCCTGACTCTATTGGTTGTGGCTCTTGATCAAAGAACTTTGGTTATCAAGGCGTGAGTGGGATGAAACACCCCCTGACCATATTGTCGCCACTTGGAGCCAGTTTTGTATTGAGCTTACCGCGCTCAATCAAATTACTATTCCGCGTTATCTTGGGTTGGTAGATGGATGTACCATCAACTTAATAGGTTTCGCTGACGCCAGCGAGCGTGCATACGGCGGAGTCGTATATCTGCAAGTCCGCATTGGTTCTCACTACTCGCTGCAGTTAGTTTGTGCCAAGTCCAAGGTCTCGCCTATTAAAACCATTTCGGTTGCGAGACTGGAGTTGTGCGCGGTCCTTCTGCTGTCTCAGTTGCTCCGCAAGGTTCAAGACACAGTTTTGCCCCACTACCCTATCAATAAAATATACGCGTTTTCTGACTCCAAAATAGTGCTCGCTTGGATTTATTCTTCTCCTCACCGCTGGCAGACTTTTGTCGCCAACCGCGTTAGTAAATTAATTGAACTTGTTCCTGCTACTTGTTTCAATCACGTCGCGGGTATTGAGAACCCCGCTGATTGCCTGTCTCGTGGTGTTACTCCACTTAATCTTCTGCATCATCCATTATGGCATCATGGACCTTCTTGGATTTCCCATGATCCGTCAGAGTGGCCCATGCAACCCTTTGACCACAGTGCAGAGGACGAGGATGTACCCGAACGGAAGTCTGTTTCTCATCCCGTGATTGCTGAGGTTGCTGAATCTCCGATGTATGCACTCGCACTACGCATGTCATCGTGGTCTAAGTTACTCCGCGCCATTGTTTATGTCTGTAGGTTTCTTAGGCACCTACCTAACGGGACTTTTGTTTCAAGTACTGATCTTGAGTTTGCAGAATGTAAGTTACTACCAGCTGTACAGGCTGTTCATTTTAGTAACGACATTCAAAATTTGAAAAACAATGTACCTTGTTCGCCCGCTATTCTTAGGCTCAAGCAGTTTCTCGATGAGCACGGCGTCATACGCGTTGGTGGTCGTCTGTCAAATTCAGATGAACCTTTGAACCTTATAACTACAAGCATCCTTGCATTCTACCGCGTCATGATCATGTTGTCGACCTTCTTGTTGATTTTTATCACAAGAAGCATCGCCATGCTGGTCCAGAGTTGCTTATGTCCTTACTTAGGCATAAATATTGGGTTTTAGCCGCTCGACGAATAATTCGTCACAGAATACATAAATGTAACGTCTGTTTCAAATTTCGTCCGCGTCCGACTTTCCCCCCCGTGGCAGATCTTCCTAGCCAGCGTGTCAATCAGGTTGATAAAGCGTTTACAAATACCGGTTGTGATTACGCCGGACCACTGCAGTATACGCCAGTGCGTGGTCGAGGTGTTAAAAGCCGTAAATCTTGGCTATGTATTTTTACATGCTTAACGACGCGCGCCACGCACATTGTAGTTGCGACGGATTTAAGCACGGTGTCATTCCTGGCAGCCCTTAAACGATTTCTTTCACGGCGCGGCCCTATACAGTGTTTGTACACGGATAACGGCACTTGTTTCGTAGGCGCAAGCTCTTATTTACGCGACCTTTATAAGTTTCTCAGGGAAGAATATCGTACTCGTCTTCAGGAAGAACTTTCCATAAATCATATTGACTGGAAGTTTATTCCGCCAGCATCACCACATTTCGGTGGATGTTGGGAAAGCATGGTCAAAGTAATTAAAACGCATCTCTTTAAAGTGAAGCGTCTGAGAGTAGGTAAGCTGTGCTAAAAATTGTAATTAGGCACAGTTTGATTGGTGCCGTTTTTCGAGCCACGATCGTGCATCTATTATATATTTGAGCGAAGCTTAAAAATCACGTTTTAAGGAAAAAAAACTAGATCGAAATCGTTTTAGCACCGCTCTGTTTGCGTCGAGGGTTAAAAAGCGAATATCACTGCACTTTCGCAGGTAACCGTATATTTCCAAATATTATAAGTACTACTATAAATATACGTGTAGGTAGTAAGTAAGACTTACCGCTTTTACTTGGTTTTCCATGATGTTTTGTTACTAAATACTTTTTATTTTTCTTAATTGGAAATATTTTATCACTACTGTCACTATCGGTTATAATTGCAGGGCGAATAAAAATCTTCCAAAATTTGTATTATTCTTTTATTGTTTGCCATCGTCAATTTTATCGACAGAACACAACACTAATTGGCGGCGCGTGCGCTCTGTGCGGTATCAGGTTGCCGGCGGCCTGTTGGTTGGCGGGCTGAAATAGACCCACTGCCGCACTGAGCGGATATAATTCACCGCTAGTGCGTGGTAGGTCGAAAAAGGCCTGCCGTGATGTTTTTATGGGGAATACCTACAATTTTGACTACAAGCCGAAATATATATTTGTCTCTGTCAAAAACTTAAAAACACCTGAAATAATCGTTCCGCACCAGCGAGAGGGACATAGTTTTCTTCGTCTGCACCAGCTGTGCGTACAGCGGCAGGCCGAAATCGGCCTGTTCCGCAGTGAACGTGTTAACTGTCCTTGCACAAGTCGAGGCGCTGATCAACTCGCGTCCACTCACAGCATTGAGTAGTGACCCTGCAGAACCATCCGCGTTAAGCCCTGCACATTTTCTGAACACAGTGCCATTATCATCATTTCCGGCTCCTGAAGCAGACTCTTCAAGCTTGCTCCAGAAACATACTCTGCTGGATAAACTCGTGCAGTCGTTCTGGCGGCGCTGGCGTGCGGAGTATCTCCACCAACTTCAGGCTAGATCCAAATGGAATAGTCCTGCATCCCCTATACAGGAGTGTAAGTTGGTCGTCATAGTACATGATAATGCTCCGCCGCTTTCATGGCCGTTAGCCATCGTGGAGAAACTGCATACTTCCAAAGACGGTACAACCCGCATTGTTACCGTGAAAACCGCGAAGGGGAGCTACGTGCGCCCTGTTGTACGTCTCTGTCCGCTTCCAACTCAGTGAGATCTAGCCTGAAGTTGGATCTACTTCTTAGTTTAAGTATTTAGTTTGTAGCTTTCGTTATAATCGTTTCAATAAAGTTAATTTAGATTAACTTCAATATCATATCGCTGTCTTAGCCTATTGATGGGTTATGCGGTAGTACATCCAACATAGCTAAGTTCAATTTTTTTTAAGGGCAACCCTTTAGGGCCGTGGGGATATGGTAGCGCCATCTATCTTTCTATTGATAATTAATTACATCAACGTCAATCGTTCCTCGCTTGCTCGTCCAATACGAGCGATCGTTTTTATTCCTTCCCTTTCCCAAAGGCACGCCTAGCTCTAATTCGTCGCCGAGTTCAACGACGCGCGACAGTCAAGAATCAACGGTCCCGCTGACCGGCTGTGTCCTGGTGCATTTCCGCGCCGCGGCGAATACATGCAGCACCGCAATATTTTACCGCTATTAATTTTGTCACGATGTTTCCTCCACTGGCACAAAATGTCACTACCCCTTTTCCTTTTGTGGGTGTCATAGGAAAAGACTATGGAAAATACACTAAGCAAAAAGTAATTTTGAGAAGAGTTGGAGAAGTCGACATCAAAGCCTGTACAAACCCATCTGGCCAGCGTGGAATTATAGGTCAAATCTTCTTATTGAGTCACAGTGCCACTATGAATATGAAGCAAACTAAGTCCAGCAGTAGACTGAAAAAAAAGAGAAAAACTAAAGGAATGAGTATTTATAGCTTTAGTGTAGTAGCATGATTTGCCGAGCCATTTGATGGCAAAAAGTAGACTGGCCTGGCAGAACCGCGGAAATACGACTTTGCTGGTTATACAGGGTACGGTATGACTTTATTTCAAACCACACATAGCTCATGACATATACGCTCTCTCTACTATATGTAATAATACATTTATTTATCAACAAGTAATGATAAGGCTTGTACAAAACAAGATTATAGTTGGTAGACAGAATCACATGAACAATAATAAAGCTGCTAATATCATACACAAAAATAGCACTGTGCCTTAAACTAGGTTATACCTGTATCTTAAGGAACAGTTTTAAAATATACTATACCTACTTTACATTTATGACATATAGCGAGTGTGAAGCAAATGTTGCACAACTAAAGATTACTTATTATGTTTTGGTACAAGTCTCAGAAAATAAATATAAAAGTGAAAAATTTTATAATAAATTTTAAATTGAGTTTACATTTAATTTAATGTATGAGGGTGTGTTATGTATGTGTGTGTGCGTGCACATGGATGCTCGCACATATGTATGTTTGTGTATAAATCTGGTGAATTAGATAATGGAACGATAGTTCTTATGCGATGAATGTGAGAAAGGCCTCTGTTTCATCGTAGTCCTGTATAAGAAGCCACTCCGTGATCATTGACTTTAGTTCAAATTTATTTAATTTTGATATGTTAAGTTTTTTGTGAGCTTTATTATATAAGTACGTGCTTAGAATATAATATTGATGTTGTGCAAAAGATGTGTTATGATGTGAGCTAATGACTAGATTTGTACGTTTATGAGGATTTGGTAGGGTGACACTAATATGTTTTCTCGAAACACATCGAAGAACATAAAGTTGGCGAACTGTTAAGACCCTGCATTCATGGTATAGTTGTGTTGTGGGGTAACGGAAGGGTTTCCGTGTCATAACTTTAAGTATGGCTCTATGTGCTCTTTCAACTTTTAAGAAGTTTGATTTTGAAGCTCCACCCCATGCAGGAATGCAGTACCCCACAACTGATTGGCATAGCGCATAAAATACCATTTTTAGAGTGTCAAGATTTGCAGAGGCTCTGAGGGATTTGAAAATATGGAGAAGTCTCAAAGTCCGTGTGGTGAGCGCATCAAGTTGTTTACTCCAATTCAATCCCGCGTCAATATGTACCCCCAGATACCTAACCTCGTTAGTCCTTGTAAGTTTCGGGCAGTTACATGTCTCTAATACTTGCGGACACTTGTGTGCTATTATTGAAAAGGAGCATTCTGGTGACGTGTTTTGGCGGATGGAGAATGGGATAAAATATGTTTTCTTTAAATTTCATGTTAATAGATTTGAACTAAGCCGTTCTGTTATTTTGTTCAAAGGTAGTTCTGCGCTGGTTTTGACATTGTCCCAAGTTGAGCCACTGACGAGAATTACTGTATCGTCGGCATAGGCGTACATTTCGGTGTTGGGGAAGGTCATGTTACAGAGGTCATTGACGTATATTAGGAACAGTATTGGGCCCAGAATGCTTCCCTGAGGGACTCCGTAATTCACATTTACCTCATCGCTTAAGTGTTCACCAATTTTAACTTGTAAAGTACGGCTATGGAGATAGCTCTTGAAGATTTCGAGAGGTTTGCCGCGTACGCCTATGTGCTCTAGCTTTGACAAGAGTAAGGGAACAGAAACTGTATCAAAAGCGCTGGAGAGATCTAAAAATATACCTAAACATTTGGTTTTATTATCTAGGTGTCTAGCAACGGATTGCGTAAAATCCAGAACTGCATCTTCTGTCGAGATTCCCGTACGAAAACCGTATTGTTTATTCGACATGATTTTATGTTTGTCCAAAAAGTTTTTTAGACGTTTGACAAGTACTCGCTCAAGGATTTTCGCCAGAGCAGTTAGGACCGAAATCGGGTTACAGTTTTGAACGCAGTTATTATATGTGGCTTGAAATAAAGCCTTATCGTCATATCAACCCCGTATAGCCGGGGACTGCTGTGCCTACATCATCTTAGTGAAGAAAATTGGTAGCTGAATAATATCTCCTTGCTATTTGGTATACCTTTATATTCCAATACTATTTATACGATGGTAAAGTCGCATAATTTAGATCTCTGTTTTCCAAAACTTCTGTAAGACTATACACCGAGATATAACTAATTGATATTCACTAGTTGCTAAACTAACTCTAACACAGTTCTACGAAATTTAAATGTGAGAGCAACATAATAACTAATGCTCCGTAAGTCGTGTGTAGTAGTTTCGTAGCCTCGTAGCATCGAGTACTACGAAGCTACGACATGAGTTGGTGGCCGTCTTAAGAGACAACTAATTGGCTATATTAGAGGAGCGGACAGCAAAATTCATCTTCGTGCTAATCATGTTATACTGCGATTACCAGACTGCATTCCTTCCCTAGGTAGCTGTACCTAAATGAAGCTTGAGATTGCTATATCTATTCCTTGCTGACAAAAGATTTAAGTAAAGGAATTTCTATTCAGTCTGAAAAGGAAGAAATTAGATAAAATTGGCGATATAGGCAAGGTAAAAGCTGAGCGGAAGAACACGGTTTTACAAATAAATCAGTATGCTTACATTGAAGTTTATAAACACTTTTCATGTCACATGTAAAATCTGTCTTTGGTTTATAACAACCGGTTTTATAATGTAACTTTCATTTTACAGTGCAAGGGTTAATAAAATGTATGCCAGATTGTAAAACTCAAAACATGGGGAAGAAGAGTTCATACATCATTCTAAGTACATACGCCGAAGTCTTGTTACCCATTTATTAAAAATAACTTATGCTCATGGCCCGCGTGACAATTCAAAATCTAAAATCAAAATCCCCTTGATAGCTTTTGCGTGAAAGAGTAACAAACATGCATACATCCATCATTACAAACTTTCACATGTATAATAGTGATATGTTTAGCTAATTATACTGAATATACAAGACTTCGGTGTGTGAATCAGTGCTTCATTAGCTAGCATAATTGGCTAATTACGTAAAAATACGACATCAATTTTCACGAGGAACAGCAAACGAAAATATGAAGTTATCAATTACCAGTCACAGGAGATATTCTCAACGCTAGGTTCCCGAGGCGCAGGGTCTCGCAGACCAACTTCACCGCAACTAATTTGTTTAGCGAGCGTTGTTCGTATAATGTGCGCTACTCTTTACGTGCTCCGTGCACTAGGCTGCGGCGTGCGCCGCTTTGTAACGCTTATTGCTTAACTTTGTACCACCGAGAGTCAAACTGACTGTTTGTCGCCTGTTTGTGCGTTTTGTTCTGTAGTTTAGTTAAAAACTGTTTTGTTATTTTAAAGTTGTTTAGGATAGTGATGAAAGAATCGAAAATGAAAGCTGCTGTTTCAACTGTAACTTAAAATGAATGCTGCCGTCTTATTTTAAACTCAAAGATTTGACAGTGGATCTTATGTTATTTCGTTTATTTACAATTATGTATATTGTTCTATGTGCTTGACTTTCAAAAACGACATCATCATCATCATCAGCCTGCTGCAGTTCACTGTTGGATATAGGCCTCTGCAAAAAGCGAGATTTTGCCATGTAGGACAGGGGACCGTAGGGGAGCACTAAGAAGGGATTGCCTGAACTTGCCAGGGGACTGGGAAGAAACGGTTAAATTTATAATAAATTAATATTTTAAAAGCACTAGAAAAACACGCTTTTATGAATGCACGTAAAACAAAAAATAAATTATGGATCGTTCAAGTTGTCTCTATTTCTGGGCTGCAGAGTAAACTATGTGATTTTAATTATATTATTTGATTGTAAAAGCGTGGGGCGCCGGAAAAGGAAAGACCTTTTTGTTTAACTTGTTGAAAAATCAATTGAACAGATGTTACGGGAAGCAGGTTACACAGATTGGCGCTCTAACTGGAGTTGCAGCACGACTAGGTGGCTCTACATTAAACAGTCTTTTCAAAGTACCAGTTTGTCGAACTCAGACAAAACATGCGCCAGCAGCGAGGAGAGACGATATTCACCGGCATTTTTAATGCCTCTTCTTTCAGGAAATTAAGTACATAAGGGTAATGCTAATCAACAGTGGCAAAATATAGAGTTCTTGTTCGTGGAGGAGATATCTTTGGTAACTTTTTGGCGGCATAAACGTTATGCTCTTGTGTGACCTCATGCAGCTTTCGCCAGGAAGTTAGTATTAGTATTTGTTAACAAGAAAGTCTTTCCTGTTCCAGCGCCCCACGCTTTTACAATCAAATATTATAATTAAAATCACATAGTATACTCTTCAGCCCAGAAATAGGGACAACTTGAACGATCCATAATTTATATTTTTTTCTTACGTGCATTTATAAAAGTGTGTTTTTCTACTGTTTTTTAAACTATTAATTTATTTTATACTTTTTGGTCTTTGATAACGAAATATTTTTAACAATTCTTTCTCACAAGTGCAAACACGACTATTATACAATATTCCATCATGGAATGGTAGTGCCTATCTTCCGGCTTCATCATCAGACCTTGAAACCTATTGGTGGTCAAAGTTCATTTCAAGACTTTTCTAAGAAATCCAAAACAGCTATGATACGATTTTCCATCATGAAGTTCCAGTTCATATCTTCCGGCTCCATCATCAGATCAGTTCGACAGTACCATATTATTGTAATGTCATCAAAACTACATACAGCTGGCAATTTTCATTACACTACGAGCCTCGGAAGATAATTAAATTAGCTACCTTAGATTCCATTACATAGTTAGGTACATACAGGTTGACCTAATAAATTTTATTAATTAACAGTTATAATCTCGAAACCTGATCGTGTTCAAAAGTCCATTACGTGGCCTTTCTCATAAGGTCAAACACGACGGTGATACGATATTCCATCATGGAATGCCAGTGCCTATCTTCCGGCTTCATTATCAGACCTTGAAACCTAATCGTGGCCAAAGTTCATTCTAAGAATTTTCTAAAAATCCAAAACAGCTATGATACGATTTTTCATCATGAAGTTCTAGTTCATATCTTTCGGCTCAATCATCAGATCAGATCGACAGTGCCATTTCATTGTATTGTCATCAAAACTACATACAGCTGCTAATTTTCATTACAAAAGAAAGGTTTTAAATTAGTTACCTTAGATTCCATTACATAGCTACATACATGTCGAGTTCCAGTTCATATCCTCCGGCTCCATCATCAGATCAGTTCAAGAGTACCATATTATTTTATTGTCATCAGAACTACATACAACTGCCAATTTTCATTACGCTCCGACCCTTGGAAGATGGTTAAATTAGTAAGCTTAGATTCCATTACATAGTTAGTAACATACATGTCGACCTAATAAAGGCATGTTAAAAATGGGCATGCGTTCTCTAGTTTCATATATTTTCTAACATTTAAAAATATGGTTGCATAAGTATATTATTATATTATGGGGCAATAGCGTGGATGTAGAAAGACTCTTTATATTACAAAAAATATGCATCAGGATCCTTGCAAATATAGAACAATTGGAAAGTAGCAAGTAGGGAATGCAATCTCGTTCTCGGGAGATCTCTGCCTTTTTTAGCGAGATTAATCTCGGTCAAAAAAGGGCGAGATCTCGTGAGATTAATGAGATTGCACTCGAGCATAAAAACGTCTTAGTAGTATTAAGGTCATTAACGATTCAGTATTCTTACATCCATGTACACCTACTGAAGTGGAAAAAACAATTAAGGCTCTTAATGATACAAAAGCGGTTGGGTATGATGATGTGTCTACAAGGATATTAAAATTGTGTGCAGACTTAATATCATCGCCACTTGCACATATTACTTAATTTATCTTTTATACGGGGCACATTCCCATCAAAGTTAAAGGTTTCTGTTGTAAAACCTCTTTTTAAAAAATATCCTCAATCTGAGTAATTATAGACCGATAACTTAAATCCCTACTTTTTCAAAAATATTTAAAAAGCTCATGTATACTCGTATCACCAAATTTTTAAATAAATTTAATGTCATTAAACCAGAGCAGAACGGTTTCCAAAAGAATAAGTCCACAACACTTGCAGGTTTTTGCCTTATAAAAACCATTACAGAAAATATTGACAATAAAGTTCCAGTGACGGTGATATTCCAGGATATTTCAAAGGCTTTTGATTTCGTTAATCATTCCACCCTCTTAAATAAATGCCAACGCTATGGGATCAGAGTGGATCCAAAATTACTTATCAAACCGAACACAATGCGTTGAGATTAACCACCTTAACAACAATTTAGTATCCGTTTCCTCGCGATCTAAATTCCAGGTAAATAAAACAGGCGTACCACAAGGAAGCATAATCGGACCTCTTTTATTCCTTTTGTATCTCAACGACCTACCTAATTTTACAAACCACCAATGCGTATTATTTGCCGATGATATATGTGTAAGCATACCAAACACTGACCTTATAACAAAAAATCATGAAGTCGAGGTAAATAGAACATTAATGGGTATAATAAATTGGCTAACATACAATGGCCTTAACGCTTACTTAAATAAAACAAAGTATATACAATTTTCTAACTACAAAACAACAATACATAGTATATCAGTAAAATATGACAATGTTAATATAGATTTCACTAATGATATTAAGTTCTTGGGCATATCAGTCGACAACTACTGCAACTGGAATTCACACATAAATAATGTATACACGAAAATAAATAAATTTGTTTATGCATTGAAAAATCTACGCGAATCAACTACAGAAGGTACAGCAAGCACAGCATACCATCGATATGTTGGATCAGTTCTGCGGTACTTCTTAATATTATGGGGAAACTCAAATGATGTCTTTGCCTAAGAGCTATATACAATGCCAAGCCTCTAGATTCTTGCAGGCCACTTGTTAGAAAAACCAAGATATTAACCTTGAGTTCTCTTTACATCTTGGAAATCGGACTATTTGTGAGAAAACATCCGCATCTAATTAAAAAAAGTTGTGAAAATAGCCTGAATAGCCAAAGAAATATGACAAAACTTGTAGTACCTAAGTGTAAAACTTATCTTTATCACAACAATTGTATGTATATGTGTGTCGAAGTTTATAATAAAAGACCCCAATGTATAAGGGAATTACCTTTAAGACTATTCACATTACGGTTAAAGAAATGGCTTACAGAACAATGTTTCTACTCCATCCAAGACTTTTTTTGTATACAAATCCAAATGAAAATTAGTGTAATTATATTATTGTATCCTTATATTATGTAAATGTACCTAACTATAATTATTTAAAATTATTTTATGTCCTGAAAGGGCTGATTGATGTAAGTAAACAACTGTATTTACTCAATCAAAGACAATAAATATTTACTTTACTTTACTTTACTTTACTTTACTTTACTTTACTTTACTTTACTTTACTTTACTTTACTTTACTTTACTTTACTTTACTTTACTTTACTTTACTTTACTTTACTTTACTTTACTTTACTTTACTTTACTTTACTTTACTTTACTTTACTTTACTTTACTTTACTTTACTTTACTTTACTTTACTTTACTTTACTTTACTTTACTTTACTTTACTTTACTTTACTTTACTTTACTTTACTTTACTTTACTTTACTTTACTTTACTTTACTTTACTTTACTTTACTTTACTTTACTTTACTTTACTTTACTTTACTTTACTTTACTTTACTTTACTTTACTTTACTTTACTTTACTTTACTTTACTTTACTTTACTTTACTTTACTTTACTTTACTTTACTTTACTTTACTTTACTTTACTTTACTTTACTTTACTTTACTTTACTTTACTTTACTTTACTTATTCCAAACGAGAAAGGGTCTAATCAACAGCTGGTTATCTGGCAAACAAAAAAGGAAGGCGTTTAGCAGACGATTTTGTGCTTCTGAAGGAGCTACTTTCAAACTAATTCGTAATAATGGCATGTGATTTGAACTGAACAAATCATATTATATTCCGCTAATTAATCTGTAATTTCTAATAGTCTGAATAGTTGGTCATCATCATCAGCCTATAACAATCCATTGCCGGACTAGGCCTCTCCTTTAAAAGGAGGAATTGGCCTACTATACCACGTTGGCCAAACGGGTTGGTATAGGGTTTGTATCAAGTTTTCCTTCTCTTACAGTGCTGTTCTCTGCATAATATGCTCTCTCTGTCGGCTCTTACGACACCCATGGGATGATATAGGGTGGTGACATTCCGTATTCTTAATCCGTCACCAAGAGTTATAACGGAAGAATAGTTGGTATATTTTGTTAATTAATCTGTAACATCTAATGGATCTACTGAGTAGATATTAACTAACTATTAACATTTCAGTTAAATAGTCAACTCAACATAGATAATAAGTTTTTTTTTTATTTCTCGTTGTTTTGTTTTATTACTAAAAGATTTTTGTTTGATATAAGAAGCGAAGACTGGTTGTTTTTGTTATTTGATGAAAAGTTTACTACTTAGAAGTTTATTAAAAAAATATAGACATATAATTACGTCAAACAATGTTAGATGCATAAAAGTCTATTGAAAAATTCGTGAAAATAAATGTTTATCTTATAATATTTCAAATGGTTATTACTTTTGTCCTAATTTATTCAAATATTGCGTTTATTTGCAAAAAACAATACAAAACTGCCAATCTCGCGAGATCTTGAAATTGGCGAGATCTCGCAGTATTGATATTCATAATCTCGCGAGATTTGCATTTGCCTAGTAGCAAGCCCTATTTTATAAAGTACAAAATACTTAGACTAACAAGTATGTATATTTTAGAAATAAGTCAGTTTCTAAGGAATCATCCCCATTTATTTCCAACGCAAATGTAAACAAAATCTTAGAAATCCAAAGAAACTAGCCTTACCCAATTCTACACTAGCTAGCAATATACCATTCATGACCTCTTGTAATGTGCATAAAGGTATATGAAATTAAAACTCAAAAAACGAATGCTTTAGGAAAGCCTTACAAACATTTCTAATAAATAAATGTTACTATAGTCTAAGAGAGTATTTAGATGACAAATTTTAATAAATTATGATATATAAATTCTCATAAATTATGACATATGAATTTCTTATAAATTATGTTTTAATAAATTGTGACATATTAAAATAACAATACTTACGATAGTTTATCTGATTTATATACTTAGATTTAATTATATACTTAGTGAATTAATCATCATCATCCTCTTAGCGTTATCCCAGTTTCAATCTGGGGTCCGCTCTCTAGTCTAACCGGATTTGGCTGAATATTAGAATATTATACTTAGTGAATTAATATTATGTGCAATTTTATTATTATTTCGTTTTTTTTTTCAATGTTAAAATTATGGTCAAAATATCATATTTAAATCTTATTATGTAAGTTGTTAAATAATTTTAGAAATTGTTGCTGTGCCCTAACAGGGTTCATAAATAAATGAATATGACTATGAAAAAGTTATCACAGCCATTTACGTTATAAAACTGCACTATGTATATTCTATAAGGTGATGGCCTTCCCGTTTCATCTGTATTGATGTTATTTTTTGTCTCGTTTTACAAGACTGCACGGTTGGCGTAGTGGTTTAAGCGGCCGCCTCACCGCTTGATATTGCGCCGATTGTTGTGGGTTCGATCCCCTGTCCACACACGAGGCAACACTTTGTGTAATTCACAAATTGTTGTTTCGAGTCTGGGTGTTCATTGTGTCCGTTAGTTGTATGTTTGTAAAGTCCCCCGCGACACAGGATTAAGTCCTAATGCGGGAGTTGTTAAAAAAAAAAAAAAGAAAAGAAGAAGACAATACTGTGTATAATTATAAACTCACCAATAAACACTTCTTACTACAAAACAAACGTTTAGTTAACACATCCAAATTAGGAACCCTGACTAGCTGCTACAATTAAATTACTTTATCTGTCTATTTTAGTAAAAATAAAAATACTTGTAAGTAAATACTTCCTGCTAAAGAAAACCTTGTTGTTAAATAAAGCTTGGGGAAAGTATCTCATAATCTAGTTAATCTCAATATACATTGAGCTATAAGCCGGGGAACAGCTTGATAAATTCTAAGTAAAGTGCTACATACTTAACGGGACAGCTTGTTTAGTGTCTAGTGATACTGACGTTAAGTCGGAGGTAGCGGGTTCGGTTGCCATCCAGCACAATTTTTTGTGTAATTAATAATTATGATCATTTGTTCTGTGTTAGGGTGTAATTTATCTGCATTTTGTATAAAATTCAGCGTACCCGGGGCTCCGAGGCGACGGCCTTGAATCGCAAACGCGACGGCGTTAGTATGATGTGTCAACTTTCTATGTAACGTTATGTGTGTAATCCAGGTTGCGTATTCACTGTATGCTATAATTTATTTTTGACTGTTAACAGTGTGTTCATAGAGTCAGGTTAGGTGGTAAGCGCAAATTATTTTTAGAGAAATTAACTTGGTTGGTGTTTGGTCAAAACACGAGGTCTATTTTCTTTCACAATACCAGTTTTTTTTTGTTAGGTGGTTTAAGGACATCAGAACTTCCTGTGAGCAATTGATAGTAAGTACAATAAAATATTGTCAGCAAAATATGTTATAATGTTGCACACAGAATGGTTGCACGACAGTGCTTTAAAAAAAACACTTATGAATTGAAGCTTTTGCTAACAGGAATGGAACAGGACTATTTGCATTTGTTTAGTTTATAAATACATTTTACAGCATTATACATATAACAAAGATATAAAATGCAACGCTACATGCTGATGAAAAACCTAGTATCCTACTATTATAGGATCTAAGCTTCCTAACATGAAAGCAAGGCAAACACGTCGGCTGTCAAAAGGCGAACTGTCACTCGTCGAGTCAGCGAAGCGAGTCGTGGGGTGCTCGGGGCGTTCGGGGCTTCGGCCCGAGTAACACGAGTAAACAGTTTATGCTAAACGAGTATTGAATAAAGGGAAGATCGTGGGCCGACACGCCGACGATCACACTTATGCGAGCGTTGTTCACTTTGCTGGTAGAGTGTTACGGGACGTATGAGGCTGTGAAGTTTCAATTGGTTGGTGATTGTTTGGATCAATCTGAGGTTAACGTAGTCAAATGACTAGTGGTAGCTTACTGAAATAGGCTGATTTTGAAGATGTTTTATACGGACACTTGATGGCTTACTAATCTTTTCACATCTGGCTGCCAAATGATGAATGTAAAATAAATTCGTTATTCGTATTAAATACAAGTGTATCCATAAATGTAAGAGATATGCATTCACAGCAAAATAGCTTGGACTAAGAGTTTCAGGGCTTATCAATAAATTAAAAACAAAACAAATACAGTTGCTCAGGAAATCCTGTGAAACAGTGGCGAGTCGGAGCAAAATGCCAACGAAAAGTAAACCTACTATGCAATGCATATTTCGTAGAGCCGAAAAATCATGGTGGTGTATGGAGAGAACAATATAATACATGTGTCAGGTTATTACTCAAGTTCATGTAGATTTTAAAAATTATAACTACGTATAGTTATTATATTTCTTCTAAGTGTGTAACCAACTCTGGCATCGGCATTTTTAGACAGTCTGTATTCCTTCGAAACGCCTTAAGGATTCTTGTTCTGAGACAAGAACCGGGACTGACAGTTTTTCGGGCTCTCTGGAGCACGGTGTAGCTGTGATGTACCCATCCAACTGGTGACCTGTGCAATCGTTGCTTAAATTTGTCGACCGATTACGTACGCCTAATCATATACCATCGAAAATGTGCATCACATATTATTTATTTTGCCACAACGCACGGTGGTGCAGGTAATACGGGAATGCGGAAAATATTATTTTTAATTCAAAATACGTTGCATATAACAATAAAACTTTATTAAAATGATAAAACGAATGTATTAGTGTATCAAGACAAAGATATAATAATAATTAATATATTTTTTAACATGGTACAATTATGGTTTTACATGATACAATACAATATAAATTCACTTGAAATTTATACTCCAATGAATCGCATTACGAAAAACAGGATAAAGTATTTAAGCAGAATTCTAAACAAATATTAATTATCAAATAATAAATACATAAATAAAGGTTTATAGATGGATGCTATCCACTAATAAAACTTTGGCATCATCATGAAGTGGATAGTTTTTTTATAAGGTACTGCACGTAAACTGTTGATAAGGGGATCTGAGGTAGCTAAGAGCATATTCAGTACGTCTTCATTACAGGATAGACGAGAACATTTTCTTGAATGACCTAACCAATAATTGCGGTAGTCTTTGTTACGCGCTTCTTGAGCTTCCTCAGATAACATTCCAATGGGTAAGACAGCAGCACTTATTATTTGTTTGCCATGCATTAATACTTTGTGCACTGTATTTGGCATATTATACCAGCTGTACAAACTAACATATAGCTCGGCAGTTTCATACCAATATGTTCCAAACTTCTCTGGATAAATTAATTTACCTCGTTAATGAGTGGCGTTAGATAATGACCTGGTATTTCTAGGATCGCAGATTTTTGCAGCTAAATTTGATGTAATCTATAGGGTCTAATGAATCTCGTTAAGTGTATCATTGTCTAACGGTCGGTAACGGAGATAAGTTATAGTCTCATAATTGAAAACATATGGTTCCATATTACCTGCTTCATTAAAAGTGTAATGACAAGTAAATACTCATTATATCATATCCGTACCAGGCGTGAATAACTTAACAAGTCGAAAATGCATATTTTTCAGGGCAGCTATTTTAAAGTTTAAGTTTATTCTGTAAATTCTGATTTTATGTTATTGAAAACTTTTTTATCGGAAAGTAATTCATTTGCTTTCAGTTTTCAGCTAACATAAGATTATTTAATGAATTTAATGTATTTATAATAAAAAAAGACATATCAAGTTGTTCACCAATGAGTTATCAAGTTATTCACCTAAGTACCTTTAAGGGCAGTACCTGTGTAAAAAAATCATAAGTATAGTCTCTGCCTACCTCTTATGGTCTTATGGAAATACCGATATTATGTATGTAGGTACCTATCAGGGTCTTCGGAGTCAAAATCAGGATCGATGATGGATACGTCACCATCAGTTTTAATGGCTTTTTAAAATTCGTGATTAAATGGGATCTATCAGTGGCAATAAATCCATCAAATCTTCTTTTTTCTTTACTTATTGGTAAAGTCTCTTTTGAAACAACTTCTGATTCTATAGTGTTTAAATTGAATTTACCTCTTTCCCTATAATATATGACTCTAAAACGTCTTTCATTGTCAAGATTTGCCCTAAAACGTACTTATCATCGGAGAAATAAGAAGCATATCGAGGTTCCTTATATTGCAGCCATTTCAAGGGGTGGCCAACAACTTTTTTTGCCACTAGCATCCTTTTTTTTAATTGTTAATGGACCTTTCTTCGAACTCAATTCTGCAAAATTGATAAAATTGTCGAAAAATTGTCAAGTTTCATGGTTGCAATGGCAAATCCGAATCTTACGATTCATAACTTGAGAGATGATAAAGCTACATATTTGTTACATTTGAGACGAAACCATCGGTGCTCGTGGAGTAAATCAAATTGCTTCGTGTTTGTGACATTTTTCTACAAAATTTGCCACCTGAAGTTACAGAGGTCTCATTTTATTCTGACATGTGTGGCGACCAGAATAAAAATAACGCTGTTGCTTTTTTTTTGTGTGTGTGGACTAGTTGTTGGCCGCAGATGGCCTTGACAACTTAACGCGGACTATGGCTGAGCGCAGAAGGCTCCCAACCCGTCAAAGTATACTAGACAGCGTTTTGACTCCCCAAGGGTGGACTACCACGGACCTCGGCTTGGGGCGCTGTCGGCAATGCGGGACTAAGGTGTCCCGCGGTATTAACGTTAACGCGTCGCGTATTCCGTCCTCATCGGCAAGTACGGAACCGCGGTCGAATTTGTGTGGCTTCGCGAGCCCTTTGTGCTCTGATTTAAGCGAGTGTAGTGTCGTCGTCAGGTTCGTCTAATACGTGCCTAGGTCTCCTAATCTTAGAAATCCTAGATGGTGTATAGTTTAACGCCGCAACCAATAGAGGGTTGGGGTGTGTCGAAGCAGAGTCAAAGTAGCTACGGGAGAACTGTTTCATGAATTGCCTGATGGTCGGCAGTTGTAAGTCTACATGTAACTCCTCGTTACGTACGTACCACGGTGCGCCCGTAGCTCGCCGCATGAACTTAATCTGAAGTGTTTGTAGCCTATGGATCCTGTGTGGCCTAGTGTGTGCGAATACTACACTAGCGTATGTCATTATTGGCCTAATACACGATGTGTATAACCTAATCTTGTTCCTAAGCGATAGTTTAGATCTAGCGTTGACTAAGCTATGTAAGCGCCCAAGCACAAAGGAGGCTCTATTGCGAGCCTTCGTAATGTGTGAGCGGAACGATAGTCGATCATCAAGAATCACACCTAGATATTTGGCTTCCCTAGTCCATGGAATAGGGGACCCAAACATCCTTATTTGTGGGGTCGCACCCGGAGGGTACAGGTGAGGAGCTCTCCGGTGGAAAAGCACCTCTATCCGCCATCTCCAGAACCACGCGCCTAGGGCGTTGGCTGCTGATTGGAGCTTCGTACTGACTGCGCCAGGGTCTGCGCCTGAGATATAGATGGCTGTGTCGTCTGCAAAAAGTGCTGTCTGCACTAGCCGATGCATCGGTATATCAGCGGTAAACAATGAATACAAGAGAGGCGAGAGCACTGACCCCTGAGGGACACCGGCGCGGATGGCGTGACTCGAAGAGAGCGTGCCTTCAACGCGGTACCAATGTTAATCCAAACCTAGAGACAATTAATCATAAGTTTTGATTAGCGGACGTAGGCACATGGAATGTGACTCGGATCATGCCCTAATTGTAAGACCTAAAAAAAAAACGAAGCTTAAAATAAATGATCTTAAGGATTGGATGCAATTAATAAGATCTTGCAATATTGATAAGTAACGGATTTGCCATTGTACCCATGACATTGGACAATTTTCTCAATTTTGCAGAATTGTGTTCGAAGAAAGGTCTATTTACAATTAAAAATAAGGATGCCAGTGGTGAAATTTTGTTATGGCAACCTGTGAAATGGCTGTAGTACAAGAAGCCTATCGGAGAAATACGTTTTATGACAAATCTTGACAATGAAAGCTGTTTTAGAATCATAAATTACAGGAAAATAGATAAATTCAATGTAGACACTAGCTATAGAATTAGAAGTTGTTTCAAAAGAAACTTTACCAATAACTTAAAAAAATAAGGATTTGATGGATGTATTGCCACTGAGACACAAAAAACGACGTGATATAAGGATAAACCGCCAAAACTGCAGCTATCTCTATTTAACATATCACTTTGTGTCATCACACGAGTAACGGATAGAAAATGTAATAAATGATAGAATTATTTGTCACAAAATAAAACGCAATTTCGATGCGGTAATAACTGGAAAACTTGATTTATGCTATTAAAAGCATTATGGAGGTTGTTTGAATAAATTAACATCTCATTTTGTTCAATATTTTCTTCTTTTATAGTTGGTAGTATTATAATGACATGTTGAGTTGTGTAAATAATTATAATTTGTATGTTTTAATATCTCAAGACGTCACATTGTACCCTTTAGTAAGCGAGTTGTTTAAAAATTCACATGTTTGTTATTTGCGGTAAAACAGACCTATCGACTTAGTCATTTATTCACCCTATGAATTAAGCAATCCTAATGCCTAATATGCATTAAAAAAATATACATGCAAGTCGACTTATCAACTTATTCACGCCTGGTACGGATATAATATTTTTACGTTTTATTTAATAACACACAATAGAGCTTCGAATAAACAAAGAATAAAAGCTGAATATACTAATATTTCAGTTTCATTCATACATGAAACAACACTATTTTTTGCACGAAATTTGTTAATTGTCGATCACCCTACTTCTTTACATCATAAAATTAAAAAGTCTGATAATATAGTCGTATTCTTTGTATGACCTGTTTCTAATAAGATCCTAGTATACGTGTACCAAATTGTAGGCATTTTAAACAATTTAAAAAAAATATACTTTTTGCCGCCCCTGAACCACCGTGCAACGGTGTGAGCGACCGCCAGTCCCGACGGCTTGTGATGCGATATCGTTGCGATATCGTCATAAATATACACGCTTTGTGTTATTCAACTAGTCGAGGGGCGGCGTCGCGTAGTTTACATACGCGAGCTTATCGCATTACGTATATGCGCTAGTAGACTTCCGTCGCTGAGCCGGCCACCACAAACTAAACTTATAAGCCTATATTGTTTTAGAAGCTTCCATTGTTTTGATGACGATTTTTTTTCATGTTGTCAGTCATTCTAGGGTTCTTTATCTAGAGATAAAGAAGTAAAAGTGTCTTTTAACAAGAAGAGCTTGCTTAGAGCCATAGTGAAACGTATTCCTGAAATAAGTGGTTCGGCTTAAGATTTATATCCATCATAAAATATTACTAACAATACCTTCGTAGTTCATGTGGCTTCATTAAATAACCTGATTATGATTGAATGACTGTAACTGAAACTGTACTCTATTATTTATGTTATATTTACGGCGTGAAATTTTATTTTACCTTTTGATTTGTCTTTAAATTTACTACTGCCGACCATCATAAGGCTTTAAATTATTCCCTACTTTCTACTCATTCGCATCATTTTTTAAACAATTATTGGTAATTTAGCTGATGTACAAAACCATCATCATTGAATGACCGAAATGTATTTCTACTTGACCCGTTCGTCTTACAGCTAAGATCACTAAAAAACGTTAATCGACAAGCTGGTCTCACTTATCTTTAATGTATGCGAGTCCTCGAGACTCTACACTTAAATCTAACTTAAGATGAAGATATTTTGCCTTTACTACAAATCTAAGAATCACAACATCGCTAATGCTTTATAAAGACAATTTTAAAAACATTTGGATGATACTATTACTATATTACTATTTCAAACTTTATTAGATATATAAAAGTTATCTGAATACCGAAATATTTATTTTTGAGCGTTTCAATATGCAAATTTATATTTTACGTAGGTTTTATTTTCGTTTCTAATTTTGGATGGTTTTTCTTCATATAATATTTTTTTTATCGGCAATGTATCTTTTGGTGAGGGTAGATAAATGTACACCATTGAAAATTATCCAAGCTTATAAACAATGATCAGATATTTAACAACTATTTGCGAATCACTTACCTACACATGTGTCATAAGACGAGATCCATAGGTGTAACGCAGCGTTATGACGAGGCATGATATTTTAATATCTTCGGCATAAATTAACGGAGCATTATATTTTGTCTTATGTAGGCATCAAACATAACACTTGTTAGGGCATAGCAGGAAAGTGGAAAGTTAAACGAAAAATATCGTCTATATATTAAGTATTCTGGCATTCTTTTTACCAGGCAGCTTTTATTTGGATCAGATGCTTTCAATGAGTTTGACAAAATTAAAACTGCTTTCACATAAAAGGCAAATGCCGCCTAGTATATCACTCAACCGTATCCTAACAAGTCAGTCACATCAGAGACAACGCGCGCGAACGTGGCAATTAAAAATGTAATAAATAAATTAATCGCACAATAAATAACAGAGATAATTCTTTCTGGTCACGCGGCGGTACCGTTTATTTGTTTAATCTAAATGCTAATTGTCCATGCCGGGAACGTGTCTGCTCCTGCCCTCCCCATTTACCCAATAGGGTGGCGGTACAATTGGGAGAATGGGGAGGAAACGACAGGCTAGACGGAGACGACGAATGGGTGCATCCCGACAGTGGCCGCCAGGTATCGTAAACAATTTCAATGTTGTTCCCGCTCGCCGCTTGCCGCTCGTCTCAAACAGACATGTAACTGCCTAGCATTACTCAGGGCTCTTTAAGCGAATTTGGCTATTTGCTTCATCATTATTGTACAGGTAGGTTTGCATATTGTTCAGTTATTCTATTAGGGGATAGAGTGTACGGTAAGTAATTGACTGAAAACCTTGAGAAATGAACATGCTGTTGCTAAGATAATTGAGAAGGGAATTAATATTTTAAACGTCACTTTTCACTCGTGGCCGTTTTATAACCCGGAAGCAAACAAAGAGGTGTTATGAGTTTGACATATGTATGTACCTGTGGGCCTGTATGTCTTTTTTGGGACCGTACCACCTAAACGAGTGGACTAATTCAAATGCTTTTTTTGTTCGAGATCGAGAACCATCAAAAAGGCTAAAAAGTAAAGGAAAGTTATCTTAAAAACGATTGGTGCTCATAATTGATATTCTTACGACAAAGGCCTAGCCTAGTGGAGATACCAACAGACTGCCATTCAGAGGGTATCGGATTCGAATCCACGACGCGCACCGACTTTTCGGAGTTATGTGCGTATTGAATTGTTAATTATCGCTTGTGCTGTGCCTCGGAGAGCACGTTAAGCCGTCGGTCCCGGTTGTCATGAAGATCATTGGCAATCGTTACAGGGCGTCAGTACCTTCTAAAATAAACTGACACTAGTCTAAACCATGGCATATCGCTATCCCTTCTGGTTGCAGAGGTCAGACAGGCAGTCACTCCGTGGAAAGGCTAATATTCAGCCAAATCCGGTTAGACTAGTAAGCGGACCCCAGATTGAAACTGGGATAACGCTAAGAGGATGATGATGACTACAAAGACCTAGCTCATCTTTCTGTTACGATGTACCTATATCTAAATATTGTGCATACATTAAGTCAGTTTTCAAATAATAACTCCACTGGAGAGAGTGGCGCTGACGTCACACAGTGCGAGAGGGCCGACCAATGGTCAAACTTGCGATGATGTATGACTCATAGATACCGGACCATGTATGTATAGGGTTCGGTACAGACTTGTATGCTGTATATAAGTAAAGCTGTTGTAAGTGCGATATAATATTGGACGCAACAAATGTGACCATTTCTTTAAAACACTTTGGAAGTAATTGGCCACTATTCTGTTAAATCTCTGACTTATTAATTATCGCTTGCCTGGGACACAACTAAAGCCGTCGTTGCAGGCTGTCATGAAGATCTTTGGTGGCTGTTATGGGGAGTAAATACAGTCCCTCGAATATTACTGACTTTAGTCTAAGCAATTAAATTTCACTGTTCATTTGTGTTGCGGCAATCAGACTGCAGTCGCTCTGTGGAAAAAGTATTATTCTGTCTTTGGTTAGAAAGCGGGCCCTGGACACCAAGTAGAAAGTATTTGAATCAACCGGGATAAGGATACTCCGGAAATACCGAGGCCATATTCATCATCATCAGCCCTTTATTCTGTCCCACTGCTAGGCACGGGCCTGTTCTCACTATGAGAAGGGTAAAGCCATAGTCCACCACACTGGCCAAGTGCGGGTTGGCAGACTTCACATGTCTTTCGAGAACATTATGTAGAACGCTCAGACACGCAGGTTTCCTCACAATGTTTTACTTCACCGATTAGCAAGTGATAATTAACAATTGAGGCCATATTGCAGCCACAAAAATATTTTTATCGTAGCTGTACTATAAAATCGGTGGTAAATTTATTATAGCATCACAAACTGATGAAAATATTGCTATTGTTTGTTTTGCTGTTATTTTGTAACTATTTACTCAACGTTAATTAATTTTGTATTCGGTGTAAATAAACTCCGTTTGTTATATAAATCAGAACTAGTTTGTACAAAAGCAGTAACAGTATTTGTGTATAAAGCTGAGCTTACGAGTATAAAGCATTTATACAAGCAATAAAGGCAGTAGCCTTTATTGCTTGTTGTTCGAAATAGGTCGGTAAATTTGAGGAACGGTTGCACAGGTTACCGCTTGGATGGGTGACCGCATGTGACATTTACATCAGTGTGCTACCGTGCTTCGAAGGATACGTACAGTTGTTGGTGCCGGTTCCTGTCTCAGGACACGGCTCGTTAGACTATAACGTGGGCCGTTGGATGGTCTGAAAACTCCAAAACCATAGTTGGTAACACACTCACGCGAAAAAGATAGAGTAGCTTTATAAGCAGTCCATTACATCCATCCGTCCATCAACAGGTAGTAGAGCCTTACTGATTTCAGCATGAATGGGCCGGCTCGAC
This sequence comes from Euclidia mi, assembly GCA_944739405.2. Taxonomy (NCBI): domain Eukaryota; kingdom Metazoa; phylum Arthropoda; class Insecta; order Lepidoptera; family Erebidae; genus Euclidia; species Euclidia mi. The sequence goes on from OX123188.2 coordinate 76,449,930, forward strand.
TGGGGAAGTACTACCCTCCCACAGAAAATCGACGTTAAGTAACGGTACTTAAACTGTTGTGTTTCGTTCGGTGAGTGAAAGTGCCGGAGGCCCTATCCCCTATTCCTTCTCCCTCATCCTATCCTTTTGCCCATCCCCAAGGGGCGGCAGTAATTGCTTACCATCAGGCGATCCGTCTGCTCGTTTGCCGCCAATTACTATAAAAAGAAATTACAGCGCTGAATAAATTACATCCAGATATTCACAAAATGAAAAGTTTTACCGATAACGTTAGGGTCGCCTCGTCGTTGGCACAGCGCCGCATGTATTCGGTTTGACTCCCACAAGAGATAAAACATTGTGAGGTAATCAATATTAAATACTTAAAACGAAAGCCATTGCTCTGTTATTGTTTCTATTCTCTACGTTTTTACTGTACTACCATATTTCATCATACAAATATTAACAATACACTAGCGTTGATATTAGAAAACTTGATACAAACCCTATACCAACCCGTTTGGCCAGCGTGGTATAGTAGGCCAATTCCTCCTTTGAAAGGAGAGGCCTAGTCCAGCAGTGGACTGTTCAAGGCTGATGATGAGAGTTGATGTGCGCTCAAACGAATGTATGGCTTCTTATTATAGTAACGTTCCCTGATTTGTTGTTGAGTTAAATTAAAACACATATATCATTATCAGACCGCGGTCGGCTTACTGCCGCACGCTACCGTATCACTCTGTAAAGGTGGACACCGACTTGCACGTTCAGTGAATATGAAGCATTCGTGACAAACATATTTTTAATTTTTTTGGCATTTGCCGCCAAAAATATTAAAATGAAATGGGGTATTCAGTTTATATTGCATTAAGGGCAGTAGTTCTCTATAAAGTAGTAGTTAACAAAAAAAAAGCCAGATAAGACATTGAGTTGCCGCTTTAAGAAGTTTTTATATTGCAAATTTTAGTTAATTTTATAATGTTCATCAAATTACTTGTTAATCTCACCTGATCTTTTGATATCACAAAGAATAAACAAGAATGAGGTCATTCTGTTTATATTGCATCAAGGCAGTTAGCACAAAAATAATTACCAGATACCATTTATTGTGTTAATTGATGTAAGTAGTAGTTTTAGGTATTCTAGCGAAGGATCTGTACCTAACTTATGTCCCATGGTCGACAGCACACAGACTCCTTTTTTGAAGCCTATTATTTTGTGAGCATTGCATTACTTAGTCTTAGCAAATCTTTATTGTCTACATATTCAGAACATAATTTTGTAGGACATTATAATTTAAGAATATTTGAATCATCTTCGGACAGATAAATTAAGAATTATTTCTGGTAGACCACGGGTAACAATAAACCTATTGTACAACTATTTATCGTAGTGCGTCTATCCTTTGCTTGGTCATTCTTTATCCACCTCAACACTAGTCAGTGTGCACCTTAACCCACTACCGCGTAATACTTTAATTAATGCCGGACTCGGGGCGCGATGACCTCGGAGGTGACGACACGCACACATATTTACATAACATATATAGCACTAACTAAACCTATTATGTATGCCCGGGTTTATTTATATAGTTGTTGATAATATTATATTGGCGTAAATTTTTCACAGCCCAATGGAGTTAGAAAATAGCTGTTCCCTTGCAGTCGAGTAAAAATCCCTTTATTTTTATAAGCCCAATGTTGATTTCAAACTTTCTAAAACCAGAAAAATATGACAGCATTGTAGATTGAACTAGACGAGCCCGTTTCTTTTTATCTGTACAATTATTACAAACTGGATCAGTACAAGAGACATCATGAAGTTCGTTGTTTGCATTTGTACACCTTTTATGTATTTAAAACTAGCTTAGCCTAGTTTATAAATAACATAACATAACTTCTTAGAAAGGATTACTGAAAATAAATAAAACAGCCAAGTCCGAGTCGGACTCGCGCACCGAGGATTCCGTACAAACCTGTAGGTATTTTAATTACATATATCGTCACGCCTTTTATCGCCGAAGGGGTAGGCAGAGGTGTATTTCTACACCCACTTTTCGCCAGATATACTTTAGTCCCACGTAATAAGGGGTGAGCCTATTGCCGTACCGGGCACATTTCCAGACTCCGTGCTGCTACTGAGAATTTCGTGATAGAAAAACCCAATAACACTGCCCGACTCAGGAATCGAACCCGGGACCTCCCGATCCCACGCGCACATTTATGCCGCGACACCAACGAGGCAGTCGTATAAGGTTTGATTTCGAGTTTTCCGTCTCTACGCAAAGATGGTATTTGCATCGTGTTACCCCTTAGTCGCCTCTTACGACACCCACGTATATATAATTATTTCAAAAAATAATGTGATGTAACTAAAAATTTAAGGTTTTCGAAATTTTTCCTTTGTGCTATAAATATAAAACGTTGCTTTATGTCAAATTTCAAGATTCGATCACTATGCTGTCGCCGTCAACATTAGTATCCCAATAAAAAAGTTAGAATCCTCAATCACAAAGACCAGAATTGATTATACAAACCTTGACAATACCATGAAAGGACTAGATTTTAATCCCGTTATGATTTCTAACGATGTCAACATTGCAACCGATCTTCTCATTGTAGCTATAAGCTCTGCCATCGAAGTTAACACAAAAACATTCACCGTACCTGCAAGGTAACGTATCAATAAACCTTGGATGACAATTGGCCTGCTACGCTGTATGAGAAACAGAGATAACTTGCAGAAAAAATCTGAACAGTTCCCTGACGACGAAATATTCAGGAAGACCTATAAACGATATAGAAATTATTGCAATGGCTTGCTAAAAAAATGAAGAGACAACACGATAAAGAAGAAATACTTAAATCGAAGAGCAATAAAAAGAAATTATGAGATGCTATAAAAAATATCAGTGGTTCAGTACAAAAAACAGATTACTCTTCCAGTCTTATTTCAACAACCGATTTCCAGAATAGTATAAACAATGTAAACATGTTTTTTGCCGGGATTGGTAAGAAAATTGCGCAACAGATACCAAACGTAACCCATACATACAGTCTAGATCATTGCCACCCTCCTAAAGATTCTTTAGTGCTACTTCCCGTCGATGATTTTGAGATAGCGCAACTAATAAATGGCCTTAGAAGCAACTGCGCTGTTGGAGTGGACCAGATATCGGGTTCTATAATCAAGCGATACTCTGCTATACTCGTCCCTCCAATTAGACATATATGCAATCTGGCTCTTTCAACCGGCGTTTTCCCCAAAGCATTTAAACAGGCGCTAATTAAACCGATTTGGAAGTGTGGGGCCAGAGACTGTGTCAATAATTACAGACCAATCTCAATCTTACCTACACTATCTAAGATACGGGAACGTGTCAAGAACAAGCGCTTAACGAAATTCCTCGAACACAATAACCTTCTATCAGGCTCCCAATACGGTTTTCGGGTTGGCAAATCAACAGATATGGCGGTTCTTGAACTTATCAACTCGACTGCCTTAAACTTGGATAGTAGGAGAAAATGTGTAACCGTTTTTCTTGATCTTACGAAAGCGTTTGACACGGTCTCTGTCCCCCACCTGATATGGAAGTTGGAGAAATTTAGTGTAAGGGGGGTGCCTTTGGATCTCTTCGAAAGTTACTTGAGTGATAGAACACAGCGAGTTAGAATAGATAGGTTGGTCAGTGATGAGGTCCTAGTAAATTATGGTGTTCCCCAGGGAAGTATCCTCAGACCAACCTTATTCTTGGTCTACATTAATGACCTATGTCATCTCCAGTTGCAGAACGGTAAAGTGTTGACGTTCGCTGATGATACTGCACTTTTATTTAGTGGCGATAATTGAGACGCAGTCTTCAGAAGTGCCCAGTTGGGTCTTAATCTAGTATGTAAGTAGCTTCAGTGTAATCTTCTGATCCTAAATACTGCCAAGACCAAGTATATTACCTTCGCACCTAGGGCTCATCTAGTGTCCTCTCTAAATTATACACTTTATGCTCACACCTGTGACAAAACTTTGCCTACCTGCTCGTGTCTGGTCTTGCAACGCACTGAAACTATAAAATACCTTGGAGTAGAAATAGACCAAACTCTTACCTTTAAACCCCATATTAATGCTCTTGTCACAAGAATGCGTAAGCTCATTTATATATGCGAGAACCTTCGGCATGCGGCAGATATTTCTATCATTAGGATGGTTTATTATGCGCTCTGCTATCCACTGATTACATACTGCATTACCTCATGGGGTGGAGCTGCTAAGACCCACCTTATTGAAGTAGAAAGGGCACAGCGAGCTATACTTAAAGTTGCTGCCGCGTTACCGTTCCGCTATCCCACCATAGATCTCCATAAAATATGGAATACTCTGACAGTTCGGCAGACCTTCATACTTAATACTATTCTCAAGAAACACAGCGAGCTGTCCTATAATCCTAACTTCAATAAAAAGAATCGTAGAAAGAATACAAGCCAGCTCTGCCAGCCGCAAACTCTCCGTACTAGTCTTTCACACAGATTCTACAGCTTCTTGGGTGGATATCTCTATAAAATAGCCGACAGTAAACTTTTTATTTATCCGCAAAATAAATCAACTTGTAAAACAAATGTGTCATGTTGGTTAAAACAATTGGATTATGACGCAACTGAGTCACTGTTACACCAAAATATATGAAATAATTAACATTGGCTAAGTTCTGCATCTACATACACTCACTGACTTTAGCAAAACACTAATATTTCATGTCCGCTCACAAACTCCATACCCATAACATGCATTCACCACACATATTTTAAAATCCAACATTGCTCTGTATATTTTCTACAATCATTAATTTTTAATTGTCTTTATTTTCACTTTTAACATATTTTTGTTTTCTCTTTTGCAATGTTTATATTACAGGTGTACGACTGTCTTGTTTATCTTAATGTATAAGGTGGGGCCTGGTGACCCGTAACACAGGTTAATTCCATTACCTATCATGGGCACCAGTCTCTCACACAAAGTTGTGGCAATATAAGAATATATATATTTTGGTTTTTATGTGTAATCTTTGTGAAGAGAAAAATAAATAAATAATAATTATTATTATTAATTTTATACCTCTACGGGTTCATGAGGCAAGGGGTAGTTAGTACCTTTAAAATTATTAAAAATATTTTAATTATATGATGTAACAAAAAATTTACGGTTTTCAGAATTTTTCCTTTATCTGTGCTGAGACGTTGCTTCGTGCCAAATTTCAAGGTTCTGAGTTCACAGGCAGTACTCTGTAGGTTTTGATTTCCTTGAGACTAGTTGCGAGTTTGAAAATATGCTTAAATTGCTGTTTCTGTAGATTGCGTTGACATAGAAGTTTGATTTTATTACAGCTTAACGGTATGATAGACCTGAGTATTTGATATGAATTTCAATTTCATAACTTTACGCTTTCATGAGATAATGGTAATAACTTTAAAATTATTAAAAATATTTTTATGATATGATGTAACAAAAAAATTACGGTTTTCGGAATATTTTCCTTTATCTGTGCTATAAGACATTGCTCCGTACCAAAGGACAATGGCAGATCTCCATACATCGAAATGTCTGAAATTAAATTGAAGCGCACCGTAATACGAGGGTCAAACTGAAAGTTCTTAGAAAATCAAAAACTGATTACATTAGCCAGTTATTAGTTTTATTATATCTTTTCAAAATATTGTCCATTGACGTCAATACACGGCTGCATGCGATGGAACCACTGGGAAAAGCACTTTGCCCACTCGTCCTTAGGGGTCTCTTCAATGGCATCGCGATACGCAGCCACCGCTTCTTCAGCATTCATAAACCGCTTTCCTTTAAGTTTTTCTTTAATTTTTGGAAATAAATAAAAATCACAAGGCGCGAGGTCGGGGCTATACGGCGGGTGACCCAGTAATTCAACGTTTGATGTCGCCAAATAGTCGATCGTTCGCTTGGCGGTGTGCGACGAGGCGTTGTCGTGGTGAAGGAGGATCCTACTGCGAGGTCGTTTCTCTCGAACTTTTTCCAAGACAAGTGGCAAACAATTGGTAGTGTACCATTTTGCAGAAACTGTTTTTTGATCCTCTAACACAATTGTTGCGAAATGACCTATCCTTCCAAAGAACGAGGCCACCATTTTTTTTCCCGCACTTCGATCTCTCTTCACTTTAGTTGGCAACTCCTCGAAAGGAAACACCCACTGAGCAGATTGTCTTTTGGTTTCAGGATCATAACAGTAGATCCAGCTTTCGTCACCTGTTAGTATGTCGAACACAGCATTTGAGTCACCTCCGTTAAATCTTTCAATCATTTTACGGCACCAATCCACACGATGGAGTTTTTGAGCCTTAGTCAAATTATGAGGTATCCACCGGGCGCAAAGCTTGCTGACCGCTAAATGTTCGTGGAGGATTTTGTGCACTTGACTCATACCGATGCCTAAGCTTGTCCGAATCTGCTGATAGGTCACTCTTTTGTCAGTCTCTATCATACGCCGCACAACACAGATGTTATTTTCAGTCGTCGCCGTAGAAGGCCGTCCCTCACGTACATCATCAGTGGGATTAGTGCGACCACGTTTAAACTCATTAAACCAGTTGTAAACAGTCGCACGAGATGGGGCTTCATCGTGAAAGGCCAATCGTAGTCTATCATAACTTTCTTGTTGACTTAAATGACATCGAAAGTCATAAAAAATCATTGCACGAAAATTTTCTCGTGTTAAATTCATGTTGACGTGACACAGACAATTTTCAATTTGCCGCCAAATCGTAAAACAAATTACAAATGAATGAAATATATACTCAGTAATATTGGCAAAGAGTTCTATTTTCAAATTTTAGAATATTTTTTTTATTATATTGTTTATAAGTGGCCAGTTCTAAGAACTTTCAGTTTGACCCTCGTAAAAAATATATTAAAAAATTCGGCGTAAGTAACAGAGTCTATAAATGATTCTATTTTCACTCGGGAAACCCAGAAAAATAAGATATCGGTGTTTTAGTTTTTAGTTAAGGATGAAAAATGTAGTTACGTTTGAAATATCAAATGAAATTATGTCAGATTGACATCAAAACGCAGAAGTATTTGTAGCATCTACCTGTCACAGCCAAAGACAAAAGCAGAGCTGCACATTTTAAATCGATTTTATGTGAAATCGATACAACATTAAAACGATGCTGTGACGTTTTTATTTGATTTAAAAGTTGTTTTGCTTCAAAAATTATTAGCTTATTGATATAATATCAATTAAAGATTAAATAACTGCATTTTAATAATTATATTTTAATAATCGAAACGGATAAATAGCACTCTCGTCTATTCCTGTCACACCATAGTCTATGGCAACAATCAAATAATAAAGTAGTCACCTAGTTCGTAATCAATTGGAATGCTTTTTATCATCATAAAATACGCCAGCTTTAACGAGACAAAGTGAAAATATTAAAAATCGTTGAAAAAAATAACAATTCGTTTTGTTCTTATGAAGTTTAAGGTCGCCACAACAAACCCAGACCGAATTCTGCCATTGTTCTTTCAAGATTCTGAGTTCACGGGAAGTACCCTGTAACGGCAATTTTTTTATTGTGTTGGCTTAGAAGTTTGATTTTTTCACAGCTTCAAGGGACAAGTAGACTTGACTATTTGATATAAATTTCAGTTTGATACCTTCACGCGTTTCTGAGAAAAAAGGTCTTGACAGACAGAAAAAAAGAAAAAAAACAGAACCCTTATAGGATCACTTTGTTGTCCGTCCGGACAACAAAGTGATCCTATAAGGGTTCTGTTTTTTTTATTTCGAGGTACGTATCCCTTTTTTTTTCATATAGGGTTGGAAAATCCTCATGAAGTCCCTCCGCCCTGGGGGAAGGGCGAAGGGGACTGTCAGACTCTCACTGACTAAAAACCAACCCGTGTTCCTCATGTACCCGTGTGTTGGGTGGTCGGGTATCACCGAAGCATTCCTCGCTACCCCCCAACGGGTATTAGCCCGCCAGATGGTCAGGCGGGCCCCGAACAAAACACCCTTGGCGGCGGATGAAGGTGTTGGGCTCCGCCGCCAAAACACCCAGCGGCCGCAGAGGATAGGGAGGACGGCAACGCAACACCGCATCTCCTCTTCCTCTGCGGCCCCACCACGACGCAACTAATAGTGCGCCCCCATTTGGTCGCGGGACATAAGGCGCGCGGCAACGCAATACCGACACGCCTCTCCTCCCGCGACCGACTGCGAGGGACAGACAGAACTGAACCGGGATCCCGCTTAGCTTCACCGTGGGTGTACCTCAAACCCCCGTGGGTTTGAGGTCCAGCTTGTCGTGGTGGGGGGCCAAGTAACCGTTTACTTGGCCCCCCACCACGACAAGCTGGAGATCCCACTTAATGGTACGGATCCCTAAAAATATACAATATACATTTTCGGTGATTATTTTTTATTTATGAAGATAGTTCGATATTTATTTATATACATTAAACAAACATAATTATATAGTAAAATTTAAATGAAGCTTAATCTAATCTTAAGGTCTAAGTAAATATATGTATAAAAACCATTAAAAAGGTAAAATATTTACACGGTCTAGGCGTCGTAAAATGCCGGAATCAGCATTGCCACGCTGGATGGCAATGCTGATTCTTTGAGCAAAGAATAAACCAGACCAATAAGCATATTATAATCTACATAAAGCATATACATGCTTTATGTAGATTATATGCTCTGGTATCAATGAAGTGGTATACACCCACGTAGCTCCGACACAATATTTGAGAAAAAAAAGAATGTCCAATATATTGGATGTAAACTTTAATTACAGGATTGTTTGCTATCGAATAATTAAATACATATTGGACGAAGAACTTGCAGTTATTTATAGCCTTTTCATGAGAAATTAATTTAACTAATAAACTATCTGAATTATAGATAAATGTTTGTTTTATTTAAATAAATATTTGTATTTATCTGATTTTATATGCATTTTGTTATTTATTTAAATAAATATTTGTATTTATCTGATTTTATATGCATTTTGTTATTATAAGTGTCACATTTGTGTTTCGTCGTAGGGTTAGAAGTGTGTAGTACCGAAGAGGCGGCACAGTGTTTACGCGTGATTCCCAGGGGTAAAATGGGGTTCGTTTCGGCAGACTGAGTCCCAGTACCGCGCGCGGTAATACTAATTAGTCCGAAACGCGATGTGACCCCATCACTAAGAGGAGTCGAGAACTATGGTCTCAGTTTGCAGGCCTGTACACCTTTAAGAGAGTTTCCGTCCAAGCCTAGAATCGAATATTGGAGGCAAGCTGTGGAACTGTTTTAATTCAACTCGCGTTTAAACAAAAGCAGTTCCAAAACTTTGACTAGTTGTCGCGTAGTCACGGATACATAAAAGTACAAAAAATGCAATGTCGTCGCAAAAACTAATCAACTTCTACCATAACAATAGCTACAAGTATAGATAGACTATAAACGACAATTTGTGGATCACATAAAGTGAAGTCTCAAAACCACACACAGCGGCGAACCGACCGCTTAAACAGCTACACCATCCGTGTATTATTCCTTAACCGACGTCAAAAAAAGGAGAAGGTTTACAATTCGTCGGAATCTTTTTTTTATGTATGTTCCCCGATTTCTCTAAGACGCTTGGACCGATTTCGAAAATTCTTGTTTTGCTTGAAAGAGTATACCTCCTAGTTTGTCCCATGATCATCAGGTCAGGATCTGATCATGGAATCCTAAGAAATCGAAGGAAATTTTCAAATTTTATAAGCACACTTGAAGCGATTTGACGGTAACAACCCAATGCCGTCGAGTTTGGGTTCGTTTGAGTTGTCTTTACATGGACTTTGTTGCTAGATGATTTCCATGGTCTGATGATAGAGTTGGAAGGTACCCATGAGATCTTTGTGATACAATAACCCAATCTCATCGAGTTTAAGGTCGTTTGATTCGTCTTTACATGGACTTTGGTACTGGATGTTTTGCAGGGTCTGATGATGGAACAGGAAGGTGGCCATGGGATGTTTGTAATACAAAGACGCAATCCCATTGAGTTTGGGGTCGTTTGATTCGTCTTTACATGCTTAATTTCAATGATTCACAACTTTCTGGCAAAATTATATGTTTAATTTCAATGATTCACAACTTTCTGGCCGCTACAGGCCGTCTTTGGTATTTCTCCTTTCAAGGTAAAACAAAATTCGTCGTTTAATTAGATGGAAAACAATTGTCAGTAACGCGATAAGTAATTAGAAATCACCAAATATAACTATCATCAAAATTAATTGTAATTAACCCATATTATCTTTACAGACCGCCTAGAGATAGTAATCTTCCTAAGATTACTATCTCTACGAACAATCGCCCTTTAGCTGTTACCAAAGGGAATAACAGGGCTAACTGAATCCTATCAACCCTTTCAGTGACAAATTAGCGTCAATCTACAAAGGTCTATCCCTTCGGCGCCGTACAATTGGGAACCGACAATGATGACTAAATAATTCCACCAATCGCAAGACGAGCTGCTCACAGTCATTTACGCTAAAGGGAGTTGTGTCTCTAGCATTATTTACATAACAAACATATTATAATACCCACGCGACTCTCTCCAACATAAACCCACGTTCACACAACCGACACAACCTATTTCTCAAAATAAATCTCATGCCATCTCTGTTCCACCCCTCTAACAAGAAAAAGACAGCAACACACTTGCTTCCAGACACTACACTCATGTAAATATACCTTTACACACGGCGGTGAAAAATGTTTTACACCTTTATCTTTTTCCGTGAGCACACACATTTGTATGCTCCGCAAATATTATGCCAAATATGTAACAATATTGTTCAGAATCATATTAAATTTATGTTTTGTACACGAGAAATGTTGGAAAGAAAAATAAAAAATATTTTTAAATAAAAAAAAAAAAAACTTCAAAAAACCCCTAAGGAACTAAAAGACAAAAAGTAATTGGTTTTGGAGCAAACATTTTTGGAGTCGGTGCCAAGCCAAGTATTTCTGATTTGACTATAAAACCTCTACACATTTTTATATTACTTTCGTTGTTGATAGAATAGGTACCTACCTAGTTTGTAATTTAGCAACTTTTTGCGTAAGGGCTTGGCACCGACTTCAAAACTGTTTGCTCCAAAACCAATTATTTTTTGTCTTTTAGTTCCTTAGGGGTTTTTTGAAGTTGTTTTTTTTAGGCGGCGATAGCCCAGTGGTGTACGTAACGGACTGCCGAGACGATGGTCTCGGGTTCGATCCCCAGTTACCCCGGGCACACACCTATGACTTTTCGAAGTTATGTGTGTATTGAAATAAAAATATTAATTATCGCTCGCTTAAAAATGTGCCCGGTAGATGGCAATAGGCTCGCCCCCTATTACATTGGGACCGAAACATATCTGGCGAAGTGTGGGTGTGTAATACACCTCTGCCTACCCCTTCGGGGATAAAAGGCGTGAAGATATGTTATTTTATGTGTTTTTTTTTATTTAAAAATAATTTTTATTTTTTCATTTTAGTGGTATACTAATAAAAAATTGTAATAGGTGGTAAGTAGGTACATAGGATAGTGTAGGTAGTACATGATGGGGAGGCCTTCCTTACGTGCCTCAATTCTGGAATGTAGACCTGAACCTTATGGCAATTTCAAGTATTTTTTTATTTTCAACTAACTAGCCTAAACACGTTCGTTTCAGGTCCATCATCAGATCCCGGAAATCATCCAAAACAAACGAGCCTAAACACGATGATATTGCGTTATTGTATTACAAAGATCCCATGGCCACCTTCCTGCTCCATCATCAGAGTTTGGTAAACATTCTTAGTGCTGAATATTTACCAAACTCTGATGATGGAGCAGAAAGGTAGCCATGGGATATTTGTAATACAATTACGCAATCCTATCGAGTTTGGGCTCGTTTGAGTCGTCTTTACATAGACTTTGATGCTGGATGATTTCCATGGTCTAATGATAGAGCTGGAAGGTAACCCAATCTCATCTAGTTTAGGGTCATTTGGTTGGTCTTTACATGGCTATTAGCACTGGATGTTTTCCAGGATCTGATAATGGAGCAGGAAGGTGGCCATGGCATCTTTGTAATACAAAGACGCAATCCCATTGAGTTTGGGCTCGTTTGATTCGTCTTTACATGGACTTTTAGTGCTGAATGTTTACCAAACTCTGATGATGGAGCAGGAAGGTGGCCATGGGATCTTTGTAATACAATAACGCAATATCATCGTGTTTAGGCTCGTTTGTTTTGGATGATTTCCGGGATCTGATGATGGACCTGAAACGAACGTGTTTAGGCTAGTTAGTTGAAAATAAAAAAATACTTGAAATTACCATAAGGTTCAGGTCTACATTCCAGAATTGAGGCACGTAAGGAAGGCCTCCCCATCATGTACTACCTACACTATCCTATGTACCTACTTACCACCTATTACAATTTTTTATTAGTATACCACTAAAATGAAAAAATAAAAATTATTTTTAAATAAAAAAAAACACATAAAATAACATATCTTCACGCCTTTTATCCCCGAAGGGGTAGGCAGAGGTGTATTACACACCCACACTTCGCCAGATATGTTTCGGTCCCAATGTAATAGGGGGCGAGCCTATTGCCATCTACCGGGCACATTTTTAAGCGAGCGATAATTAATATTTTTATTTCAATACACACATAACTTCGAAAAGTCATAGGTGTGTGCCCGGGGTAACTGGGGATCGAACCCGAGACCATCGTCTCGGCAGTCCGTTACGTACACCACTGGGCTATCGCCGCCTAAAAAAAACAACTTCAAAAAACCCCTAAGGAACTAAAAGACAAAAAATAATTGGTTTTGGAGCAAACAGTTTTGAAGTCGGTGCCAAGCCCTTACGCAAAAAGTTGCTAAATTACAAACTAGGTAGGTACCTATTCTATCAACAACGAAAGTAATATAAAAATGTGTAGAGGTTTTATAGTCAAATCAGAAATACTTGGCTTGGCACCGACTCCAAAAATGTTTGCTCCAAAACCAATTACTTTTTGTCTTTTAGTTCCTTAGGGGTTTTTTGAAGTTTTTTTTTTTTTTATTTAAAAATATTTTTTATTTTTCTTTCCAACATTTCTCGTGTACAAAACATAAATTTAATATGATTCTGAACAATATTGTTACATATTTGGCATAATATTTGCGGAGCATACAAATGTGTGTGCTCACGGAAAAAGATAAAGGTGTAAAACATTTTTCACCGCCGTGTGTAAAGGTATATTTACATGAGTGTAGTGTCTGGAAGCAAGTGTGTTGCTGTCTTTTTCTTGTTAGAGGGGTGGAACAGAGATGGCATGAGATTTATTTTGAGAAATAGGTTGTGTCGGTTGTGTGAACGTGGGTTTATGTTGGAGAGAGTCGCGTGGGTATTATAATATGTTTGTTATGTAAATAATGCTAGAGACACAACTCCCTTTAGCGTAAATGACTGTGAGCAGCTCGTCTTGTGATTGGTGGAATTATTTAGTCATCATTGTCGGTTCCCAATTGTACGGCGCCGAAGGGATAGACCTTTGTAGATTGACGCTAATTTGTCACTGAAAGGGTTGATAGGATTCAGTTAGCCCTGTTATTCCCTTTGGTAACAGCTAAAGGGCGATTGTTCGTAGAGATAGTAATCTTAGGAAGATTACTATCTCTAGGCGGTCTGTAAAGATAATATGGGTTAATTACAATTAATTTTGATGATAGTTATATTTGGTGATTTCTAATTACTTATCGCGTTACTGACAATTGTTTTCCATCTAATTAAACGACGAATTTTGTTTTACCTTGAAAGGAGAAATACCAAAGACGGCCTGTAGCGGCCAGAAAGTTGTGAATCATTGAAATTAAACATATAATTTTTAAAATTTATACATCGTTTTCGTTTTTTGATAGACCTTCGGTAAAAGATTTTAGTTTGTAAAGATTATTATTTTGAATAGGCTATGGTAATAATAAAATGAAGTATGGTAGGCAGAAATTGTTTTAAGGAAATAATATATTTATTATTATATTAGAAAACAATATCTTTTATTTACTTTATAAATATATTTGTAAAAAGAATCAAGAAATATAAAATTTATTATATATGCCATAATTATTTATCGGTAAAAATCGTTTTGTTTTCTAATCGATAGTATAAATATTTTTTCAAACCATTTGCAACACATTTTTTATCTGTTATGTCATTCGTGTTGCTACTGCGCATCGTGAATATTTTGCTCTGATTTATTGGTGTTTTCGTACGGTTTTAATTGTAATGTAATGGAATATAAATTCAATAATAATTATCAAAACCTTCTACTCATGCTAAGAATATGCAGCGGTGTATGTGATTGTGGTTAATTTTTTTGGACGAGTATAGTACGAGGTTCCCTAGTACACAGTTAATTATTAATTATTATTGGCCTCTCTTTATGTAGTTTTTGTTCTATATAACACAAAGACATTCCTTTATTTACATCTCGGTATTATATTAATGTTAAAATGCAATTTTGAGGTATATTTAGTTGTGGCATAATTTCCATTTCAAATATCTCGTATCTTATTTCCACCAAGAGTTATTTAAAAAAAAAATGTGACGCATAAATATAAACTGGGAGTTTACCCAACAGTACATAGACATCAAAGGATCCGCTTTCAACTCGCGCGTTTGACTCGAACTCGAAACCGTTTGTAGTCGTAATTATACACACCGTTTTAATTTTTATTTATGAGGTTTGATAATTGTGTTACAAGCTTCCTGGTATCGTGTTTTGGAATATGACTGTTATCATGTTTAAATTTATGAGATCCACGTATCTTCTATTTTTTATAGACTCACGCCTGTATCCCTGAAGGAGTAGGCAGAGGTGTAATATTACACCTACATTTCGCCATGAATTTTTTTGGTCCCACGTTATAGATGGCGAGCCTATTGCCATTACCGGGTACATCACCAGACTCAGTGCTGCTACTGAGAATTCGAAAAAACTCAGTCACACTTTTGCCCTACCCTGGAATCGAACCCGGGACCTCTGATCAGTAGTCGCATACACTATCCACTGGACCACGGAGGCAGTCTATCTTCTTCAAAATTCTGTATTTTCGTTGATTGGTATCTTATTGCATATTATATAAATAATACTGTTTCACTATAAGGGCACACGAGGTACGTGCCCAGTGACCCAATTCTAAAGGCAGTCTAAAGGGTCCAATATTAACATATTCTACATAATATGTTGATAATAAGTTACTATTAGATTTGTGTCAAATAACTAGACATAAAAATTATAATGATTATAGCAGAAAATTGTAGATAACTCATTTAATTGACTTTTCCGAAAAGCCTCAATGATGCCTAAGACGGCCTGTATACAAAGCAATTCAATAAAGCTACAAATAAAATAAAAATATTATGATTGAATGATAAAAGAGTTCAGAATTAAGTTCCCAGACCGTGTATCGGAATTGACTCACCTCAAACGTCTTGTACATTATCGTTCCTACGGGACGCTTATGTACGTTATAGCTTGATGTCCAGTTCGGTAGTCGTTACCACGTTGAAAGTATGGCCGTTTAAAAGCATGCAAAAAAGAAATTATGAAGACTGCCCGAAGATGTAGTGGTTTTATATACTACCTCACCGCTTGACACTCTGCTGAGTTTTGTGGATGAGACCGCCAAACGGGATTATATTGTCTTTGTGTCCGCTGATTATAGACTTGTAAAGTCCTCTAACTCCAAAGAAATAGCAGGAATAAATAAAATATATTAATTATACAGTCAAGTTAACAGTCTGTGCCAAAGTTTATACTAGTTCTGTAGCTGTTGAAAGAGCCCTTGTTTGGTTTAATAATGAAAACAGGGGACTGATTGTAGTTAAAAAAACATCGACCGAAGAAGAGTTAATCCGGTTAACATTATCAAAAAGTTTTCAAGCATCGTGGATAGCAAGTTAGGAACCTGTTAACCTTTAGATCTAAGTTTAATACTTACACAGGGTGGGATGAGATTAATAACGAGATGAGTGGGAGTTTGACATGATACGCAGTCATGAACTCCGGTTTTAACAGACATATTTATTTATTTACAACTATTTTGAAATTCTGGTTTTATTATACAAGTAGACACGACTGTCCTGTTTAAATAGAAAATAAAAGATTATTTTATTTTCCGAGCTAGATACCCCAACGTCAACAGAATATTTTCGGGCCGAACTTACAGCACATTGAACTATGGAAGTTATTTTAATCCGTTGCTACACCGGGTAGGTAAACATCGTGACGAATCCAACATATTTTCTGAGTTCTTCATAATGTTCTTAAAAGACATGGAAAGTATGCCAAGGCACACTCGGACCATGATACTTTCTTTTTTGACTCATGGTGGAAACCAAACAATTTACGGGCTGACCCCCTCAGGCTGGGCCCTTAAAGGGGCTCAGTCTAGGTAGAGTGTGGTGACTCCCCGACGAGAAGCGCCAGGACTACCCACTAAAATCACCATGGTGTTCCTCTATTCGATCCCATTGAATGGCGGGGTCACGGGATCTATGTATATTAACATTACTGCCGCGACCCCGCCTGAGCTGGCCCGCCGAAGCGGGCCCCGTCCCTCGCATGCATCCATCTGCATCCATCATACTTGTCCTCATACCTACATCCTCTTTCATACTACGAGCGCAAAAGAACGACGTAGTCTACTAACGCTACGAGAGGCGCACGCGGAACACGTGCGCCGCCTCTCGGGCCTAGCGGTCGGCGGGCGGTCCGAAACAGGTCTGCCGCCCGCTGGCGTGTACTCACGGTGGCCGGAGATCGTTGAGCGCCCTCCGGCGACGAAGCCTGGTTCTGCGGGTGGAGACAGGTCGCGTGGGCTCACTATCCCGCTCCGCCGCCTCCTTGATCGACATCACCGTCTCACAAAAGGAGGCGGCGGCGTCCCAGCACTTCTCGCTCCTGACCATGGAACGAATCAAGATCCGAAGCGAGAGTTCGACCACTCCTATCGCCTTCAATATTCTGTACGGACAGCATTATGGTTATCATATAAGACTTAAACATTTCTTATAAAATGTTGGTGCAATACATTTTCCCATAATCTGGCAGAATGACGTAATAAAGATGTTTATGGTGGTGATAAAAAACCTATTTCTTTTTACAAAATTGGTACTCTCTAAAAGAAACACTTTCTTTGATAGAAATATACTTTAAGAAATCTATGGCGTTTTGAATGTTGTAATTTATTTGACTGAATGCTACGATACTGGTCGTGAGTTCGATTTCCATACAAGAAAAACTTTTGTGTGATGGTCAAGGTGATTTTTTAGGTGTCTGAGAGTAATATATCTTTAACGTGTTGAAAAGTATTTAATAATGAAGAACTTGAACAAGTATAATTATTTATCCGATAATTTGATTACTATAGCACAGGCTCTACTTAGCTTGAGATATGATTTACTAAAACATACAGAGGATTTATAATTTACACAGCATTTGCCAAAACAACCGCCTTTACATAAAAAGAAAACCCATAAAATTACATCCAACCTGAAACTCTTTCATTGTTTTCCTTATGCGAATGTATTACAAGCTCGAACACGCACCTAACGGTTGCGTCGCACGCGTGACTGCGTCCGCCGATGTCACTCGACAGTTCAGGGTATCATGTCACGGCAATTAAGCGCCGGTGTGGTTCGCGAGTGTTGTCACACTCACCACTAGTCGCGCGACGACGCGACGCAATGCGACGCGACGCGACGGCGCGATTACCGCGTCGCACCGCGATTTCAGCGGGCGCTGAGTTATGGCGGCGATTGGCGATTAAATCCGCTCAATGATTTAGGGTTGAATGATGGCTGCTGATGCTATGGTGTCGCGTTATGTGTCATGCAACTGAGGATGTAGCCGCATATCAATATTTTTGTTTGCGTTTAAATTTTGCGAGTTTTAATATATATATATAATAGTTTAGGTTAGAACATGAAGTTAGTTGACCGATGAAAGCCTAACATACCGTCAAATCTCAACACGCTAGCAAAGCTTAACTCTATGCTTATTAGAAAAAAAAAAGCAATGAATTACCACATATTTTGTTATTTTTTCTAGCAAAGTTTAGAAACAGGCCCCTAGACACAACAGTACGCATCCACATTTACCATGCGTAGTCAACAATAGTCTTACCTTTGTAATCTTACTCGCGGGACATTCCACAGCGGATGATTTTCGTTTTCGTAAATGTTTTTCCATTTGTGTGGTGAGGTAAAGATCAAGGGACTCAGATACAAAATTCATACGTTGTAAATGAGCCCAAACCAAGAGTTGTGATCCTAAACAAATATTTATCTGGAGCAGTGAACTTATCTCGAATAGTTTGTCAGCTGGTAAACTTAAAAATACTGTCAGTAAACGTACACTATCACAGCGTTAATAGAAAGCTTCCTTCAAAATGTTGTCGTATAGTTTTGTCCCGTAGTTCAATTTATTACTTTGCCAAGTTTCCGTTCCGCTAGTCCGTATAGTTTTTACGTAAGACTGCAGACGGACAGACGGATGAAATGACATGGCGAAACTACAAGGAACCCTTGTAGTTTCGCCACTACTACGGAACCAAGTAGTACGGAACAAAGTAAGAGGCGATTGATGGAACTGCCGGTAACATTCATCAATACTATTTTAATCGCTTTTTGGATAGCACGAATGGCAGTATTTTATGTGGTAAGCTACCACGTGAGACCTTCTAAAGTTAGAAGTAGAATACTGCCGTCCTTTAACTAGAACCCCGTTAACCCTCAAATGGTCGATTTTGAGTTTTGAATGCAAAGTAATACAGTTTTAAATTCTCTATCTTTCTGTCTAATAACCATATCTCTATCACTTACGGTTATAGAGATATTAAAACATGATTTACCGTTAAATGACAAAATATGCAACTAATGCTTGACTAAAAAGTGACTATACCACGCTTCTTAGCTTAATGCACGTTAAAGTACCTTAGTTTCAAAATTCGCCTAATATTTTTTTCATGTTTTATAAGCTTAAACTACGTTAATTGAATATTCTTGACTACAAATACACTAAGAGCCTATAACTTGTTTATAGTTAAGGATCAATTTTGATAAAACAGGAATAAAAACAATGCTATAAACTATTTATGATGAAAACCTTATCTTAATTCTGGTTAGACGACCATAACGGTATTTTTGCCAAGTAATCAAAATTGCGATTTGCTCACAACAATTCGTTAAAAAAAGCGTTATTTACTTCTAACGTGGAATTTGTTCAAAAAAATATTAGTAATTCTTAACTTAATAACGGCTAGCCCACGTTCCCTAACTAGAATCACGTTATCCGTTTCTCGCGCTTCATTAATTCCGGGTGTGTGCGGGGATGCCATATGCTTGCGTGGATGGGAGATGCGCGCAGGGAGGTTTGCCATTCCGCTCAGAGAGCTTATAGCGTGCTAGCGTGCGTCATCGCATCGTGTTGCCGCAAAAACTCAAATATGTCGTGGAACATTAAGAGGTAAAATTCGAATTTTTTTGTGTAATACTTTATTAACATTATCTTCCTTAACATCTCCACCAAGTTTGAGGGAAGAATAACAGACCAACGAATTAGTCATATTTATAAAATTATTATGACTGCTATGTTGGTTTGCTATTATCCCTCAGAGTAACTAGGTGAAGTGACTACCTTTGACGGGCAGGAACTGGATGAGAGTAGCCTCGGACCCACCATTGCAGTCAGTCAACCTGAAGATGGCGGTCAAACCACTCAAAGTAAGGCGAAAGTAAAAGGTAAGATACTATATAGGCAGCAGCATTAAGTATCAAAGACTTCCACCACTACGATCGCCAATCCGTCTGCCAAGCGTGGCGATCAATGCAAAATCTTCCAAAAATGAGCCAAACACGAAAAAAACGGCGTCTATTCCCCGGCGGCCCCGCTATTCCTAACTCAGATAGCGGCCATGGTAACAGCGGGGCAAGGGGTGCGATAAACCTCGAGAGCAGAGATTTGTCGCAATATTTCATTTATTTTATTTCATTCATCACACTCCGATGAGGATGTAGAAGCTATGTATGAGGACATATCTCAGGCTATACATAGCTTCAAAACCCATTACACCGTTGTCATGGGAGATTTTAACGCGAAACTAGGCAAACGAGCGGTGATGAGCTGAGGGTAGAGCAATTTGGATATGGACATTGGAACTCGTGGGACCACTTGCTTGCTAGCTTCATAGAGAAGGAAGGACTCTTCATGATGAATTTCTTTTACAAAAAGCTAGAATGCCGCAAGTGGACCTGGATAAGTCCAGGTGGTGCCAACGAAAATGAGATCGAATTCGTCATGTTAATGAAGAGGTTAATATTTAATGATGTCTCTGTGATCAGTTCGCATAAAACGGGCCGCGGTCACCGAATAGTAAGAGGCACATTGAATATTAGTCTCAGCCTCGAACGGTCGAGATTGATGAAGTCTACGCTCCTACCAGCGCCAGTTCAAATCTAAAACCCCAAGAGCTTTCAGCTTGAGCTGCAAAACCGCTTCGAATGCCTGGGAGAATGCGAAGATGTGGACGACTTTAGTGACAGGTTAGTGAATGCTGTCCATACAACAGGCTTAAAGTTCTTAAAGCCCATGACGATTAAAAGAGCCCATAAAAACTCTGGTCCGATCCTCGAGCTTATACAGGAAAGGCGTAAGATGCTTCTGCATGCCTCGGACAATATGCCAAAGTATCGGCGGCTTAATAAACAGATCTCTAAGTCTGTGATTCGCGATCTTCGCCAATACAACACTAAGTGTGTTCAAGACGAATAGTGACAGAATTAGCACGTCTAGACCTCAGTCTGGACGAGATAATTCTGTCACCATTCGTCTTCAGCCTTGTTAGCCCACCTGCCCGATAGACAAATCTCTTTTGAACACTATGGAACCGCAATCTGCTCGATTGCTTCTTGAACACACTTAGTGTTGTATTGGCGGAGATCGCGAATCAGAGACTTAGAGATCTGTTTATTAAGCTGAGGCGGAGGAGCTGAGGTGGAGGAGCTGAGGCGGAGGAGCTGAGGCTCCTTGAAGAGATTAAACTGGACAGCTATATACGACTACACGACCTCCTGTTATTACTCCAGTCACTGACCCTAGAGCTGGATTGACCCGACACTATACGGCAGATATCCCGGACATGACATCCCGTCAGCATTCACGGGATAAGAGTGGCCCTAAATCAACTCAAAACCAACAAGGCACCGGGTGATGACGGAATTACGTCAGAGCTTTTGAAAGCTGTCAGCGCACCTGCCGTGGAAAAACTTCGAAAGTTATTAAATCCTGTCATACTCGAGGGCAAAACGCCACAGTCATGGCACAGTGTGGTGGTGCTTTTCGTCAAGAAAGGCGATAAAACCCTTTTGAAGAACAACAGACCCATCTCACTCCTGAGTCACGTCTATAAGTTGTTTTTAGGGGTCGTCTTAAATCATCTCGAGACCAAATTAGACGACTTCCAGCCTCCCGAATAAGCGGGTTTCCGTAAAGGCTATAGTATTATAGACCACATACATACGCTACGGCAGGTTAAGTCTGAGGAGTATAACCAGCCTCTATACTTGGCGTTTGTGGACTATGAGCAAGCCTTCGATTCGATCAAAACTTGGGCGGTACTGCAGTCTCGCCAACTGTGCCATCGACGACTATCGATACGTCGAAGTGCCGAAGTGTTTGTTCGAAAACGCCACCATGTCAGTCCGCCTCCAGGACCAGAGTTTAAAACCTATTCAACTATAGCGAGGGGTGAGGCAGGGAGATGTTATATCTCTAAAACGTTCACCGCTGCGCTGGAAGATGTTTTCAAGGTTCTGGACTATGAAGGACTCGGCATCAAATAAACGGCGACTACTTACACCTTCTATTTGCTGATTATGTCGTAGTCATGGCTCAGACCATGGAAGACCTCAGCACAATGCTCGATGGCCTCCGTAGAGTCTCCCAACATGTAGGTCTTAAGATGAACATGGACAAGACGAAAATCACGTCTGACTTCCATGTCCTACCTGCTCCTATTCAGGTTGGGAACTCTACACTCGAAGTTGTCGACAAGTACGTATAACTGGGAAAATGATCCGATTGGGTTGGTCCAACTTCGAGAAAAAGGTCATTCGTCGAATCTAATACGGTAGGGAGGCGTTCGGGAAGTCACGGCATATCTTCACGACTGATATCCCGCAGTGTCTCAAAACGAAAGTCCTTGACCAGTGTAATCAGTGTATTTTGCAAGTGATAATGTATGGAGCCGATACATTGTCACTTACTTTGGGCCTTATCCGGAAGGTCCGGGTTACTCAGAGGGCAATGGAAAGATCTATGCTCGGTGTTGCGTTGAGATCGAAAAAGAAATGAGGAGATCCGTAGGAGAACCAAAGTCACCGACATAGCTCTCCGAATAGCCAGACTAAAGTGGCAATGGGCAGGGTACATAGCTCGAAGTACCGATGGCCGTTGGGGCAAGAGGGTTCTGGAGTGGCGACCACGCACCGCACGACGCAGCAGGAGTAGGCCTCCGACAAGGTGGGCCGACGATCTGTATAAGATTGCGGGAAGCGGTTGGATGCGGGCGGCTCGAAATTGAGTCTGTGTGGAGAACCTAGGGCGAGACTTATATGTCCAGCAGTGGACGTCTCTAGACTGACATGATGATCATGACTATGTGATTGAAAATATTATTACTGTCTATTATACGCAAATATAATATATTAAATAGCCACTATTGGAAATAGGGCCTAAAAATATACTTTTTAGCTATTAATTGCTTAATAAGATTAGAAAAATAATCAAGGCTGTGCATATAAATGTTACAAATTGCTGTATATGTTGATGATAAGTGAAATATATATGTTGATGAGAAGGAAATTAATTTAATTAAAAGTTTTTAATTTAATTGATTAAATTTTCATACTGCATTTTATTTAATTATCCAGTTTTTTTATATGTGATGCTTAGCTATAAAGACTTTAGTAACAATTGAAGTAAAAATTACCGGTTTCTAGCTTAGTAAGCAAGCATTAATTTTTTCATATCTTTTTTATTTTTCGCTAAAACCTAGCTTAAAAGAGTCATAGGTACTTTAGCCTCTTTTTACGTAAGGTACTAATGTATTAATATTAAGAAAGATCTTAGCTACAAAACAGTTAATAGACTTAGCGCGTTTATAGTAAAGCATTTTAGGGTAAATTTATTGAAAATTAGAAACCTCATAAATTTAAAGAAAATGCTTAGCTAAAATATCTCTAAGTGTAGGTTAACGAGGCCTTAGTGCGGCAAACAATGTCAAAAAAAATGTGTATTGCTTAACTAAACCAAAAAATTCAGTTTTTGTATATAATTTTAAGTGCATTTCTGAGCAGGAAATATCCTTAATAACGCTGGCAAATATTTGTTTTAATAATATTTAAAAATCACTGATTTATGTATAATAGTTTTCTAGAAACAACGATTCCCGCGTTTTTTACGTTTTTCTCCAAAATCACTTTATGGGGTTAACGTGGTTTTAGTTAACGGACGGCAGAATATACGTTCAGACATCAGTTTAGTATTTGACACGGATTCCGATGACGCCGATAGATTTTGTGCTTAAAAGAAATTGTAGCGCTATGATGTAAATGCCACAAGTGGTCATCCCTACCATTAGTGACCTCTGAGAACGTTGCTTTTCTTCGGCTACTTATTAAGGAATATAAGAACCGCTATAACCTTGTTGAAATACAATAATAAGTAGCTCCATTTTACTACTAGTCCGGTCAATTAAACATAAAAATAGTGGTCAAATTACAAAAATTGCCAGAGAGCCAAATATCGGTGGAGAGCTAGGGTTTACCATTACAAATAAAGTCTTAAAAGTCCCCATCGATCCTAAGTGTGCTACAAAAGTAATTCGGGGTGAAACGTCAAAATTTGAGATTTTTTGGATTTTTCTCGAAAACGGTAAGTTTATCAAAATAAAACCTTAACCAAAGTTGTAGATCTTAAATTCTCTACAAAAATGGTACGAATGTTTTTTCCCTAAGAGTTACCATTCCTGAGATATCGCGATTCTAAGAGTCACATCATACATGATATGCACACATTTCCACGCCACTTGTGAGGTAGTGTAATTGGCGCGTTTTTTTTTACAGTGGTTTCCATGTAGGCGTGACAATTTTAGGATATTTTAAGGGAACAATACCCGTCAAGTTCTAGATATTGCCTTATTATTGATATTGAACTTATGACCGTATAAAAGCTTGCATCATAAAATTAAAACAAAATGAAGACTGCCCAAAGACGTAGTGGCTTCATTTACTGCCTCACCGCTTGTCACTCCGTTGAGTTTTGTGGATTTAGACCGCCGAACGGGACTATAATATGATGTACTTTAATCCACAAATAATTTTTTCAAGTCTGGGTGTCTTTGTATCCGTTGATTGTAAATTTGTAGTAGTAGTAGTAAAAGTACTCTAAATCCAAAGCATTTATTATTTAGATAAAGGAAGCATAAATAAATATTAATTATTAAGTCAAGTTAACAATTTACGTCAAAGTTTATACTAGTTCTGTAACTCTCAAAAGAGCCCTTGTTTGGTTTAATAATAAAAACAGAAGCCTAATTATTATAGTTAAAAAAACATCGACCGAAGAAGAGTTAATCCGATTAATATTATCAAAAAGTTATTAAAAATAGGAGCCCTGCGAAGCAGGCCTCCTATTTTTTGATATTTTTTTGAATTATGGGCCTATTTTTTAATTATGGGTCACGAGAGAACCTAACATAACCTATTTATTTGGTGATCATTTACTACATATTTTGGTGTTCGAATACGATTTGAAGTGCAGTCGTGACTAAAATAGCTAGTACTATTGTAATTTTAGACTTTATTTTTCTGCTGTAAAGTATATATTTTTGGTTAAAGAACGTAGGGTATCAAAGCATTTTATAGTGGTCATTATATTTAACCCCCAAGGTATTTGGGCGACTAATACCCCAATGGACAACGAAAGTTCTTGGGCTCAAGCTCACAGCATAATGACTTTTGAATGTTAGTATCATCCGTTGCTACAACGGGAAGGTAACCAGCGTGACGGATACAACATGTCTATATGAGTTCTCCATAATATTCTCATGAAAAGTATGCCAAACTACACTTGGACAGCGTGATGGACTATCGCTTTACACTTCACAGAGATCCGTGAACAGCAATGGGCTAGTTTATAAACAGAGCTGATATTATATATTTTTTCGTACCCGAAGAGTGTCACTGGATCCCATTACTAAGCCTCCGCTATCCGCCCGTCCGACTATCTGCCTGACAGTGTGCAATATTTCATGATCGTGATAGCTAGAGTTAATATTTTTACTTTGAGTTTGAATTTCAGTTGCCGTTGAAACAACAAGTAATACCTAAATTACTTTCTGATTTAACATTATAAAGTAAATTTTATATAAGCAAATGATATTGAGACTATTTGTGTGGTCAAATATTTTTATGGGCTGACGACATCTTAATATATAAAATCCTTGCGTTACTGACTGACTGACAGACACGCTACAGCCGAAACTATTGGGCACAGGAAGTTGAAATTTGGCATGTATGTTCCTTGATGACCGTAGGGGTGCACTAAGAAGGGATTTCCTGAAATTCCCACGGGATCGGCCAAAACGGGTAAATTTAAAAAAAATGCAAGCGTAGCTGCTGGCGTCCTCTAGTATTGGATAAAATGTAAATAAGTTTATTGGGGTAAATGGGGTAAAAATAAGTTTATATATATTATTTTATTTAATGAGTTAGAAAGGGCATGAAGGTAGTTTATTGTTATAGAAAGAATTTATATTCATGTTGTATGAAATAAGTGCTTTACGTGTTTCGGAGGGCACGTGAAGCTGTCGGTTCCAGTTCTTGTCTAAGGATAAGGATCGTTAGGCCATGTCGGAGGCCTTCGGGCGGTCTGAAAACTCTGACACAACACGAAAAACAAAACAAAAGTACGAATTACGATGATTCAATCATTTTTGTGCAAAAATAGTAGTTTAAGGACTTTTAATATTGCCTTGCGGTTACCATATAATAAAATAAATAACGTATTACGGAAATAATTTATAATAACTAGTCGTTCCAAACACTTTAGAACTAGCATACATTCACAGAACAAAGTTAACAATACAAACGCTCTTCCACTATAAAGCACATAACCCTGCTAATGCTGTGTCTCGCGATCTACGCTATACATCACTGGAGGATAAATTCACCTGAATTTATCCACACTTACGGCAACGTTTTATTCGCTTGACCCCCTCTCCTCTAGCGCCACCGCCCTACCTCACCCCTCCGTCACCCGACTTTGTCCGACGTTGTAAGTTCAACCCTGAAATATTCACAGCACAGCCATGTTTATTGAAAGGTAACTTTGTCTTGTACACTCGCCACTTGATTAAGTTCACTAGCGGAAGCAATGTCCAAGTGTTATTCAATATTTAGTAAACTGCTCTTGGGATTGTCGATATCAATTTGTGAGGCAAAGGATCGGAATATTTATTTGTTAATTTTGTATCTGCGTGGATAAGAATTGTTTGTTATGGACATTTTTTGGAGCGTCACATATATGCACAGTAAGAAGAACAGTCTTCTGTATAGCATAATGCAAAACTTAGTAAAAATCAATACATACTTAGTAAATTGTGAGCAAAATAAACAGGCAAAGACGAATTGGAAGACGAAAGGTGTCGTTGCTCCGTAACATCAAAGAGTGGACGGGCATGCGTCAGAGCGGTCGAAAAGCTGTTTAACCTCGCTCTGTACTAGAAAAAGTTTATGGAGTTGACCACCTACAGTAACGAAGTAGCAGTAAAAGAAGAGAAATTAAACAGTCTGCGTAGGCGTTATTTTTAAAATGATACTAAAACATACATATAAACATACTCGAAGGTATTTGTCATCAATTTTATGTACAGCTATGGTAGACAGAAAGGCTATGTAACACACAAAAACATTTCTTATAAAATGTTGGTGCAATACATTTTCCCATAATCTGACAGCATAACGTAAGAGAGATGTCTATGGTGGTGATAAAAACATCTTTCTTTTTACAAAATTGGTACTCTCGAAAGGAAACATTGTTTGACGGAAATATACTTATAAATTATGTGGTAAGCTACCACGTGAGATTTACTAACGTTAGACGTAAAATATACATTTAGACATCGGTTTAATATTTGACATAGATTCCGATGAGGCTGATAGACTTTGTGCTTAAAAGAAACTGTAGCGCTATGATGTAAATGCCACAAGTGGTCATACGCGCACTTAGTGACCTCTGAGAACGTTTCTTTTTTTTGTCTCTCATAAAGAAAGACAAGACACGCTTAAATCTCAATGAATTACAATAAAAGTATCTTATGTGTAACACGCACATGCAGGTGCAATACGATAGTCTTCATTATATGACCACACTTGTCATGTACACGTTTTACAATAAATTCAACGTAAATATGTCTTTTAAATCATTCGATATTGATGTCACGACCAACCGTTACAATTTTCTTTGAAATAAACCCATTTATTAAGTAGAGTATTGTTTAAAAATAATTTATATTTCATTGGCTAATCTAGGCAACGAAGTAAATTACTAGCTGTCTGTGAATTTTAAATTAATGCATTTAATTATGTCTTTGATAAAGTATGGAGCTTGGTATTGGTTGTAGAACGTTAAGTTGGAAAGCTGAAAGCTATTTTAATATTATATTAGACATTAAAGAGGAATATGGAGGAATAAATATTAGAGTTTACAATGCGGGCTGAGTTGTGATGTAGTTTTTTAATTTGAAAAGAAGTGAGACAAAATCGCTCATTGCTGGGTAGGCAGGAGTAACAGTACATATTTTGTATGCATCGCATCGGGAATTTTAGACATCTCTCTCTTATGTTACATGGAGTATCACAGGCCTCATTACATCTATTGCAGATGATTTATACAGAGTACAATCACCGTAATCCGTTTCTTTTAAAAATTAGTACTTCTAGGTCAACCTTCAAGGTCAATGATAGGGATATGTGGAAGAAGAGTGGGAGGCTTGTCCTTGAGTGGGACGTTACAAGCTCATAAAAGGGGTCAACCTGGGTGTTCAGTTGCAATGGAGTTCACTGCAAATCTCAGGGACGCCTTGACCTTAAATTCTAATCTCTATTCTGTTTATATACTACAGAGTTCATTAGTTTGAAAGGGTAAGATCCATTATATAGACTGCAGTTAATTTATTCCGAGAACTCAAGGCTCATTAATTCTGCTATGCAAGTTTGTCAATGACTATTACACTATTACGAATATAATTTAAGAAATGGGGTGTTTTGTTTGGGATCCCATTTAAAAATAGGGCTGACAGGCAGACACTTGAACAGACGGACAACAAAGTGATTCTATGAGGATCGTTTTACCTGTTGAGGAAAAGAACATTGAAAGCAATAAAATACTACTATTATAACGATAGTCTAGTGGAGAGACTAATAGACTGATACAAAGAGAGTTCAATGACATGGCGCTCAGCATTGACTTTTAAATGTTAAGTGCGTGTTAAATTATTAATTATATAATGGCTTGCAATATCGCAAAGGCAACCACAAGATTTCTCCATAATATTCTCGAATGACATGTTTAATCTGCAAGTTCTCACTCGTCCAGCGTGGCTGACTATGGCCAAATCCTTCCCAGAGGGATTTAGATTTCGAGTTTATAAATGCGGGTGGTATTCATCGTTTGAGATTTTCACCTTCGTGACAGGATTTACTTTATAGTTTAACCAGGTGTGACAGAATATTAGTTTATCCACAGAACCTAGTGACAGCGATGTTCCATGGCCCAGACCAGTGTCCATATATTCAAGGGTTACAAGCTGCCTACAGCGTCCGGCAAAGTTCTTCATGAGAGCCGAGACCGATCAAATTAATATTATACCCATTATGATGATAAAAGTATTTTCTTTCTCCACATTCTAATTACTTTATCTCATAACTGTTGAACTTTGTCATAATTATCTTAATTAGCAAAGTAGCTTCCTTAACACGTTCCCACTACAACGCATCGCTAATTTTTGCCCATAATACGTAAAGTTACCGCGGGGTTACGTTGGGTACTCCACGCGCTGGAAGACTGCCTCAAGGCTGTACATGTACATCTCAGTAACAGTCGATCCGAACGAATGTTCTACGTATTAATTATCTTGTGCAAACACGGGATGGTGCGGCGCTGCTAACGAAGCGCTGCTTTATATGGATGCTTCGGAAGATTTGCTTCGCACGTTTGTCTAAGGATTAATCTTGTGTTAAGTTGTTGAACGAATTTGAAAGTACAATATTGTGGCAAAATGTGTGCCTAGTAAGTAGTGTAGGCCAGAAAATTACTAAAGATCTATCAGTCCCAAACCTTCGGTTACAGTACAGTAATGAATAAAGGGGTTTTGGGTTTAATACCACCAAAAGTCTGCGTAATTTCTAATTCAGCAGCTAGACTGAGCAGATTATTAATACCTCGGAATAATAAATCCATATCGTTTTGGACCTCTTGTACACAATTAAGCAAAACTAGTCGTGAATTACAAGGTTTATAAAAATTCTACATCTAAACGATTAAAATATTTGAATAATCAAAGTTAATGTCATCGGAATGTTTTAGTTTGATTTATTTAAATAATAATTTTCTCTTATTGTGTGTTCATTAAAGCCAGCAATAGACAAATTTTAGTTTAGTGTTTTAAGCAAGCAAATTGGAGCCATTGGTAAACATTGGTAATATAAAAACACCCTACATAATAATAGACTAGTGTCTACTATCACGTCACTAAATAACAACCATTCTCACACGCGCTGTATCCTTATCAAAACTAAGTCCAGCTGTCATTTTTGAGTAGCGTATTCTCCGGAGGACAAAATTAAGCGTCGGGTGACAAAGGCCTCTTACGACTTAAATCTAAAACAAAAACCGAATGCTTGGCATAAAAACACAGTAGGTATATATTATGTGGTAATACGTATCGTATGGCAGTTCCGAGTATTCTTATGTTAGGAGAAACTGTACTGGTAGCGATAGATTAATGGATGAGATAACAGGTCTCAATATTAAACCCACAGTAAGCATTACCGACTTTTTAAGTTAAGCGCGTATTAAATTATTAATCTGAAAGTTATTGCACTTGTCCAGCGTGACTGTGACTTTATCCCTTTCATAATGAGAAATAGGGTCATGCTTAGTAGTGGGACAGTTTGTATACAGTGGTGATAGTGAAGACTCTGAAAATATTGTGCTCCAAATACTTATTAGATACTAGAGAACGCCAGCAGCTACGCTTGCATTTTTTTTTAAATTTACCCGTTTTGGCCGATCCCGTGGGAATTTCGGGAAATCCCTTCTTAGTGCACCCCTACGGTCCCCAAGGAACATACATGCCAAATTTCAGCTTCCTGCGCCCAATAGTTTCGGCTGTAGCGTGTCTGTCAGTCAGTCAGTCAGTAACGCAAGGATTTTATATATTAAGATTAAGATTATTGGGATTTTATATCTGTCCAATCCGTTCTAATTACGTCAAACATACACAAGAGTATTTTGGAAAAAGTAGCCTGAAGGTAACATTATATAATAATAATATAATAATAATATAATAATAAATCATTTTATTTCGCGTGGCATAGACGCATAGATAAATACCTTAGAGTCTAGCATACATACAGTGGTTGTTAGTATAAATATACTTATAAACTATGTTAGTATTGCTTCACTTGCACGTTGTAGTTGTGCGTTCGTGTGGCACTAGTCCGCGGAAGCGACGGAACACCACACCCTTCGGCCAAAAGTCCTCCTTCATAATAACATGCAGGTAGCACGTCGGGACCCGCACCACAAACGCCTTAAAGTTGACGTTGCGTCGCGACTCCAACAGCTGCACTCTCGGCATGTACTTCGACTTCTGGCGCACGTACTCCGCGATGTCCTCCGCCTTAGTGGTGTAGTGCAGGCGAGAGACATAGACGGGTGTGTTCGGTGCGGCAGCGCGTACATTTGCACCAGACTCCACAGGAGCCGTACCGCAGCAGTTCTTGTTGGTTTTCTGACGACGCTTCCTCCTCTGCACCGTCATAAAACCATCATCTGCGTCCTCGTCACGTTTCGTTGCCGTCTCCGGCATGGACTTCAGCGTGGAAGCAACGGGGGTGCTCGCAGTTAACTGCTGAGCCTCTATTTCCTTAGTTCGCGCGGCGATACACGGAGGCGCCGCGGGGCCGGGGGCAGGGCTGCGGGGCGCTTGTGTAGCGCACTCAGCAGTCACAACATTCCGCGGCGACAAAACTGCTGACGCGAAACTTGCGACCGATGTGTCGACGCATGCACCTCGGCGCGTGTTGACGTTACTTCGCGCCGGTGACCCAGTTATATTGACAACCTTGTGTAGGTTGTCCACCTCCGTGCGCAAGAGTGCAACGGTGTCTTGGGATGCCTGTAGCTTCTTATGTACATCCGCTAAACTTGCCTTCAGAAACACAATGTCCTTCAACAGGCTTGTGACATCGACGTGGTCGAAAGTGACGGGAGGCAACTTGTTCAAGTCCCTCGCCACAAACGTCGGCACGTCGTCAGGATCGGTCTCTTTCAGCAGCGTGATAATGTCCTGCAAACTTTTCTTTGTCCCGTCACGTCTGCGGGACACCATCTGGTCGCATTTGTTTAGCGACCTGTACAGAAGCAGCTTGGCAGCCGCTATGTCCTCCTCGCTGAAGTTGCTGGAACAGATCTGGATAGCCGACACCTCGTCCATGACATCCAGCTTCTGCTGCAGGAACGCCAGCAGCTCGTTCGCCACAAGTTTGTCACTCATGGTGATAAAAATTGCGAGCGTCGGCTTGCGCCGCGCTAAACAATAAAATTAAATATATTTGCGCGTTACACGTCCGCCTTAGAGCGCGGTCGCAATAGGAGTATGATTATATACATTAGGTATTACTATTATATTATTATTAGGCGATTTCACCATTTGTAATAGTTCGATAAAGTTAGGCAAAGTTTCTACATGTTTTCACTTAGATGGGTGACCGATGAATGTAACAATTCAATAAAAAAAATCCTTGCATCGCAGAGCTTACAAATCGTTTCTTGTCTCCCTGATAAGATACTTACTTACCTTAATGGCTCATCGACCCAAATTGTGCCTTGGCCTACAATACGAGAGAAAGCCACTTCACCCGTAAGATAATAAGAAATTATTTTGTCATGATGTAATTAAGACCTTCGTGGTCTGCCTCCGTGGTCCAGTGGATAGCGTATGCGACTGCTGATCGGAGGTCCTGGGTTCGATTGCCGGGTCGGGCAAAAGTGTTACTGGGTTTTTCCGAATTCTCAGTAGCAGCACGGAGTCTGGTGATGTGCCCGGTATCGGCAATAGACTCGTCCCCTATTACGTGGGACCTAAAATTCATGGCGAAATGTGGGTGTTACATCTGCCTACCCTTTCGGGGATGCAGGCGTGATTCTATAAAAAAAATATTAAGACCGATGTATCTAGGAATTTACACAAAACAAGTCAACATGTCAAATAAGATCTCAACTCATATTATATACAGCATTTCACAATCGGCAAACATGATAAATCTAAATTTCAGCATCCATTTTACGTAATAGGAGGCGAGGATATTACCGTACTACTGAGCCTGCTATTTCCAGAATCTGTGGCGCTTCTACGAAATTTCTAACATAATAATTCTATTCAACCGTGTTTCCATGAGTTAGTAAAATCCGAGAATAGATGCTCAAAGATTTCCTTCAACTATTACCAGGTCAACGAGATGCAATGAAGCTCGGTCATATCCATCGATACTGGACTGAAAATGTTCAGGGAAATCAATGTAGTACCGTACAGTTTACAACCCGAAATTGGTGTACTCGTATGTTCTCCGTATGATGCTACCCAAAGATTCTTCATGGTAAGCATACGTATCTTCGTGTAAGCGTTTGAATGAAGGCAAACATAATTAGTTTGTAGTAGGAATGCCGGTTAGACAAGTATTTATAAATGGCGGCAGTGAGAAATGCCATTACTATTACACAAAATGGTGTCTGTTTAGAATTATCTTTCTTTTGTTTGAGTGTAAGGCCATTTCAGGTGACTGCGCTTATACTCCATAGGCCTCTTTATGGTCTTATGATTTTTGTAAATAATGTGGGATGCAGAAAATCCCACTTTTAGTAACGGCGGGCCTATCTAGGCAGGGTCTCAGCTGTGTATTTAACCACGATTTTGTTATGGGACGTCAAGGTTACCGCGGTGATTTAAGAAAGTCGGTTTAGGACGTCTTTAGGAAAGAGTCTTCACATATCTCTGCTTACCGCAATAGATATTTTCAAAATTTCGGATATTCGAAACATAAACATAGGTACACGGTACATATTCCAAAATTCTAAATGAAAATGTGTATTTTATTTTAAAAAATCCACAAGAGCCTTTTTCTTGTGAATAATACCGTGTATTGTAAATGAAATTAAATGACTCTTTATTTACACGAAAATAACAAATAATCATTTAATATGTAGTAAGTATATTTACAAAATCGCATAGCCGTATAAATGTTAGCACTGCGATCTGATACTACTTGATGGATCGGTATCTAGTGCACCTGATTGTATGTCTTCGCACAACTGGATTTCAGCAACTGGAAACAAGAAGCTGATGGCTAAAGAAACAAAATAAGTAAAAGCAGAATGAGCTAAAATTAAACCTAATTACGTTGGTTGAATTTATATTTTAGAGTCAATTAATTATTCCATTAAACATACCATTTATACTTAGCAGCAATACTACTACTCTAAATAAGTGCTTGATATCCAAGATAGTGAACAAATCGAGTGCCATCCAAAACCTATTACCACTCTAAAGTGGTGTAATTAGTTGAAGATGCTGTGATTTATCCTGCAAGATATATGTTGTTGGAAGTGCAAAATCAATAGTAATTAAAACGGTTAATTTTGAAAAATTATTCTTATTAAATCGTCACTAAGTTGGGATCAGAGCTGACTTACGTTTAGCTTTAATGTTTTTTCACAGCTATGTTCTAAATAGTTCGTAGGAAAAAATAGTTTGAATTCTCGCCCAAAATACGTATAAATTCTGAGTCACGAAGGACTTTATAAAAACTAAAATAGCTATTTGTGACCCATATAAAATGTAGTCTCGTATGAGGATCAAACCCACGACACTCAGCGGATTGTTAGACATCATAAATGTAATTTAAAGTGTTAGTTAAGTGAAGCAGCATTACTTGAATTTACAAGAATGTTTGACGTGTTACAACATTTATTGCTAGTTAGCGAAGCATATTTAGTTATTTAATACTTCAGAGTAAAATTTAAGTCATTAATTTTTTTGTTTAACATAAATTTGCATAATAATGTTTTCGTCATTGTGAATGTACCTATAAAAATCTACTAGTGTTTGTAAAATAAAGTGACGTGTTTACAATTTTTTACGTAAAATATTCTCATGTAACATTCTCAATAAAATAAACAATTACTCTCGCTCTAATAAATTTCGTGTCATCTTCTGCGAGAATTGTTAGCGAGAGCGTCGCCGTCGCAACAAAAATATTAATTTATGTACACAGTATCACGAAATAACTGTACGTATGGGAACAAAATCATCTGCTGCTGGCTCATTGTAAACTTTACAACGCCATTTGCACTCGATATAATAATTACGCTAACAAATTGAATCGTAACCACTTAGCAATAAGGGTGATGTGAGTTTAGTTAAATGGTAACGAGACGGCAAAGAAATTTCTTAAGTAAAGTTTCTCAGCTAATATTTGTGGTACATTTTCGCAGAATACATTTAATACAATCATAACATTAGATGTTGTTACAAAGTTTGCGCGGGTAGAAATTCGTGGGGGCGAACAAGGCTAGGGCCGAACTGGACTTTAGCCACGGCAAGTGTATTATACTTATGATACGCAACGTGTTACTATAACGTTGTTGTGTAGCTGTTATGTTCGCTTGGGAACCAAACGGCGGAACTGGTACTGCGTCCATGAGCGCACCTCGAGACCGCATTGTTTGCCCATGACATATTGCTGTTATTTGGACCACTGTATTGAAATCAAATTCATACGTGTATCTACTACTGCCAATAGTCACAATAGCAAGACGCTACACTGTATACATTAATACTTTTAGTTTGCTTTTAATTTTTAACATATTCCGTTTTTGCATAATTATGTTCTTAATTGAGCACACACAGCAAATGATTTGTGATAAAGTAGATTTAAATTCATCATTTAAATTTCAGAAATCCGTACTTACGGCATTATGAATCAATGTTTGCTTCGGTGGCTTCAGCAGGTGCAATGTGCATTCTAATCTATAGACAACCTTAGAGATGCCGAGACACGGTCATAATATAGTTCGTTCGTTTTGACACTCGAACACCCCGACAAGGCACAACAATTTGGCAATAAATGAAGAAATAAAAAGTGTTTTCTCGTGTAGAGATCTATACAGCACTTAAAGGTTCATCGTTGCCATTACTAACTCGAAAAGAGCTGATACATTACTACATGCAGTATCCACATTCCATGTACTGGGAGTAATAATAAGCTACTAGGAATATTGTTCACTGTCCATATCACTATACAATTTCGCTCACAGTTATGTACTAATAATAGTAATTAGTCCGAAGTGCGCAATTACCAGGTGCCACTAAATACTAATAATGTATTAGCGATAGTGAATATGAATAATGAACGGCCTGTTATTTATGTTTTCGATGTTAACAAAAGGTTATCGAAATTATGTAAGAGTTAAAAATGGTTTCAATTCAATTCAATTTCAATTCAATTTATTTTAATAAGTATGTACATACACAATACATATATTATACATGCATCACCATCTAGTCCCAAACTAAGCAGAGCTTGTGCTATGGGTACTAGACAATGGGTTGACATACATATTTTTACTAAGATACATACCTTACATACTAACATACATACAATATACAATTTTTGTTAGTAAATATCCTTATATACTATGTAAATATTACTTCACTTACGGCCACGATATTGTTGTACGTTCTTGTGGCACTTGTCCGCGGAAGCGACGGAAAACCACACCTTTCGGCCAAAAGGCCTCCTTCATAACAACAGGCAGAAAGCACGTTGGGATCCGCACCACAAACACCTTGAAGTTGACGTTTGGTTTGATAGCTTTATATGTCCTAAATTTAATACAAAGTTGAATTGTTGCTGACATGATAAATTATATTTGAACTGAGCCCCGCTGTCAGTATAAAGTTAACGGTCACAGATCCAGATGTTGACCTGTGTAAAAGTTGCTTAACTTTGCCGATCTCATCGATGAAGCTCTTCTACTTGCGTTGGGTGTATCAGGCGTTATATGCTTTGGTACTCTCTAGTCACATCATACCTTTTGGGTACCTTTGTGGCACAAATGAATTCTACTGAAGTAATTATCCTGAGAAGATATCTGGTGTTTCCATTACAGACTACATAATAATTATTTTATTTTAAACTAGCTGACCCGGCGAACTTTAGTACCGCCTAACAGTTGATTCTTTTCTTTTTATTAATTTTTCTGTCCGTAAGAACCATCCTCGTATTTCAAGGAATATTATAAAAAAAGAATTAGCGAAATCGGTTCAGCTGCTCTCGAGATTTGCGCTTAGCAACACATTCAGTGATTCATTTTTATATTATAGAAGAAAAATAAGTTGCAAAAAGATGTCGATATGGGACGGAGACTTGACCGCTCACTATGGACCTAATCAGAACGCTCCAAATCACTCAGAGGGCGAAAGAGCTATGCTTGGAGTTTCCCTGTGAGATCGAATCAGAAATCAGGAGATCCATAGTCACCGACATAGCTCTCCGAATAGTCAAGCTGAAGTGGCAGTGGGCAGGGCACATAGCCAGAACAACCGATCGTCGCCACGCACTGGATATCGTAGCAGAGGTAGGCCTTCCGCAAGGTGGACTGACCGAGCAGCAGAAGGATGCGTGAGGCTCAGGCTTGGTCCATGTAGAGACCTATGTCCAGCAGAGGACGTCTATTGGCTGATATGATGAAGATGCAAATGATGTCTATGGCTCAAGACTTTGTCCAATTCAATACCTATCTTGTTTCTACTACAATAATAATAAATATAAGGTAGGTATAGTTATTATATGATATCCAGAAAACCTTGTTTGCTAAGAAAATGTAAACTTAAAACAATTCAACTCCGAATATGACAATAGTCATCAGTATTCAGCGGTCGTACTTGCGGAAAAATATGTTTAATATTATCGTGGGTTTTTATAAAAGCGAGATGTTATAGAGAACAATATGGGAGGCGGGTTGCGTCCGATCCAATGATAATAAAATGTGTCGGTGTCAATAAGCAGCCACCTCCGTGCGGCAGGGCTGCCAACGGGAAGGTCAGGAAAACAAGACAAGAGTTTTGTAAGAAAAGTATCTGTTTCAGAAAAAAAATGTTGGTGTAATGTTTGTAAATGTATGGCGGTTCGCTTGCCTATCTTCCACGGTATTTAAGTATTTCTTGGTTATATATCGTTATGTTTTTGCAAGTGTAGCTGCAATGTTTAACTCAATTTACAGATGCATCACTGTGAAAAGACAATGCGAATGAAGTACAATAGGAAGTGTTTGGATGCTCTTGAAATTAGGACTCATTTTTTAAAACACATTATTTTAAAGTTTTCTTTTCTGTCGAAAGAGATTGTATGATATTTTAAAGAGCTATTTTAAGCAGTTAAAGCAGCATGGCTACGTATATTCTTAGAAATGATCTCAACAAAGTTTATAGTTGTTCTTATGAAGTAAATGTAAAGACGGATTTAAGTAAGTGGAAACTAGTATGTTCATAGTTCTCTCGTTGCCGTGCGACTCTGAGATAACTTATTATGTGTCTATGTAACAGTAGCATGTTCAAATACACAGGAAGGAATACAGGAGAACACATTTGCATTTGCTTCTTTAGGAAGACATTTTAACTGTGAAAAATTATTTAAAACGGTTTACTGATATAAAAGAAATAGTTTTCAAGTGCAAAGCTATTTTTGTTTAACAAGTCAAAATTTTCTAATAGAAAACAAAAATATTGCTGATCAGAATTCTGAATCCAGCAAACTGTCCTAGTTTGCTGGACTGTTGAAAAATATAACTGACATACAATTATTTTCGCTTCGAGATTTCTTATTACTTTTACAAATAAATTCACAAGCAAAAATGACACGTAGATAAATATTTTGCTTCAAATAATAGGGCTTACAAATATCTAAAAATATTTATAAAATCTCGAGTGCTTGAACATATCTTTCTTATTAAAAAGTTTAATTAGGCTATTAATGTCCCAATACGTACTGGATCTTTTGTATTCTATATATAAATATTTAGCGTTGCCTAAATATAGGAGCAGCGGTTAGTCTTAAATCCCATCACCCACTCAGCAGTAGGTATACTGCTGGTCGAGTGAGTCACCGGGTTGTCTGCCTCTAATGATATTAAAATTATTTAACCAAATTTTAAATGGTCGTAATTTCGTGCTTTGTTTGTTATTTTTATTACAAAAAACAAATAAAAAAATGATGGATGAGCTGTAGGGATCAGTCAATGCCTAGTATTGCAGCCTTTTTATTTTGAACTACAATCAATATCCAAGATTAATGTCATCACAATAATATTCCAGTTCAACCCTGCATCCGCGGTAGTGGCCCGTCAGGCGTAGTACGCGGCATCTACCGCGACGATACATCATCGACGTGACAGTCGCGCGTGCCGCCGCAGCGTGCCCGCACGCCTCGCTCGCCCCATTCGTCCCATTCACCCCGTTCGCCCAATGCGCACCGTTCGCCCAGCACGCCCCGTTTGCCCCGCGCTACGCGTCAACTGTTATTTATGACGACAACACTTTGTTTGTACGCAATGGACATCGATAAAAGACGTGTGATTAGATCGACGTTTGTGTAACGGGATATGTTCTTTGTTACAGATAAAGGCAATATCAACTTTGAATATGCTGATAGATTAAGTTAGACCTTCGATTATCAACGATATTCAATTTAAATAGATGCTCAATACTAAGCTTTTAAATAGATATAGACGTTACATACCAAAAGGACGTCACTGAAACGTCAAATCCATCTACCTACTTGACTTAAAATAGTTGCACGGCGTGTCATTTATATGTATAATATGTATATTGAGACACTCTTGTCACCCATCTGTTATTTCGATTTATTCGACCAGTTACGTAGGTGTGGCAGAGTCTTTTTGCATTTCGTAAATAAAAAAAATAACTAAAATACTTTTATTTTAGGTCATATAACCCATTCAGGAATTTAAATCTCGACTTAGGCAGTATGTGGAATTACTCTTGTTAATTCACAGATATGGGGAATGTGCCTTATCGGACAAACAGACGCTTAGTAACACGCTTCTTGTAAGCCAATATTGGCGTTTACTTACTCTAGTTAGTAACTGGGGCAGTAGACATGGCTCCAAAGAATCTGCTCTGCATATATTTCAAAATACGGCAAGCGGTGACACTTATGCACTAAGGTATTATTGGCTAAGACGCAGTAACACCACATCTCTCAGATGTATATGGTTACTACTACATACAGAAAATCTGTTGACATAGAAATATTACTCTTAACGTATCATCGCTGACGAAAGCTATAACCGTTGGCACTTAGCTCATTTCATATTTATGTGAAGCGAGCTGATGCGTAATGACTTTGCTTACCTTTCATTTGATTTAGCGCAGCCGGTAGGCACCTTCTTAGATCGAGTTAATTAGTGACGTTACTTTGCAGTAACGACTTATTCAATGCTTTATTTGCGTGCTACACGTGTTAATCAAAAATTCAATTGAAATAATTGTACTTCCCTAGAGTCTGAAGAGATCCCAGACACACGCTTATCTGATATCAAACTGGCCAGATACTGACAAAGTTTAAATGCAACCAGACAGCTTAATTCACGCTATCATTAATGTCTTGGGAATTTAAAAATGTTCATATCTACGGCAAGTAAATTTCTTCTCTGAAAGTAAATTCGACATAAATATGAAATCAGACTGAAAAAGGAAAACAGATATGAAAACAGTCGAATAAACAGAAAATGACAAAAAGATAGTAAAATATCGTCGCGCAAAATATTGGCTGAAAGAAAGAGTAAGATACAGACGTTATAAAAATAGCTGAAGAGAAATAAAGAAATGAAAAGAAAATTGGGTACAGATTGAAAGTTGTACAAGTAAATATAAAACCTAACAGATTGAAATAAACCTACTTCTTATGACCAGCTTGGTTGTAAAAGGAAAGTAATGCTAAAGTAGTTGTCGGTCTTATATAGTTACATTCCTTTAAGCATTTTTCACACTATGGTTTTGCATTACTTCATCATCTTCAATCCTTTATTAAAACTTTCCCACTGTTGAGCACCAGCCTCTTCTCACTATAAAAAATAAGATGCGGCCAAAGTCCAACATGCTGGACAAAAGTCGCATGTTTAGACATGCAGGTTTCCTCACAATGTTTTCATTCACCATCTAGGATTCAATAATAAATAATTTATAAAGCAACGCTCATATTTTCGAAAACTTGGCGTTGCGCACCGTGGATTTGAAATTCAGGCCCTCTGCGTAGCCATCTATTTATTAGTCTATCCACTATACTACCGCTGCTTGCATTATCTACTGCCTCTAAAATTGCTTCCAATAGCCAAACAGAGCTAATTACATTCACAAATGCACCATTGTTAGCTGCAGAACAGTATGTACAATGAATCTATATGGACAATGGGGCGCAAATTATTGTATAATAACGTCCGGCTAAGTAGGGAGTAAGCAGCACATTAAACATTAGTGCTGTAAGCGGCTTAGCACGCGGCGTGGACGCGGCGCGGCGACGCGGGCCGGCCGCGCTAATGCGGGATAAAGCGCACTAATTCACACTTGTGCGAAACGCCGTACGACGACGCAACCGCGTGCTGCAACACGGAGTTTGTTGTACACGGTGAAATATGCAGACGCGCGTTTATTTAACATTTACATTGTACTGAAAAGTATTGTAATACTTAAATAAAATAAATGTTTTGAAACTACGTATTTGTTTTAGTAAGGTGCATTGTATACACAAAAATTTAGTACACACCAATATTTTTATTTTAGGGTTCTGATTTAGCTGTCTTTTAAATAAACATAGTGTCCTATCCCTTGGAATCCTTTCTGTTATTCAAATATCACACAGTGTGTCAATACTATGAGCCATGGTTCTCATTTACTAATAGAACGGTTCATGGCCGCAGAGTCATATTCCATGAACGACAAAATAAAACTGCTTTGACGTTTTGAAGGAATGAGTTGAGATGTTCGTCCAGCCAAAAGGAAGAATATGTCACCAAGGTTAGGTTAGTTTAGTGTCTGGTGGTACGCAGTCCAAGGAATTTAATAAAAAATGGTATATAGTAATCCCTTGTTAACTCTTTAAATAACACGATTCAGGATATTTAATCGTTCTACGTGGTTACTTTGCTGTCAATTGCGATGAAGCCAGTATCCGACGTATAAATACTTGCCTTTGTTGTGTTATTTGTGACTGCAACGCAGTATTTACGAATAGTGCAGATGTTGCCTTAAAAACATCGAATTACTATGACTATTAATCTTGGTAAAGGCAACTAATGTAATCGCCGGTGGGCATAGCCCGCGGTGTTAGATAGTGTGTGTAATGCCACTGTTACATTGGCCATTGTTCGACTGCGGTATTACCGAGGACGCATAATTGCGCGCTTAGCCCGCCAGCCCCGTGATGCACGCGCTTGACATACGACGTTTGTTCAGGCATTTGAATTGTGCCAGCAATAAGTAAGACGCATTGTACTGTGGTACATTTTACCAAATATTGCAGCGGTAGCGATTAAATTGTTAATTATCGCTTGTCCCGTGCCTCGGAGAGCACCTTAAGCCGTCGGTCCCGGTTGTCATGAAGATCTTTGACAGTCGTTACAGGGCGTCAATACCTTCTTAATCAACTGACACTAGTCTAAACCATGTAATATCGCTATCCCTTCGGGTTGCGGAGGTCAGACAGGCAGTCGCTCCGTGGAAAAGCTAATATTCAGCCAAATCCGGCTAGACTAGTAAGCGGACCCCAGATTGAAACTGGGATAACGCTAGGAGGATGATGATGATGTAGCGGTAGCGATTACAAGATATATGGCTATACTAGATGATGCCCGCGGTTACACCCGCGTTATATAAGGCTACTGCTCCGCTCCCAGTCCGGTGTGGCTCATAGCATGATGTTATATAGCCTTCCTCGATAAATGACCTATCTAACAC
This sequence comes from Euclidia mi, assembly GCA_944739405.2. Classification (NCBI taxonomy): domain Eukaryota; kingdom Metazoa; phylum Arthropoda; class Insecta; order Lepidoptera; family Erebidae; genus Euclidia; species Euclidia mi. Next base: position 76,492,372 of record OX123188.2, read on the forward strand.
TGAAAGAATTTTTCAAATCGGACCGGTAGTTTATGAGATTAACGCGTTCAACCAAACAAACAAACTCTATCACTGAAGATAACACTAGCGAAATCTAATGGACAGCGATGGAATTATCCTGAATCACGCGATAGAAGTTCTCTTACGCGATTTTTTTAGATACAAGTTCTCAGCTACTTTCGTTGCACTGCAATCCACTGGACACAATTACCTGGCCTAGGGGAGGCAGCGTCAGAGGACTTCGATACGATACGATATTAATAACAATACAAATAATAATTATCAAGTAAAAATATTAAATCTATGCAGTACTTCTTGCACTCACTGTAAATAAAACGTGGAGCCAATTTTTTGTACGACAGTATTTGATAAACTTACATACCGTAAGTGAATGAAATGCTCAGCTGTCGTGACGTAACGTGCCTATCGTGTTTTTACTGAATGTCTTCTTTTTCTTGACTTCGCTGGCTTTTTTAATATGTGTATCTATTAACATTTTTACTTGATTTGAGCTTAATAGTTGTTCAAAAGTAAACGTGAAATACATCTATTTAACCTGACGTTTCGGTATACGTTACACCACTGACCTACCAGTCATCCTGTGTACACGGCTCTCACCACAATCATAACTAAGCGATAAAGACCCGCTACATAAATATTAGTATCTATTTGTAGAATTCGCAAAAGTTTTAGAGTATTCTAATAGTTGATGTTTCAAAGAAGAGCTATTATGGTTTCGACTGAGTAGAAACATCGTACTTTCTCGGCATATTGATGCAATGTAACAGTATCCCTCTTGTTGAGTAAGTTTCGACGTTGGAGAACCATTATTACGAAGTAACGCTCTTCTGTTATATGGTACTAGCTTTTTCCCGCGATTTCACCCGCGACCTGAGGGAACTGCTTCGCGTACCCAGTTAATTTATATCCTAAGTTACTCCTTGGTACGTCAGCTATCCGCCAGTGAAAGTCCCGTCAAAATGGGTCCATCCGTTCCAGAGATTAGCGAGAACAAACTGGTAGACAAACATACAGACAGACAAAAAATTTAAAAAATGTAATTTCGGTATATATACCGTGTAAGTATAAATCCATATGCATTTAGTAAAAAGCGGTTATTTTAATATTACAATCAGACACTCCAATTTTATTTATGTGTATAGATTGATTTCGCCATAACTTTCAAACCAAAAGACTAAATATTATCTACATAAACTGTACTTTGTGACAAAATAGTTTATTTTGATAAGGAGTAATGACATGTGTAAAATAAATGCGTTTAAATGAAGTCCTAAAAATGACAAGATTTTTTAATTAAAAACTGGCTGTTGTGCTTAACTCGAGATAGATAGGTATAGTGTGACGCGGATTTTTTTGTAGATATTTTTAAGGTCTTTAATTAATTAGAACTTTTTATGGTTCTATCTTTTATAGTTTAGGCGGCGTACGCCAAATAAGCAACTTTTTTGGATGATTTTTTACACCTTGGGTCCGAAAAACCCAAATATCTTTCGGACCCCTAGTTTTCCTTAAATAAAATATAGCCTATGTTACTTGCAGATAATGTAACTTTCTAATGGTGAAAGAATTTTTAAAATCGGTCTTGTAAAAACTACAGGACCGATTTTAAAAATTCTTTTAAAAATTGAGTTTATCCATTACAAACAAACAAACAAAAATTTTTCCTTTTTTATAATATTAGTGTAGATCATCACCGTACATGTTATTTCAATTGTGTTGTGCTGTACTTAAACGCATTGACATTACTTTTAGTTACTGTACTTTTTAGTTGCAGTAAATCGAATAGCGATAGGACCGCTGTGGCGAGAGCAACAGATCGCTACATAGACCCTCGGCGAGCACGTAAGGCTATAGTCGCGGCTGTCAGGTAACCTACCTGCGGTCATTGCGGGCATTCAATAGTCTAACTAAACCATGGCATATAGTTAGGACGCAAAGGTCAACCGGCGAATCCAGCCAGTTCAAGATGAGACCTTGAATGTACCTTGGATGTAGGTAGCATGATAACGAAGGATTAAGATGAATGCTGAATTTACGGTCAGCAAGTGAACAACATGCCATAATTATTGTTAAATATCACTATTGTTTACTCTACTTACATCAATATTTTACAAATTTATAAAGCTATTTTTTTGTGATTAGTCCAACAACCATGTATCAATGTAGATGCGTGAAATGCTCCTTCTAATGATTTAAGTTAGGAAAGCCTATTGCTGTATTTTTACAAGAAGACTTTATTAATACAAATATATTTAATTGAACAATAAGCAGTCAAATCAAGACATCCATAAAATAAAATTTCTTCACTAAGAACCAGAATCACTACATAGTATAAAACAAAGTATGTCTTCTGTCTGTCTGTCCTTATGTATGCTTAAATCTTAAAAACTACACAACAGATTTGAGTGCGTTTTTTTTAATAGATAGGATGATTCAAGAGGAAGGTTTATATGTATTGTTACCGCGGGCGAAGCCGCTGGCGACGTCTAGTATAAAATAATTTCACCACATGTAACACACAATTCCTATTTGAAAATATAAAACTCAGTAGTAGCCCATTAAAATAGCACAATCCTAAATCGAAAACACATCCAGCATAAACCTCGTTTATTCTTTAATCATGGGGTGTTCCCCATTGCAAGTCATATTGTAGCTTGCTTCGGGAACGATGTGCTAATCGCTTACGTTCGACGTGACGCGTAAAGAATTAAGCACCCGTGTTATATAGAGCCAAATTGTTTATAGCCTGCTCCTTCACTCGTAAATTATACAGGCTATTAAGGATGTCACCGGTTTTAGGGGTCCGCTGTGAGGGGTTATCTGAAGGAAGTGATGAAAGGTGGTAAAAGCGTGAGAAGATTTCAATCAGAGAGTAATTTATGACTGCTGGTGGTATTTTGATCTTTCTAGGAGTGTCAATTTAGACAAAGTATCTGAGGGCTTAGGGGCCTAGACAAGGATAGTGGTATATTCGCTTCTTATTTTTCTACTATGGTATCGTTTGGTTGCCATAGTAACATAAGCAATTCGTTCTGCGTTGACCACGTAACATAATATATCGAAAGCCTATGTCAGTGCCCACATTCGTTGCACGTAGTGATATCGCTATTCTAATAATACTTCTACAGAGCCTGGTAGAATAGCTTGTTTAATTTTTGTTTGTAATTTTATGTGGCTTTTGAAGGGATCCCGAGATTTGCTGTTCATTTTCAAGCAAGTACTCTTTAAATCGATTTCGCTAGTCAAAGACGTAGTAAATAAATTAAAGTAATTATAAGTCAATGGACTGAAGTGACAAGTTGTACATTCAATGTTTTTTTATTGTTGTCTATGAATGCTGTTGGCGGTCATACATACATATATATATAGTCTCACACGGAATATAGATCCCCGAAGAGGTAGGCAGAGGTATATTGCTACACCTACTTTTCGCCAGATTTATTTTTAGTCCCACGGAATCGGGGGCGAGCCTATTGCCATACCGGGCACATTACCAGACTCCGTGCTGCTACTGAGAATTTCCTAACGGAAAAACCCAACAACACTTTGTCCGACCCGGGATCGAACCCGAGACCTCCCAATCCCACGCGCACATTTATGCCGAGAGACCAACGAGGCAGTTTGGCGGTCAGTGTGTCTCAATCGTAGAAAGTAAGCGAAGTAATATATTACGTAGAGTATATACGTGTAACCTATAGAACATCCTCACATGTAGTTAACATAAACATAAAATAAAACAAACCAATAGACAATTCTCAAAACACTGCTCAAGCGAGTGTCGAGCTGTACTAAAAAAAAAAATTATTAACTTTATTGTTTTAATTAATATTCTCGTGACGACAGGTCGTTGAACTTAGTTTATTATGAATTCAAAGTATTCAAATCTTTAGAGAAACGTGTGCTTATTAAAATAATAATATAATTCCACAATGTTAATAAGCTTAAGAATATGTTTATTTCGATACTTCATATGATTTAAGATACGAAATAATACGTTTTGTTTCTTAATTCTTACTTTGACTCTTTAGCACCCGTTCGCAATTCTAAGAAACGTAAATGGGTTGGTCCGTTGCCTATCACTGTATTTCGTTTATATTTATGAAATGTGAACAATAATACAAATATCTAAATTATTTAATAACATATTATTATAATTTTTCTTTTTGTTGTATTCACCTAAAGAAATATGTTTTTTTAATTAAAACCTAGCAACTAGATTTTAGCAGGTTCTGTACTTCTTGCTGGTGAATAGAATTAATGTGTATTGTAATATTAAATTTCATAGAAATTTTTGTATTATAATTTGCTTAACTAGTACTATTGAAAAGGTTGTTTAAGTAGCTTTTTGTTCGAAAATTTAAATTTCTGTATATTTTTAGAATTAGATATTCTGTTTATATAAGACAAATTACAGGATAAAACCGTAATTTTATGGCACGAGGAAGGAATTGGATGAAGTAACTGCTAATAAATCAATGTAAACTAATCTGAAAATAATCCATACAAACATTGAATAAATTATTATGTAGGTATACGAAACAATTATGGCGAAATGTCGACATAGCCTGGCAGCTTTATTTAGTAATAGCGTTAGCCGAAACATCGAAATACAAGTAAGCGTTACATAATATCGCGAACCGCAATTCGAAATGGATGTTGATCACCATGAAATTTATGTGTAAATTATGCATTTAAAAGTTACAGGAATTGCTATTTAGGTCACTATATCCCTGAAATACCAAAAAACACTGACTGCCTCTGTGGTCCAGTGGATAGCGTATGCGACTGCTGATCGGAGATCCCGGGTTTGATTCCCGGGTCGGGCAAAAGTGTTACTGGGTTTTTCAGAATTCTCAGTAGCAGCACGGAGTCTGGTGATGTGCCCGGTAACAATATAGATGGCAATAGGCTCGCCCCCTATTACGTGGAACCTAAAAATTCATGGCGAAATGTGGGTGTTATGTTATATTACGCCTCTGCCTACCCCTTCGGTGATACAGGCGTGAGTCTAGTAAAAAAAATACAAACATTACAAAGTTAACCGTTTCCTTGTAATTCACGATCACAGAATCTTTATTATGAGTTGAAAGACATTGCCGTGGGCTAGCGAGGTGACACCGTCGCTCGGTGTCAGTTACCAATTACCGCCGCCAGCGGGCGCCACTGCACACTATTGCATTTGGACCTAATACTACTGTTTAACTTTCTGTCTTTCAGTAAACAGGTTTCAGATGGCGCTCTTGTGACACGGTACGTTTTTAATTTGAAAGTTGTTTCTACGGTTCATTTGTAAAAAGTTCTTAGTCGTTTTGTTTCTTTGTTATAATATTAAAATTATTATTTTCTGTAGTGTTATCATTGTTGGTTACAACTGCGAAATATAATTATAGATTTTATACGCAGACGATATACACTTTTCACTTTACAAGCACGTGATTAAATTTGATTTTATTTTCTATGACAAATATCGAAAAAGACGTAAAATTTTTTTACTCATGCATATAATTTAATATACTATACAGATGTTACAATGACATAAATCTTTAAATATCATGTATTAAATCAACAAGTATTTGATTTTCAATGTAATGCAGAAATTAATTTAAATCAATTTATTTAAAACAATCTTTGTATAAATAATTATTGTATTACTAAAGATTTGCGTTATTTAAACAAATACCTGTAGCTCTATGCCAGTCCATTAAAACATACAGACTAACTTCCTGAGCTGAGTATGTAAAACAAACATACTATTTATGTAAAACGTGTTCATCTCCGAGATAGCCTCTTGCCGACCTTTCCTATTGTATAGATTTAGTTAGAGGATTTTATTCGCGAAAACTAAGATATATAAGGCATAAATACCTCGGTATCATGTATAATTTCGACCGCCTTGAACTACGATCGGTTAGAACGAGTAAAACTCGCCAAGTAAACAGAGCTTAGATAATAATGAACAGCGCTGCAGCTCATCTGGGTTCGATCCCTTTACGATAATAGACTATATTATGTAGAACCTTTCAAAGATTTTTTCTGAGACAGCGACAGCCTAGTGTAACTACCACTGCATGGCAGGTGCAGAGGTTTTCATGGCAGAAGCACTGCTTTTCGAAATTTTGTGCGTATTTAATTTTTAAATGTAGCTTGCCCCGTGCCCCGGAAAGCACGTTAAGTTGGCGGTCCCGACTTGCGCGAAGATCTTCGACAGGCTTTATGGGGAGTCAGTATCTTTGAATATACCGACTCTGGTCTTAGGCAAGGTATATTCACGGAGTGACGTGATTCAGTCACGGAGTTCAGTCGGCAGTTTAATATAAAAAAAACTGAATTATAACTGGTAGCGCCATCTATCCTTTCCATTGCTAGTTAATTATGTCAACGTCAATGGTTCGTCGCTGCTCGGCCAATCCGAGCGATCCTTTTCATGAATCCCCTCCCAAAACGCCTCGCTATTGGCTGCGCTGCTCAACGGCGACGAAGAAAAATTTTAAGATTCGAGACGCTCGAAAACGCATGTCCGCCACGTTCCGCAATCCGCACCGCTATATATAATTATTACCGCTTATACCAAAAAACCTAACAAACCCGCTCGCGAGTGAAAGTGATTTGTGTAGTGGAGTGATTCAAGCAGCTTCAGAATTCCCGAAGAAACCAAGCGGCCGTCATTTGCAAGGAAAAGGACTGCCGAGCAAGGTAAGAGGCTCCTAATCACAACACCTTTTCCGCTTTCCCTCATTTCCTAGTCGATAAGAACCGAAATCCTACAGTCCACAATATTAATAGTTTTCCCAAATCGACTAGGAAAATTTGGTTCGCCGAAACATTTTTTTTATCCATACGAGTCGGATTCATTTACGTTTTATACGTAAAACCTCGTTATATCTATATTCCTAGGCAGTTATAGCACCTAGCTATACTCCTAGTGCATTCACATAACCGTCACATGGTTGTTTTCGCACGCATCAGTAGGTAATATACTTTTATGTTGCTACCTACTTACCCAATTATTATTTCTGGAACTATCATAGTTGTCTTGTAAATCTCATATTTCAAGCAATTTTTAATTCCACCGCTTTAACCCCTCCTGCGCCGGGCGTAAGAAATAAAAAATGGCCGGTAGTACAGGTCGCTTTACCTCTTGATCGAGCAACAGCTGACCTGCGTCATTATTTTACCTATATCTCAGTTAGTTTTAAACGTATCACAAAAATAATGACGGTTTTTGCATCCTTGAAATATGTGTTGAAAACTTATTGTAGATATATAATGTATATAATGTACCTTTTCTCTGCAGTTCGTTGAAATAAAACTTGTAAACACGAAAAAATCCTCTTCAATAAAACTTTTAACACACACTATGTCACAAATATTTAGCATTTTAGCAATTATTCACAGCACTTTATATACCTTACTTAATTAATTATTGAATTTAATCAACAGTTAATATCAACTTCACTTATATTTTTATAAATCAATAAAAGTTTAAACACATCATCGGAATACGAAACGGCCGCCATAATCGAGCGCGAAGTTGTGCCGATTTAGACACACTTTTGTAAATATCAAAATCATAAGTTTATTATTATTTATTGTTTACTCATTAGTTTGTGATAAATAAGAAAGTTTATGAGTAATAGTACCGACTTTTAACTACCTAATCTTACAAAACTGAAATGCGAACGGGTGCATTTACAACTTGCCGCCATTTTTAATTATGATATTTTGAAAATCGTTTTTCGTTATAATTTATACAATGATGATATCTTAACTATATTTTATAGCAAACAAGATTAGTTTCCGAGTATAATGACATATAATACATATAGTGAAATTACGAGATTGCGTCGCTACATGTTTTTCAAAGCAGAGCTATCGTCACTCTAACGCGCGCGAAGTTGAACATATGGCAAACAATTTTCAGTCGTTATTTTTGCAAAAAAGGTCTACAAATATGATAACCAATTACAATACAGAATTAAAAAGAATATCCATACTTTGCAATAGTGGGATATAATCTTATTGGTGGAATTATTTCAACGTCATTTCAAGTAGTGAAATATGGCGCTGTCGTTGCGGGACATACGTGTTTCCCGCAAGCGCTGGACGGAACAAATTTTCCTGGGACATACGTATGTCTCGCCAGCGTTCCAGAGGTTAAAGTGTTGCCTAGGTACTTAGGTAAAATAATAGGTACTTTAGATATTCTTATTTTGTTTCGGTCTCATTAGCTTATACTTACGTAAGCATGTCACAACAAAAGAAGTCACGCGTGTCGGAAGACAAAGAGATGACAATCTTAGAAGCAAAACGCAATATTTTATTTGAGCGTATTCAAAACATTTATGAGCGTTCAAAGACCGCAGCCATTTCTGATAGTAATAGAGAGTCATTTCTCAGCTATTGTATGACAGTAGATAGTATTCGAACAGATTTTCATAAGTTGTTAGACGATTATAACGCAAGATTGCTTTCTACTAATCCTGATTAAAAACCGAATTATCAGGCGTACACCTCTTTCGAAGACCTTTATTGTATTATTAAGCGTATACAATCGCAATTGGAGGGTAAATATTCGGCACAACCCGTTTCTGCGGCTCGCACGCCGAAGTTACCGCCAATCGAGATTGTGTCGTTTGATGGCGATATACGAAACTGGCCATTATTCTATGCGAGTTTTAAGTCTACAGTGCACGATAATGGTTCTCTGACAGATGCTGACAGGTTGTACTATTTAATAGGTAAACTGTCACCGAAGGACCAGTCCGTATTTGCAGGTGTCACACCCAGTGCTGAGAATTATCAGGTCATATTTCAGTTACTACTTGATAGATATCAAGACACGCGCGTCCTAGCGTCTACCTACTTTGACCAAGCTTTAAATCTTAAACTGTCCGGTGCCGCATCTGTCTCGAATTTTCAGCTGTTTATAGATAACTTCATAACCGCGGTTAATTCTCTAAGGAACTTAAAATTGGAAGATCTCTCCGACTTTATGTTGCTTCAACTCGCTTTAAAAAAGTTTGACACTGAAACAATTCGTGCTTTCGAGATGACGGAACGCAATAATAAAATACCTACACTAGATAGTTTTATTTCGTTCATCAAAGATCAGTGTCGAATATTTCATAATACGCAGTCTAGTTATAATACGCAGCGATAGCCTAGTGGAGATACCAACAGACTGCCATGCAGAGAGTATCGGGTTCGAATCCACGGCGCGCACCAATGACTTTTCGGAGTTATGTGCGTATTTAATTGTTAATTATCGCTTGTCCCGTGCCTCGGAGAGCACGTTAAGCCGTCGGTCTCGGTTGTCATGAAGATCTTTGACAGTCGTTACAGGGCGTCAGTACCTTCTAAATAAACTGACACTGGTCTCAACCATGGAATATCGTTATCCCTTCGGGTGGCGGAGGTCAGACAGGCAGTCGCTCTGTGGAAAAGCTAATATTCAGCCAAATCCGGTGATACCAGGAAGCGGACCCCAGATTGAAACTGGGATAACGCTAGAAGGATGAATAACGCAGTCTAGTTCACCTAGCCCGTCTAACACTAAAAACAGCAAACAAAGGTTGAATAAAGCGAAAAATAGTAATAATAACTCGGTCCCTAATCCACAATCTTATGTAACATGCTCGATATCTAATAAAATTAATTCACAGAAGTGTCTGTGCAGTAATATAGTGCATGACCATTTCTACAAGTGGTTTAATGGTTTAGTCCTTTAATGGTTTAAATCTGACTGCTCGTTTCAAGTGCGTGAAGGACAACAGAGCTTGCATTAATTGCTTAAGTATAAAGCATAAAACTAGTGATTGTTCTAGTAAGACGAGATGTCGTTCATGTAATCAACGACACCACTCATTGTTGCACTTTGATAAAAGTAGTCCGTTGTCAAGCCAAGCCGCTAACCTTGACACACTTACGTCGCAGGTGCAGGCTACGATAACTGCGCCTCCCACGATTCAGAATGAAATATCGTTGTGGACGACATCCATCGCGCGGGCGACGCGCACGCGAGGACGGCACTCGCGCATCTATAATGATCCGCGCAGGGCCAAAACGCAGTGTACGGCGTCTAAGACGATACTGTTAGCGACAGCGCAAGTTATCGTTTATGATGTAAATGGGTCGCCGCACATGGTACGTTGTCTACGCGATAGCGCGTCTCAGACCAATTTAATAACATTGGAATGTTTCAAACGCCTCGGATTGTGGAATAACTTTAGAAATACTAGTTCAGTAGTCAAAGGAATCGGCGGGTCAGAAAAACATTGCAAGGGTTCCGTAGATATTAAAATACATTCGCGTTTTGATAGGAATATTAATTTTAACATTTCTTCGCTTATCGTGGAGCGTATTACGGACGCATTGCCAAACGCTAATGTGGACGTATCACTACTCACACACCTCGAGTCATTGCCGCTGGCAGTCTCGGAGTTTGCGAATCCGGCAGACATTGATGTTTTGATCGGAGCTGCATTATTCCCGCACTTGCTACTAACTGATGTGGTACGTAGTGAGCAATATAACTTATCGCCCGCTATTGAGACGGTATTTGGGTATGTGATTATGGGTACCGTACCTACGTTACATACTTCTCAATACATTACGTCTTGCTGTTGTTCTGTTCTTCAAGAAAATAATATTGATTCTCTTCTCAAGCGATTTTGGGAGCTTGAAGAGGTTACCGCACTGCCCTTGATGTTTTAAAAATTTTAAGATTCGAGACGCTCGAAAACGCATGTCCGCCACGTTCCGCAATCCGCACCGCTATATATAATTATTACCGCTTATACCAAAAAACCTAACAAACCCGCTCGCAAGTGAAAGTGATTTGTGTAGTGGAGTGATTCAAGCAGCTTCAGAATTCCCGAAGAAACCAAGCGGCCGCCATTTGCAAGGAAAAGGACTGCCGAGCAAGGTAAGAGTCTCCTAACCACAACACCTTTTCACTTCTTCACTTCCTAGTCGCCGAAGATCCGCCATCCTACAGTCCACAATATTAATCCTTCTCCAAATCGCCTAGAACCTTCAGTTTCGGTGTAACGCCGAACCAATAACAATGTTATATTTACATAATACCACACGCAACTACTTCAAACATCAGCACAGTCTTGTTCTTCTTAGATAATAATATGAATAATTCCTAATAAGACACCTCTAGACTTCCATTGTACAAGAGTACGAACATTAATGTAGTACATAAACAATGTTATAACGAACATTTCCTAGCCTGACGTTATAGCTAGTTAGTCTCCGTTCAATGGCATGCTGTACCGTCTCGCTGTAAATTTAGCCCGCGGTGACTTAACGACGGCGTAAATACTATGCCCCGGGAGAAGTGAGGCAAGTGTAGCGGGAAGGTAATTTACTGGTTAATTGCACGCCATCTGTTAGACAAAAGCGGGCAACTTGAATTGAGGTAGTCAGAATTTTGGAGGTCTTTGATTCTACGAGATGGATAAATGACGGGTATAATGGACGGAATGGATTAACAGCTTTACAGTATGATTGACTGGCTGGTGCAATAGTTTCATAGTAACTTTGCCACGAAATGCTATAGACTATATAAAAAGAATACGCCTTGAACGCAATAAATTACTTTCGTACTAAAAATTAGTAGTAGAATCCACCTGGATAATAATGCCTATTCATGGAGGCCATGAAGTGACCTAAAAGTATATTTTCTGCCTCAGTGGTTTATATATTTATAAGTTCGCCATATAAACAAAAATCACTTTTAACCTGGTCACGAAAATAAATAAAAAATTCAGTTAATGTCTGACCAATACTACACATAGCAATATATTGTAACAAAGGAAATAGAAAGTTCCATCTAATTTAAGTTAGGAACCGAACGTTATCTCACCGCGGAGTGTTAAAACGGCCGTCATAAACGAAGACATTTAACTTCACAGCTACTTCACAAATAACAAACTGTCTGTTTTTTTCGACTTATGTGCCTCCCACAAGATTAAAAAATAAATAGCCGTGTTCCAAGAGAGCGTTTACTTACAGTACAATAATGTACTTTCACATAAATTATGACGGTGGTATATTGCTCACATCTTCTTGCCGGGGTTGCCAGCGTTTGATCACTTAAAACACTCGTAAAAAACAAAAACGCACGTATCCTTTCATATGTAGAGAGAGAAAGTGTTCTGTATCAAGGATGTTTGGAGCTGGAATTCGGTGTAAGGCTGCTGGCATGGAGTGGGCATAGAGCGATTTTGTTTCTTTAATGTATATATGTACTAGGGTTTAAAATTATAATATCAGTTATAATTTACTTTGTGTATTTTTTAATTGTCATACTTTACCAAAATATAAAGTAGTAATTTTATATCAATTATACAAGTTCATTAAACGGTTGATGTTTCGGCGGGCTTTCGGTTAAGGTCACGGAAAGGTTTTCAGACTCGTTAAATGAGCTTGTTTAATGCATCAGATTGATAAAGTTTAAAATCGTTTTCAATCGAACAGCTATGCAGATTTGGTAGAAAATTCCCCCACATTACAATGAAGGGAAATAATTTTATTGTGACATAAACAAGGCTGTTCGCACTAGCTGCAATATAATACACAGTCTGTTTACGTGAGGAAATGATTTTTAATCACGTTGCGTCGGTCACAAGCTCTTTACGTTTCAGTTTCATACAAAACGCTTTCGCTTTCTCCCTGGGACCAATCACGATGACGTGTTTTGGCAACCCTGTCGAATGACAGCGAGAGTATATTGGCTAAATACAGACGTTTCATTCGGCTAATGGTGGCAGGCCTGCCCCGCCGCGTGTTCATTTGTACGGCGCGCTATTACACAAATTGCGCGTAATCGAGAAGGTCATGCCACTGATATTTCAATCCAGTCGTGATTGAATGAATTGAATGAATATGTATTAATAATTTACACTGTGTGTCATATCTAGCTGGGAGAATCTGAGAAGTCTACTGTTAATCGGCTCAAGGTTGAAAATGTTCTTAAAATGATATTTTGAAATATAGCCAGAACTTTAAAAAAACTATGACTCAACATTTTAATGGAAAACATAACATACAATATATTTGTTTCATGAGGGACGTGTGTGATTCGTTGGTCTAAGGTACCTTAATTACTGTCTCTTTTACAGTCTGAATAATAGAAATGTATTTTCTACTCTGAAATTTTAAAGTAAAGTAGTCAAACGGTTTATGCAAATTAAGAAAAATGTATTTATTACAGGTAGAATAATGTCATAATCCACCACGCAACATAAAAAAATAAAAACCCAATAAAGAAAAAGGCTCTATAAGTACATAATATCTTGCTCGCATCACCGTTTAGAAAATATATCTTAGAAATATCACTTCCCGTATCATATCGGTTACGTATAAGACGAGTCGACATCTCGTATCGTGTCGCACAATGGCCGCTAACTCGACGCGCGACTGACGGGCGGGACGCGTGCGACTCGTTAGCGCAGAGATTTATTACCTCCTATTTATTAGCTAGTGTTGTACTTGTGCACTGTCAATAGTGTGTTAAGTTGAGGTGTGTGCATGGGTTTAGATGGGATATTTTGTGATTTTTATCTATGGTCATTAAGTACTTCCTACGTATGTAGTCTAAATATACGTGTGTTATAAGTTAATGGACTACGTCTGTTTCTCAAACAAAATAAAAAGAATTGTCGGACTAAGACATAGAATTCCTTTATCAGAAAAGGTATGCTACTTATTCAATCTACGATTCCATGCTGCTGCTCAACAATTCTCACGGAGAAGAATGTCGAGATTCCAATGCAAGACAATACGCAGGTCTATACTGAAGAAAAGTTTCGAAATGTCAACCAGTCCCCTAAGCGATGATGTGCCATTTTAGATTATAAAATAAATACATCAATTCCGTTATTTTTCACTGTGGAAACGTAAGAAACTGGCAAGATTTACTATCACATGCATGAGTTTGATACAGTTGATCAATCTCTATAAGAATGAAGAATAATATAGCGAAACGAGAGTTAATAATTCATGCACTGTGTTGTCAGTAGGTAAAACATAAAGCGTAGGTATTGGCACAAAACATTCGATTTATTACTACTATAAAATTGAATAATATTTTATTGCGACTGGCGTGCTATTTGCTCGGAGGGTGAGATGATATCCCAAAAGGTTTTACGAAGAGGTCGCCGGTAGAGGGCGCTGGTGTTATGTCGCGGAGGGGGTGAGGTGACCGGGACCTCGAGAGGGGAGAGGGTGGTGCAAATGTGCATCTCACGAGATGAGCCGCTTGAATATGCCTCAGTTATGCAAGGCTCCCGGTGTGTGGCAGTATGGAAAACCCTCTCCATTCTTGAAACTAAGAAAATATATCTTCAGTCGCCACGATGTCATAGATAATGATAATAAAATAAAAAACACAATATTTTACATTTTGTGCTTTTTATTTTAATACATAAAAACATAAACGTAACTTCACGCCTTTTATCCCCGAAAGTGTGGCAGAGATGTATTACACACCCACACTTCGCCAGTTATGTTATGGTCTCAATGTAATAGGGGGTGCGATTATTGCCATCTACCGGGCACATCATTAAGCGAGCGATAATTAATTTATAATGCACACATAACTTAGCGATAGCCGAGTGGATATATCAATAGACTGTCATGCAGAGGGTTATCAGGTTCGAATCCACGGCGCGCACCAATGACTTTTCGGAGTTATGTGCGTATTGAATTGTTAATTATCGCTTGTCCCGTGCCTCGGAGAGCACGTTAAGCCGTCGGTCCCGGTTGTCATGAAGATCTTTGACAGTGGTTACAGTGCGTCAGTACCTTCTAAATAAACTGACACTAGTCTAAACCATGGAATGTTGCCATCTCTTCGGGTTGCGGAGGTCAGACAGGCAGTCGCTCCGTGGAAAAGCTAATATTCAGCCAAATCCGGTTAGACTAGAAAGCGGACCCCAGACTGAAACTGGGATAACGCTAAGAGAAAGATGAAGGACACATAACTTCGAAAAGTCAGAGGTCTCTGCCCGGCGTACCTGGGGATCGAACCCGAGACGTTACGTACAGCACTTTGCTATCGCTGATCTTATTTTATTAATTTATTTTAATTATGGTAATGCAGGTAATAGTGTGAATGGACCTCTGAAGGCGTTTATGAACAGTCAAAACATGTCCAAAAAGGCACGTTTGGCTAGAGGCGTATTAGTGGCAGAAGAGACTTGAAAGTAGAATAAATGCTTTAGAAATGAGAGCACTGAGAAGTATGTGTTGTGTGTCTTTGACCGACAGAGTAAAGAATTGTGTTATACGAGAGTGGTGTGGGGTAAAAGAAGATGTAGTGACAAGCATCGAGAAAGGCATGTTGAGATGATTTGAGCACATGGAGAGGATGGATGACGAAAGACTGACAAAGAAGACATATAAGGCAAGTGTGAATGGAACAGGACGAAGGGGAAGACCTAGGCGGACGTTCTCTGACCAGATTGGAGACATCCTAAAAGAATTACAGGTCAGAAGTACCCTAAACAGAAGAGCATGCATGAGAAACTTGATGGGAGTGGATGAAGCAAGAGAGGTATGTCAGGATCGTTGCAAATGGCGTTCCGTAGTCTCTGACTACCTCTCCGGGAAACAGGCGTGAGTCTATGTATGTATTTTAATTAATGCACAAACAATGTGTACAAGGCTGTGAATGTGTAATAATGCCATAAAGTATCCTTTACTGTCTAGTAAACCTCAATGTAATACAACCTTAAAGTGGTTTAAACTATCTGATCCAAAACTACTACTGATAGAGCTAATTAAATGGTAATTTCTTATTTTTAGGTAGAAGCAGTTTGATGACCAGTTTCAAGTAGTAAATTTTCTCGAAGTGTAGTTAATTACTTGAATAATTTCATATTTTAACCGTTCACAATGACCATCATCATATTTTGAAAGGCATTGTATTAATCACACATACATACATAGACTCACGCCTGTTTCCCCGAAGGGGTAGGCAGAGGCATATTAAATGCCCACTTTTCGCCAGTGTTTTGATCCCACGTAATAGGTGGCGAGCCTATTGCCGCTTATTGGGACATTTTGTTTGCCAGAGCCTCGTCCGTTGATCGGCAGGTGCACCACTTGCATTATTAATCATCTGGCAAATACTAATAAATTTCAAAAGCAGAATAATTATCAGAATATATGAAAGTTAATTAATTAATTAATTTAGCTAACGTGGCTGAAATAAATCATTGGCTTAATTATTGTTCAATATTATTTAAATGCAAACCCAGAAAATTAATTATTATCATGATTAGTGGAAGGTACATAAACCATGCTAGCATTAGGTAAACCCGAATGGAAAACAAACAAATGAGCATAATGCATATTAAATTATTACCATTCTAACAATAATAATGAATACCTAATTATAATATTGCACAGACTCAAAAAAGCTATCGAGAAAATTTCAATAACTGTTAATAATATTTTTATAGGCTCACGCCTGTATCCCCGAAGGGGTAGGCAGAGGTGTAACATTACACCCACATTTCGCCGTGAATTTTTAGGTCCCACTTAATAGGAGGCGAGCCTTTTGCTGTTACCGGGCACCTCACCAGTCTCCGTCCTGCTACTGAGAATTCGGAAAAACCCAGTAACACTTTTGCCCGACCCCGGAATCGAACCCGGGACCTCCGATCCGCAGTCGCCTACGCTATCCATTAGACCACGGAGGCAGTTAATAATAATTAATTTGAAAAATAAAGTTTCAGTGATTAATCTGAAAACATCTTACAGTATCTGTAACAAAAGTATTTAAAATGATGCTCAATAATCTTAAAAACTTATTGAGAAAACGTATCAAAATATTTCAATTTTACAACCTTTTTAAAAGGGCGAAGAAAATAAATCCAATTGGAAGCAGTCTCCATACTTCGCCAGCTCGCAAGCCAGGTGTATGAGTGGCGCATCTCACTGCGACGTTTTGTTGCTACATACGCTACGACTATACTGCTACGCGGCTACGCCTGCTACGTACAGAACTACGGGCCAGAGGTCGGGATCCCGTCAGCCATTTGTTGCTATTGTGCGCGTATGTGAATATTTAAAATATACGCCCGCTTTCATATGTTTATGCATACCTGCTTAAGGGTGCTTCTACACGGTGCATGTAGCTTGAGCATGTTGAGGCACTTGCGCGGGTTATATGCACGGTAAACATGTCGTTTTAACAAATGTGCGGGTCCAGCGACTCGAGCATGTACCAAAGCGAGCCACCCGCGCAACTAACTCGTGTGCTCTGCGGCGCGCGCGGGTCACTCGCACATGTTACTTGTTAAAATTATATTTTTAACATATGATTTTAAAAGAATTTTCGTTCGTCGAGACATTTGACGCGATTCAAGTCGTAAAGCTACTGCGCGAATAGCATGCACATGTAGCTCTTGACCACGAACAAATAACATGTACATACAGCTTGCGCAAGTAGCCTTGCTCCAGTTATTTGCTTCATGTACAAGTACAAGCGAGTAACTTGAACAAGTAGCCTGCGCATATTACTCACGCATGTGACCCGCACCTTTACTTGCTCCAGCTACATGCACCGTGTACAAGCACCCTTATGCAGAACAGTTTTGTAGAAAATGAAAGGAAATTTAAAACTAAGAAGATTTTAGAGACTACCCTTCAGAAAGACTAGACTTCAGAAATATTTTTAGTTTCAAAGAAAATTTGTCCTGTTACATAAGTTACAATAGTGAAATTGATTGATCTATCGATATGTTAAAAGCTTCATATTGTCTATATAAACATTTAAACCATTTTGCCCATGGTAGATCAATTAACTATATTAATTATAAATATATTTAAGAGTCCTTTGTGAGATCGAATTAACAATGTTACGGCATGTTCGTAGCCCACCATTAACCATTGCTCAATCCATCCAACCCTCTCAAGTAATCTAGTCCAGTACTACTTATAACATCCCTAATCAACTACAGTGAAATGGTCCATAAAGCAATAACATCAAAGGTTGTATTTGCTAGACAAAGACAAAGTTCTGGCATGTTTTGTCGAAACACCTAACCTTGTCCAAATGTTTATTTGTAGTGTCAAGTAGATTTTTCACACGACCGATTCACACGGTGAACGCTAAAATTATTGTGACTCTACCATGTCCAACATAGTTATAAGAAAGTCGGAGAAAGTTTGCGGATTAATACGAAACTTTGAAGATGATATTATACGTTGAAATGTTTTTCCTGGTAAATTCTTGGGAAAATACTTTTGTCTGTTTCTTGGAGGTAAGTAATTGTACCGATTAGTTGGAATTCTAATTATCCAAGATTATGTTGTATTTATTTTAGTTGATATCTTTTATGCAGTGGCAAAATAGTAACTATACATCAATTAGTTATTTAAATGTTTACGTTAGTGGTAGTAACAAGTTTGCGACACTACTGTAATATCGGATATTCGAAACAAAAGTACGTGTTTTATAGATATATACCGAAAGAATTTACACATTGAAATTATCGCCATATATCTGTTTTATTTCCTAAGTAATCTTAAATATCTTCATGTTATAGATAAATTACACCCAGATACAGAACATAGAAAGAAATAATTAATATGAATTATGGCTTTAAGGTTGTTACAATTCTATGAGTATTAAACCAAACCCAAGATCGCCAGCTTAGCAGTAAAAGCCACTAACCAATAGACCAACAGATCAGTCAGTATCAAACCGGAGATTCAAATGATGTCATAACTAGCGATAATGATATTGAAACCACCTTGAGCTAATTCACTCAATATTCCGTCGCAGTAAATTAAATACAATTTAATATTACAGCTTTGATCAGTAGGTATTGCTTATTCGGTGTATTGGGTACGAGAATGTTCATGAATAGATTCATACGTATGTATGTACGTATGTCGTGCGATTACTACAAACGTGTGCACTTTTGAGGTATACAGTTCTAGGTCTGTGTATCCCTATAGTTTGATGGTAAAGATATATCGATACATAGTATCTTCTTGGTTTTACGCGAATGTTACACATTGAAATCAAACTACGATTTATGAATTCTATCGCGATATATTGCAGTTAGTTAATTTACATTTAAACCGATTGATCTAGAACTACATTTTTTAATTATTACTAGCCGACGTTTCAGTTTCTTTACAGGAACCGTGGTCACGGCAGATTGAGGTGATATTTGTCTTTGTCTTGAATTTTAATGGTATCTCAAAGTCCTCGAACATTTTTTAACTATTTGTGTTACTATCTACGCAGAATGTGCTCAATGTGTCTCGATGTCTTCTGTTGACTTTATCCTTCTTGGGTTTCATTAGCCTGATAACAGGGTCCCAAGCTAGAGGCACATTTCAAACATCATCGCTATTGAAATTAGGGTGTTTTTTAATTTCAATAGCTTATCATTATCTAGTGTTCTTTTGCGAGTATATGTGGTTCATCAAAACGAAGGAAATGGTTGGTTCCTTGTTCCTGTATATATCGCAATAGAATCCGTAAACCGTAGTTTGATTTCAATCGATACTATATATATAAATATATATCTGATATATATATCGTATCGATTGTTACAGATATATATATATCTGTATCTTAATGGCTGTATTTTACATTTACAATATCTATTAGGTAGTTAATTACATTTCAGCATTAAAAATAATACCTTAGCGTAGTGAAACAGGAGTGGCAATTTTTTATATTCATGCAAGTGAATTTGCGACACTATACTATATACCGAGGACATTGTCATCTTCCATGACACACATTTGAATAAAAACCTTAAAATTGTATTACTTGAACCAAAATAAAAGTACAAACGTATTGTGTAACTGTGCTTTTTAAAGTCGGTTAAAAACCAACTTCTATTCATCATGTGATTGGCCATCAACGTGTTTTATTATAAAACTAACCGAACATCACTACTTCATTCATCTAATGAACTCGATTTAAATCTCTGAGATACTGATAATTCTAATATCTGGCGGGTAGACTTTGCATCAAAACCTTTCGATATAGAATGATGCTATGACTTAGATTATTTTATTCAAATATAAACCCATTACTTTCTCTTCGGCCTATATCTCATTGTTTTACATAGTTTTCTTTTTTTAACCAAAAAGCACTATACCACAGAATAGATAGTACTAACGTAACTGTACTCCACAAATAGCCTGAAAATTTTTCACAAAAGCAACATTCTAGCCAGCCAATAATAGTAGCTATCATATAGGTAGGGTACAATCAATAGTGCCTCCGGTGATTGAATCTGTTGTTCAATACGAGTATAATCACGGGGCGTGTGATTTATTTGACTGCTACGGTGCAGTCTCAATCAGCATCTCAATGGTTCATTTACATTGGATGTTTTTTTTTGTTCACGAAATTATCTGGTGCGATATATTTGTTGTATTATAAATGTTAGCCTATATAATAGGCTGAATAACTTTTCTGCACTTTTGTGGCTAAAAAGTTGAAAAGGGATTGGCGCAAGGATGATTTTATGTTCGATATTTTTGTACGCAAATGCCAGCATCATTTATTTAATTCTCAATTATTTTACATCTTTATGCTGATTTACATTTACAATAACTTATTTACAACTAAAACTATACGTATAAACCTAACACTAAAAGAAAACTAAATGAAATATACTTATTATAAAAGGCAAGGCAAGGTAGGAGGCGTTTAGATGTCGTAGTTCTATAAATTTGTTTTATTAAATGTTTTTAATTTTGTTGACTCTTTTAAAATTTCAATTTATTTAAGGATACGTACACCGCCATACCTAATTAATATTTTAATGGTACATGGAATGGTATAGTGTATTATCTGTGGTAAAGTCTTTACCTTATATTTTCAATGTTTGGAAGCAAAAACCATCCTGGAAGCTGCCAGGATACTATACCGTAAAAATAAAATTTTATTTTCTTCGCAAAAAAATGTAGAACACTTTATTATTATAAGACTTAAAGATAATAAATTCAAAGTTTATTACAGTATAAAAGAATGAACAATGAATTGAATAACCGTCGATGTCGATCAGCACTAATTGTCTCAACCCTCCGCCGCGCGCCGGCCGCGAGCGGGCACGGCTCTTGGTCGCGCGAGCGGTGCAGCCGCGCGCTACTAATTTCCCGCGTGGCCAATAAATTACCACACAGTTTGTCCTCCAGCGCACTACTCGTCACCTCCCATACAGCGCGCAGTGCAGCGCTGACCAGTGTATCAATTTATAATATACATTTTACAAGATAAAAAAGCCATTCGGTATTGTGTTTCAAACTACGCTATTCTATTTTAGTGGGTAAAACTGAATAAATTTTGGAATATGTTATTTTGTATTGTAATTTGTATCTTCTCCAATATTTTTGAATTGAATGTTTATCTGGAATGCTTGTGCTGCGGGGAAAGCGAACAACACGTGAAAGACACGATGACAGAATTAAAAATTCTATCATCGTGTCTCTGCCTTGTATGAATATAAAATATTCTTATGATAAGATTTGTTCAACAAATTCATATGTCTTTTATATGCTTTAACGTATAACGCGTATACATCGTTTTATCTACATATAAAACTTGTCTACAGAAAGCTTATTATATAAAGGTACAAAGCAGAAATGACAATTAAAATTTCAGGCAGTCAGCAAGCGCCAATTAAAGCAACAATATATGTGTTAAATCGTTTTATTTGCCGTGTTAGTAATTAGTCTATTCTGTGTTTTCACGCTGTCGTATGCGGCGCTTGGCTGAATGCGGAAGTATTTGGCGCGCGCCGACATTATTGTAACAGGGTGTCGTCGGCGCGTCGGCGTCGGCCTCGGCACTCGGCATTCACGGCCTCGCCAGCAGTAACGGGTTACTCTATGAACGAATGCGTTTTTACAAACACTGTTTTTCGGCCATTTTGTTGCACATTTTATTTCGTTGTAGTAAATTTAGCATTTAAATGGAGCGTACCTTTTGCAGAGATATATGGCTGTGGATGAATATATATTAACAGGTCGGGTGTAATGTTGCCGTCGTTAGTTATTTATGGTGCAGCTAATGAAACATTTTGTACGAGGCTAGTTTAAAGATGGGAAGGGACTTTGTCTGCGACCGCCGTGTTGCTCAGCGCAGTAAATGCAAGTTCTGTTAACTCTTGCGTTAAGCTGTGATAAATGGCCAAGAGGTATAATTAGATATGTAGTAAAAAGCAACTAAGAGAAACATTTAATTTTGAAAATTAATCTTACATAGTGCACTAACGTCATTCGTCGTCACGCAGTAGACGGCCTTGAAAGCGACTAAGTACTAGCAACATGTACCTACCACTGTACCGTGGTTCTCTGGTACATAGTAATGTCCAGCATCCGTCTTAGTTCTACACGAAGATCTCACCGCACGGGATCACAGCACTGTACATAGTCCGGCAGATATTGGACTGCGCTGAGTGCGAAAAGGATTTGAGCGCTTTAATAGATTTCTTAAAGTAAATAGGAGAGATATTACGCAGAGATATTTAGGCAGCGATAGCCCAGTGGAAATACCAACGGACTGCCATGCAGAGGGTATCGGGTGCGAATCCACGGCGAGCACCACTGACTTTTCGGAGTTATGTGCGTATTGAATTGTTAATTTTCGCGTGTCTCGTGTCTCGGAGAGCACTTTAAGCCGTCGGTACCGGCTGTCATGAAGATCTTTGACAGTCGTTATAGGGCGTCAGTACCTCTAAAATAAACTGACACTAGTCTAAAACATGGAATATCGCTATCCCTTCGTCTTGCGGAAGTCAGACAGACAGTCGCTCCGTGGAAAAGGTAATAATCCGCCAAATCCGGTTAAACTAGAAAGCGGACCCCTGGTTGAGACTGGGATAACGCTAGGAGGATGAAATAGGAGAGATATTACTTTTTGTTTTATTTTAATTAACTCATAATTATTAATGCTTAATTAGTAATTGGTTTGCCATAATGTTCTTAAAAGACATGTGAAGTCGTAATTGGCCAGCGTGGTGGACTACAGTTTAAACCTTCTCAAAGTGATAAGATATCAGTCGTTGTGGTGACGGATTAAGAATACGAAATGTCACCACCCCATATCATCCCATGGGTGTCGTAAGAGCCGACAGAGGGAGCATTTTATGCAGAGAACAACACTGTAAGAGAAGGAAAACTTGATACAAACCCTATACCAACCCGTTTGGCCAGCGTGGTATAGTCGGCCAATTCCTCCTTTTAAAGGAGAGGCCTAGTCCAGCAGTGGACTGTTAAAGGCTGAGGTGATGATAATGATGTGCCCGCGACTTCGTTCGCGTAAATGTTGGCATTTAATTAGCATGACATTTATGCCAAAAGTATATAATATTTATAACTTTTATTTGTATATTATATACCTTATATATATATATATATATATATATATATATATATATATATATATATATATATATATATATATATATATATATATATATATATATATATATATATATATATATATATATATATATATATATATATATATATATATATATATACCTTTAGAGAATTTCTTTATACACAACATTAAGGGCTCTATCAGGCAGAGAGCGGTCACGCGGTCTATGTAACGTAATATAACACAAAGAACACAAAACTGACCTTATGAACGCTTGACCGCGTGATCGCTCTCTGTCTGATAGAGCCCTGACTGTTTTACCACCTTCACATAGAACATATAAATTATTTTTACCGCTCACTCATGAACATGCCACATATAACTGACCATGTGAAAAACAACATGTTCTGAGGTCGATTCTAGCTGTTTCAAGTGTCTGTTTCTGCGATTTATTTAGAAAATACACATAGTACTACGAATATCCAGCCCTGCCGAAAGTAAGATAGCCCCGTTGAGTAACTCAAGAGGTATCTGAATTCAAGCCTCAGTCTCCCGCTCAAAGATTCCCATGTACGTGACGTGAGTAGTGGTAAATTGGGATAGGGAATAATGAGACACCTGTATAAGAACAGATCACGAACGAACGACAGAAATCAAAGCAACACAATCACATTCAACAATCAAAAATTCAAAAGCAATAACAAAGACAACAATCCAAGTAATCCAACGATGAGGAAAGACTTCCGGGTCTTCTCACGATTCCCCTAAGGGAACCGGGGGGAAACTGATGCAGGTGGTTGACTGTCTCAGTGGGTTCGGCCGCCGCCTGCAGCTGCAGACGGGTCACGGGGGTGTGGTCCTTGCCACTGGCGTCGTATCCGGGCGTCTAGTCCGGGTGTGTTTCACGCCGCTAGCGAGACCTGACCCCACCGGCAGTATTCCCAGGAGGGGAACGTCCGGTGAGCGATCTACGAGCCAGCGGCGGCTTGTTCGGTGGGGGCTTCGCTTACGTTGGCGAGGTTGAGCTTGCTGGGGGAGGCTCCCGACAAGCGCCCGTCAGCCGACGTGAGCGAGCTGGAGTCAATCCGGTGTGACTGCTGCGGGGATCAAGTCCCGCGGCAGTGGTCGGTCCGGTGGGCGCCGATGGTATGGCGCCAGCTCCCGCAGGTGGCGGAAGGATGACCCGTCAGCGCGGGCGAACATGTTAGCGCTCAGGCGACCGATGAAGTCGTCGAGGCTCTCCATGCGTAGGTCCCTGGAGATGACGTCATTCCTCACGTAGCGAGGGGCGTCTACAACGGCGCGTAAGGCGAGCGACTGCTGCGCACGCAGCCGTTTGCGGAGGGTCTCCGCAGCCAGCGCGTACCACGCTGGGGAGGCATAGGTGAGTCGGGTGCGGATGTATGCCTTGTAGACAGCCAGCTTCGCACGGAGGGGAAGTCCGGACGCCAAGACAGGACGCAAGAGAGCTCGAGCGGTTCGCGCTTGGCCAACAACGTTCTTGACGTGTGGGGCCATCGTGAGACGACGGTCTATGGTCACGCCGAGGTATTTCACCGTCGGCGACCAGTCGACGTGGTGTCCGAGCATGGTGAGAGGCGGGGGCAGTCTCCGTCCACCCATGGAGATCGCCTGGGTCTTCGCCACGTTGACCGTCAGTCTCCAGTCTTCCAGCCATGGCGGGAGTGCATCCAGTGCGCGCTGCATCTTAACCGCCGCGTGAACGGGGTTAAGAGAGGTGGTGATATAGGCAGCGTCGTCTGCGTACAGCGCCAGCATGGCGCCTCCAGCGACAGGGATATCGTCCGTGTACCTGCTGTAGCACACGGGCGAGAGGCAACTCCCTTGAGGGACGCCGGCTCTGATGGGGCGCTCTGTTGACAGGACGCCGTCAACTGTCACTTGAAAGCGCCTGTCCTGAAGAAAGGTGGCCACAGTCTTGACTACTCGGCGGGGAGTAGTAGACGTGGACAGCTTGTAGACCAGGCCGGCGTGCCAGACGGGATCGAACGCCTTCTCCATATCAAGAAGTACTGCGACAAGGCTCTCCCTCTTGTTGAGGGCCACCATCATGTGGTGCAGTACTCTCGCGAGCTGGTGCGTCGTGGAGTGTTCGGCTCGGAACCCGAACTGCTCGTCGCGTGGCTGGATGTGTGGTACAAGATGCAGCAGTAGAAGCTTCTCGAAGACTTTCGAGAGTGTCGACAGCAGCGTGATGGGCCGATAGCTTTCGGGCTTCAGTATGTTCTTCCCGGGCTTAGGCAGCATTATGACTCGGCCGAGTCTCCATGCTGCGGGAAAGTGGCTTGTGCGGAGGATGCCGTTGAACAGCTGCGTCAGCGTCGCGATTGCTCGCGGAGGTAGGTGACGCAGGGCTTCGTTGGTGATCCGGTCGGGACCAGAGGCTTTCCGCAGTTTGGTGCGGCGAATCATTCGCTGCACCTGACCCGGGGAAAAGACTACTGGGTCTTCCGTGGGGGCTATCGGCGATTGGAAGTATGACTCCAGGCGCTGCTGGATAGCTTCTAAATGCTGCATGTTGGAAGCTGGATTCGGCTGGAACTGGGTCTCCAGGTAGTCGGCAAAGATCTCCGCTCGGTCCTCGGGGCGGTAACGTGGGGTACCGTCACCAGCCAAGAGAGGCCTAATCGGAGGTTGCTTCCCGGAGAGTTGGCGGCACAGGCGGTGGATGCCTGACCAGTCTTCACCTGCTCGCTCGATGGTGCGATGCCAGGACTCGGTGGCGACTGTCTCCAGTGCACTTGAGATCTTCGCAGCCAGAGCGTTGAGCTGGGACTTCATGGTCGGGCATCGGGTGCGTTGCCATTGGCGTCTGAGCTTCCTCTTCCTCTCGATCATCGCCATGATGTAGGCCGGGAGTTGGGGAGGCCGGCGTGTCGACGCAGCGTCCAGACGCGAGACTCGAAGCGCTGTGTTGATCACAGCGCTGAGTTGCTCAGCGAGTGTGTCGACGTCTGCTTGGGTCTCGATCCGGCGATAGGGCGCGTGCTTCGCCATGTAGTCGGCGAATGCTTGCCAATCCTGGCTGTGTCGAGAGGGTGGCGTCACTGTTCGAGCCGGAGCACTCGACAGTGTGAGGAGTACGGGTTGGTGATCCGAGAGGAGGTGGTCGTCCAGGACGTCAATCGATGGTGCGGTCGGCAGGCCGCGGATGACCGTCAAGTCGATGACGTCTGGTATGAAAGCTGCCTGGTACGGATAGTGCGTGGGGACTTCTGGCCCCAGCACGTCATAGCCGTTGCGGTCTGCATCGTCCAGTAGACGGCGGCCGTCAGGGCAAGTGGTGGTGGAGTTCCAGGCCGTGTGTTTGGCGTAGAAGTCGCCCGCGACTATGGTCGCGTTCGGCGAGTCCAGCAGGGCGTGAACATCAGCCATCGCTAGTCTGTTATTGGGCGGCTTGTAGAAAGCAAACACACGGATGGGGCGGCTGTCGATGCAGACTTCTACGCCAAGGGCGTACGACGACTGCAGCGTTGGTACAGGCAGCGGTTGGTGGACGATCCTTCTCTTCACTAGGACTGCTAATCCCCTGTACGCAGTCCCAGCTGGAGAGATGTGGTCCTCTCGGTACACATGGTACCCTGGCATCTTGAAGGAGATACTGGCCTTAAGGTGCGTCTCGTTGACGAGGGCAATGTCAACCTGCCGCTGGGAGAGCAGCAACCTTAAGAGCCTGGTCTTCTCGGGGGACACTCCGTCGGCGTTCCAGTACACAATGCGTAGGCTACTAGCGGCCATAAGCACATAGTTCGCCTACGCATTTAAGGATGAGCGGGACCGGATCCCGCCTGTCCTGCTGGGTCTGTAGCACGGCGTTGAGCGCGCCGATGGCCATGGTGATCACCGGGTCTAGTCGTGGCGGCGCCAGCGTGGTCGGCACCGGCGCTGTCGCTGCAGCCTGCTTCGCTTTCGTCCCCCTTGAGGGGGCAGCGACCACAGGTGCAGTAGACTGCTCCTTCTTCTTGGTCTGCTGCGTGGATGTCGCAGCAGACTTGCTCCGGGGTCTCCTTCGCCTCCTCCTCTTCTTACCGACTGCCGCCTGAGCAGGGTTAGCAGCGGCCATAAGAGAACCGGGGGCGTTTTCTTCGGCAGCGACAGTAGCTGTTTTGCCATAGCTGCAGAAGTGCGAGCAACAGTGCCGGCTCGTTTGTTCCGCGCCTCCTTGCGGAACACCGGGCAGGCAACGTTGTTCGCCGTGTGTGCACCTCCGCAGTTCGCGCAGGTGGGTGGCGCCTCAAGTGGGCGTGGACAGTCCTTCGCGGCGTGTTCCTCTCCGCAGCGCACACAGGCAGGGGGCCTGTGGCAGTTGTGCGATGAGTGCCGGAACAGCTGGCATCTATGGCACTGCGCGGGGCCTTTCATGCCGCGCCATGATTCAATTTTGACGCCGGGCATACAGAGTAACTCTGTGATGTCATAAATGCCCGGCGTGATGTCTGGGGTCCGCTGCAGCTGCGCGTGGAACAGGCAGCCGGGACGGCCGGTGCGCGCCCGCGGCGCGGACGTACTCCGGGATGTACCCGAGCTCCCGGAGTTCCCTCTCGATGTCCCCGGGGTCGGTGTTTGAAGGCAGGCCTCGTATTGCCACCTTCACACTCTGCTCGGCTGAGAGGGAGTAACAGTACCAGGATATCCTGGTCTCCTTCTCCAGCTGTGTGAGGTAGCGTTGGGTGGTCCGGTATTCGGCCTCCGACTTCGGCATGAATCGGATGCCTTTTCCGTACGCGCGGCTGTTCGGCGCGTACCCAAGCCGCTTTTTGAGCTCCTTGAGGTGCGTCGGCCAGTCCGGTAGTACCTCGACCACGAGTGGCGGGTACCTGGTCTTCGCAGGAGCGGCGGTGGTGGTGGTCGTCGCAGTGGCGGTGGTGGTGGTGTTTGCCACTGGGGTGGGCAGCGGTGCTGCGGCAGAGGTGACGGCAGTAGGTGCGACAGAGGTGGACGCACCCGACGCACGATGAGGAAAGAAAATTAACCGAGAACCTCATCAATCCTCGGAGAATCTTAACACCGCTATTCAGAAAATGACGTCACTTGCTCAACGCCATCTATGTTTACATATACAAACCGACCAAGATAGTTAGTTAGTTTATGAAAGTGCCGAATATTATACTCTATTATTTTTTTTAATAACAGAAAGATACCTGACACATAATTATTGTCTTTTTTGCACGAAACATTTATTTTGCTAGAAAATTATTTGAAAATAGTGACATCTATCGGTCGGAAGGATAACTATAATTATGCTCGTTTCCAGTAATTTATTTATCGAAAATACATAAAAATATACTGACGAAATTAAGAACCGCCTCCTTTTTTAAAATCGGGTAAATAGCCATAAAACACTTTGAAGGTACCTATTTAGACTAACTATACTTTTACTAACAAACTTATAATGATCATAGATGGCACCACGTATATAACCAGTTTTGGATGATCCCTGTTTTGTTTGGGACTACGTACAAAGGAAAGGTCAAGCTGTACACCGAAAACCACTCAACCGATTGTGATGTAACATATACTATTTTATAGGTTTGAGTATCCTTTGTACATGAGTGTAAGTTTAATTGAAAACAATTTCGCCATTTTAGAAATCTTCAGCAATATAAGGAAAGACAGACAGACAGACAAATTCTAAAAAAAAATCAAGTATTGCTTATTAGCATTTTCCTAGATTTTTTAGCTAATTTTCGTCAAAATATCTTTAATGTACAGACTTTTTCACCTCTACAGTTTTATTATAGTATAGATTGTTATATAGACTGATAACTTTCGAGTTATTTAACTTAATTTAGTAACATTTAATAACAGAGTCATCATGTGTATGGCGTAAAACGGAAAGCCTTTGGCAAAATAAAATATAGTGATGTGATTTGTAGAGGCCCTAAAATACAAAATAAAAATGAATAATATAACTTGACTAGAGGACGCCAGCAGCTACGCCTGCAGTTTTTTTAAATTTACCCGTTTTGCCCGATCCCGTGAGAATTTCGAGAAATCCCGTCTTAATGCACCCCTACGGTCCCCAAGGAACATACATGCCACATTTCAGCTTCTTGCGCCGAGTAGTTTCGGCTGCAGCTTGTCTGTCAGTCAGTCAGTAACGCAAAGATTTTATATATTAAGATTACATGGATGTCTGTGAATGAACTGTCTCTAGTCTGCGTCCCCTCATCGTGGTTAATACCTTAAGTAAGTATTTGAGTTTGACTCCAACACGTGTCTGAAATTAGTGTTATTCACAGATAGCCCTAAATATGTTTGGTCTGGTCGTTCAGTGTGACCGATGTGTCCACATGTGTAAAATTCTCTGAGACACATTGCCCTTGTGTTTAAACGTCTGGGTATCGAACCGATGAATGTCATTACGTAGGCTTAACAATAGGTAAGTAGATACGAGCAGCATGTCTGAGAGTTTTCAATTACGTCATCGCGAGATATGAGAAATCTGTCGCTCTCTATAAAAAGTGGCTCGCGACTAGTAGTGTATTACAGGGCTGATAACTTAATATAAAAAGTTATAAAATTATAGGCTCAAAATTGGTCTGTGTGGAGAGTCTCGGACGGCTTGTGTACCTTAGATAAATGATTGTTTAGAGCGCAGCGAAACCAATCATTTATCTAAGTAGTGTACATTGTACATCAGTGAACGTGTTTCATGTCCGTGTGGTGACGGATTAAGAATACGGATTGTCACCACCCCATATCTATTTATGTATAATATGTTTGTATTTACAAAAAAAAAGTATATATATATGTTTATCCATTATCTAGTACCCATAGTACAAGCTCTGCTTAGTTTGGGACTAGATGGTGTTGTGTGAATGTGGTAGAATATTATAATTATTATCATCCCATGGATGTCGTAAGAGTCGACAGAGGGAGCATATTATGCAGAGAACACCACTGTAAGAGAAGGAAAACTTGATACAAGCCCTATACCAACCCGTTTGGCCAGCGTGGTATAGTAGGCCAATTCCTCCATTCAAAGTAGAGGCCTAGTCCAGCAGTGGACTGTTAAAGGCTGATGATGATGATGAACGTGTTTTGTCTGTGATGATAATGATGCATTGTTACCTGTTTAATCTGTATATATAAAATTCCTGCGCTACTGACTGACTGACAGACAAGCTACAACCTAAACTTGCTTCGCTCCTCTTATAATCTTCAACTCATGGTTCCCACTCACAGATCTTGTTTCCTACACTCCCCTTTCACCGTACAATTTATTCTTCTATGGAATGCTCTTCCTCTTGAGATCAGAATGGCCAAAACCAAATTCATATTCAAGTCCAAAGTAAGGTAACTCTTGTTGGCTGAGGCCTTGAATGTATCATAAGTCGCTATCTTAACTAGGTATATGTTCATGTATATATGTATATTTACATGTATCAGTATAAGTTAGTCTATAATTTTACTCATCTCTGATTTTAGTTGTTATATATATATATATATACACCGCTATTTTTTAATTAGTACAAAAACTTTAAGGACAGATTAGCGAAGATATTATTATCATATATGTGACGTAAGAATTTCATAATATCAATAAAGAGCAAAGTTATTATCATTTGTTTATTGTAGAAAATCTCACTTAAATCATAGTCATATTTTACAATCCATTCACTAATTCATTGATAATATTCCATCCTGCTCATTCGCATTCTCTCTGTCGCACTTATGATGTAGGTAGCAATAGAAAATAAAATGAAGAAAAATAATAAATGTAGGTAGTTATTTTTTAATTTTGTTAGTTCTACCCTCTCCTTCATACTTCATTCGGGCGTAGGACCGGTAAAATTTATCGTTTAACAAGTAATTAAATACGGAGGTATGTAAT
Source organism: Euclidia mi (assembly GCA_944739405.2). NCBI lineage: Eukaryota > Metazoa > Arthropoda > Insecta > Lepidoptera > Erebidae > Euclidia > Euclidia mi. Next base: position 76,523,628 of record OX123188.2, read on the forward strand.
TAGAAAGCAAACAAATATCAAAATAAAAGATGGTGTTCTGGACTAAAAGAAAAGAGTAATTTTGGCGTATTTATGAAGTTAGAATCATCTGCTATTTACAAATTATTTTATCGTCATCATGTCAGCCTAGAGACGTCCACTGTTGGACATAGGCCTTCCTCAAGGTGTGTGGAGAACACAGACCGATTTTGAGGCGCCTGCATCAAATTATTATTTACTTAAGTACGTATTATTTACTAAACTTACAAGTATTTCCATTGTCCTTCGAAATGTCCACCACCGTTGTCAAAAGCATCCAATATGCACTGTTTTAATTGTTTGACACTGACCCGGTCACTTTTGTACACTCACAATACGATGTCCATGGGTACACAGCTGCACACGCGATTTTTCCACTCAAAAAGTACGCACGAAGCATAGCTACATACTCCCGTGATATGAACTGATATGATAGGCCATCGCGTCGGGCAAACGTAGACAAACAATTAAGTTTTGCAACGAAATAAGATACGCTGACTTTCGCTAGTAATTTAGTACTGTGTCGCATCGTCGGGGTGTGGCGCAGGCGCAGAGGGGCGGGGGGGGGGGTGGTAAATTTATCAATGGTATGATAGTACACGGGTCGGTCATAGTATTAGTATTGCATTTACCAATTATCACGTATTTTTGTGGACAGTTTTGAGACAGTTTTGGGACTTAGTGTTTTTATTTTTCAACTACATAATTATGATCAGTTAAAGATACTTAGTGCCCTGTTAAATTTTTTGTACTAATTAAAAAATAGCGGTGTATATACAGGGTGTAAAAAGACCCTTAACGAAAACTGAAATCCCATGTTGTACCAATCACTACGAACATTTTTTACTTCGGCACCATACCTGGGAAATTACTGGTTCAGGAGATATTGAGGCTCAAAGTTAGTATGGATTTTTTCTAATTAGGTACAAAATCGATGTATTTTCCCCGCCAATATGTTCTTTAGATGTCCTATAACCCCATGGATAAGCAGGTATTTCGAGAATTGCACGCGCGCGCTTTTAATTGCGGTTTAAAAAATGTGAAAACTTAGAAAAAAAGATCGTTTCCCAGCTATTCTTTTTGGTTAGTATGACTTGGCATGATGTCCACAACGAGTAGACTTTAGCTTGGTGATGGGTCTTGTGACACCCTGTATATATAATTAGAACTAAAATCAGAGATGAGTAAAATTATTTATATATATATATATATATATTTGTATTTATTGTGTGTGTATTACGTGTATGTATTTTATCATAATATATATTTATGTAAGTATGTATATTTAGTATGACCAATAATTCAATAATTGGTAATAGATAATGCCCAGGGCATTAAGTCCGCCTATGTACTTTGTGTATAGAAATAATGTGCGGGCGTAGCTGCGGGCATCTTCTAGTGTGTAATAAAAATCTCACGCTCTTAAACATAATATTGTTTAGCATTACAAACTACATAGCTAAGTAGACGTTCTACAGGTGATGCAAATAGCTAGCCGATTAGAACAATGTTTAACAAAGATTTATCACTTGTTAACGAACAGGTCGCGTGGCGGGCGCCCGTCACGGTCACGCAAACTCAACCGTCGCCGTGCACAGACCTCTTTTAATTTATACACCGTTAGTTATCGAATTAGCAGCGACTTCGTTTCTTTCTGCGAGGATACTCTCCTCGCGAATGTGGTGATGTCGATGAAGTTTGGAGTGAAAATCAATGCCAACATTGCAATAAATTGCCAGTCTGGTAACTGTTAAGGAAAACATCTTGAAGTAATGATTTGTTTTTTTATAATTATGTTCTCAAATCATGTATCATGAAAAAGTTGTGCGCATAGCATTAAGACATATTTTTTGTAATGTTGGATATTGAACTCACGCTTTATTAACAAACATCCTGTCAGTGAAGTTTTTAAGAAAAGCATCTTTGCTGAGTTACGAAATAAAATACTACAATAAAGAAATCGTTAACGCTCATTGTTTAAAGAACGACGGATTAAGAGATAAGGTTAATACTAACGCTACCAAAGAGTTTCAAAATGCTCTATGCATAATCTAAAATGGTGTAGTAAGTATCACACCTTTACATTTGGGAGGATTAAACGGAGATGTATTGCAGCCACATTTCATCCATTCTACTTCACGTTCTCTTACTACGTGGTCGGCGTTTCAGCGAACATTTATCCCATGTGCAGACACTGGAATGAACTATGTCTCGCTGTGTATATTAGAAGGTATGATTTCAACTATAGGTAAAAGTATCCCAACGGTGCAAAACAGCAATGATGTTATACATAAACTGAACATTTTCTTAATTTAATTCTAAAGTGTTAAGTTTGTTGTTTAAAATTATGTTTATTTTAATTTTAAGTTAGTTTAATTGTGATATATTATTTGTATAGTGCCTAGTATTTACATAACATTCTAACTATCTAGATTGAATAAATGAAAGTAGGAACATTTTGTGAATTTAATATAATTATAAGCACATGTCATAGTATATTTATCTCAAGTTCATTTAAAAAAAAACATTATATCTACGCAGGTATCGAATAAAATCAACAAAATTTAACGGGTTTATAGCTACCAAACTTAAAAAAAGTTTTGCTAGACCATATTTAGAAACAGAAACAAAGTTCTTCAATACCATGTTTACCGTCAGCAAGCAGATACAAAAACATTGTAAGTACTAAACTTACTGAATTGCAACGCCCACAAAACGCGTAGATACCATATTCCCAAGGGCCTGTAACGCCTATTTCCAAGTTTCTATATAACAGCGACAGCCATCACGTTTACAGCTGAAGCCTGAAATAACAGACAGCTTTGAGCTTACGTACCCGAAGATTAAGCTGCACTCGCTCAGTACAAATGCTGGCATTTGTTTGATATACATAGAGTATAGTTATATATACAAGATAGTAGTCGTATGATGTTAGGGGAATCAGTACGGTATCGGTAGAATAGCCTAGACATTCCCTACAGCATTGATTAATTTCATGATGAAATTGATTATCCAAACAAATAAAAATCAATCACTGAAAAGTTTGTCCGTGCATAACTTCTAAGAGACTACACCAAACTGGAAAAATCGTTCTTTTATGTCTTTGTTATTGTCAGAAGCAGGATTGTATGGAAAAAAGTAATAAAAAAATAGTAAATATTAAACAAATATATGGCGCTACTAAGTTCGTTCGGTCAGCTAGTAAATGATAAATTAATAATAATGTGTGAGTGATAGATGGCGCTGCCGTCAACATAACATTGAGCTCTTGTCGAAAATTTTTAGAATTTTGTTTATAATTAAATATCCAAGTGAATATATCCTACTTACGCGTCAAAGTGAATCTCATTAGCTGAAAAACGTCATCGAGTGTTATCTAAGGAAACAAAAACGAATGTGAAGTAAAATACATAAAAACAACATAGAACCCAGTGACAGTGCAAAACAAACAGTTTTGAAGTGCAATAACAATTTACTTGTAACTAAACTGACCTTGACACATATAGTGCACCCAATTACGGAAAAAACAGTGAAAAGAGTACCAAATGGTGAGCTGATTATCAAAATATATGCTATATGAATAAAAATCTATGACGGTTTTTTCTTCTAACAAGATTTGAAACTGCTACCGTTGTCAACGAAGAGCGACATCTAGCGTCGAATGGACGAACAGTAAAAAGCTACTGATCTTTGAGGTAGTAACTGTATTCTCAAACAGATGGCAGTATCATTGCAGCAAAAATACAGTTGAAAAATAGGAACAACAACAACAATCACACAATACTGTATACTGATAAACACCACATATATCGTTCTTGGTGCGTTTATCCGTGTCACAGATTTCTTCTTCATAACCAGCTAGCACCTCTTGTGGATATCTGCGACCGAATAAAAGCTGTGTCCTCTAGCGGCGAGTAGAAGAACATTGAAGACTTTTAGCTACTGTTTTTGATACCACAAGATACCGATAGAGAGAGCTTTATCATTAAATGCACATGATATTGATTAATTGGATTATCAATTTTTAAATAATCTGACAATGGAAGAAGAAAATGTAACATTTCGTCGACATAAAACACAGGGAAATAACTCACTTGACCTTTCTTTCGAATCAACAACCACAGAAATTGGAAGATGTAGTTTACCGGACTTGTCGACTGCATACGACAGTGATATAGAGGACTTAAAAGAAGAGGTAATAAAGCTTAAAACTGAATTAGAAAGTGCACACGCGGAAATAGAAAACCTTAATGAAGAGAACATGACGTTAAAAATTGCTTTAAATAAAGAAAAAAGCAAATCGGAAAATTTGCAAAAGATAATATGCTCAGACACAAAGAAAAAAGGTATAAATACTATACACAGCAAAAGCAAACGAAAGAGGAGGATTTCAAAAAACTTGACTCTTCAAACGAATGAGCTATTTAATACCAGCTACGTGGATCTTGGGATCAATGAGAGTAATGAAGTACCAACAGATGGCACCACTAGCTCACAAACCACTCAACCCACACTACCGGATACAATTAGCGAGGTTAGCGATGTTAGCGTTACGTGCAATAACACCACAGACGACAAACAGCAACTAGATGGCGTTACCAGTACCTTATTAGAACGACGTCAGGAAAAACAACAGCAAAAGATTTGTATAATAAGTAGTAACAAAACAAATAAAGTACTATCTATAGCACAAAGTACATTCCCACGTCATAATATATGTCATTAAATCTCCACAAATTGTGGGATTAAACAGTTGCTCGTTAACTTAGACCGAAAATTGTTAAATTACACAAAACAAGACTCTTGTCTTATTTTCATCGGCGAACAAGATTTTAGAAAAACTGACAACTATTTTAGTTTAATTACTAGTTTAAGGAACATATTACTGTCAATTCAGCACACTAACATTTTGCTCTGTTTACCTACATATAAATTTAATGGATACTGTTCTATGTTTAACTCCAGAATTGAAACATTTAACAATTTAATCTACCGTGATAACTGTACTCATGATTATGCGATAATATTGGACTCTAATCTAAATCTGACATATGATGAAACAATGTTTTATAGACGCTGTGGAGTCCTCAATAACTCTGGCATGAAGAATATTTTTGAGAATCTGAAGTGCTATATTGACATGTATATACAACAAAATTGCCTCGAAATGTATGAGGAAACAAATTCAGAGAACTGTACAACTTTAAGAAAGGATAAGTTTTTTCGTCCCTTGTATAGTTTATAAGCGGGAACATAATTCTAAAGTTGAATCTTGTAACATACGACTACTACACCAAAATATTGCAGGGTTATTGAATAAACTGCCTTTGGTAGAAATATATTTATCGGAGTTTAATGACAGGCATAAAGATATTCATATACTATGTTTTTCTGAAACGTTCGTTAGAGCTAACAACGAAATAAACATATGTATTAATGACTTTACACTTGGAACTTCATAATCTCGAAATAAGGAGAATAGGGGTGCGGTTTGTATTTTAATAAAGTATTTCTTAGATTATAAAATACTACAAGTATGCAAAGAAATGGCCTTAGAGAAAGTATTCGAATGCTGTGGCACAGAAATACCACTTTATAATTGTACTGTTGTGTGTGTCTATAGAACACCCAATTCGAACATAGCAATATTTTTTAATAAATTAGAGCTACTATTACACAAACTAAGCAACAGAAAAAACAACAAAATTATACTTGTCGGAGATCTAAATATAAATACCCTCACTACGAATAAAAATGCCACTTTATTAAATGACATTCTTAGAAATTATAACTTAACTTTAAAAATAAAATCTCCAACCCGGCATACCACTTGTATAGATCACATTATTACCAATATACCTGACTTTTCTGGTAAGACATGTGAACTACATCTCTCGGACCATAATACTGCCCAGATATTAACATTCCCATCCAATGCTTCATTGCATAAACCTGCTCCATCGCATTGTTTTATATATAGGAGAAATTATAGTCAAGAACATATCGATAAATTTAAAGAGTGTCTCTTGGGCCTTACGTTTCAGGATATTTATGACGAAATGGATCCAAATACAGCTTTTAATAACTTTCATGAAATTTTTAGTCTATTCTATAAATTAAATTTTCCCTTGCAAAAAGTAAAAGTAAATTATCAAACACCTCCTTTGAAATGGGTTACCAAAGGTATTAAAAAATCATGCCTCTCTAAAAGATACCTTAAATTCAACTATCATAAAAATAAATCCCTAGAAAATAAATTAAAATATAACAAATATGCTAAACTGTTAAAAAAATGCATTAATGTATCTAGGAAACAAACGTCCGACAACTTCATTATGAAAGCAAAAAATAAACGTAAAGCAACTTGGAAATTGATTAAAAATAAACCTAACTGTAGAGACTCACAATATATAGACGCTATTAAACTAAAGGATACTTTAATAAGAAATCTTGAAGCAATAGCTGAGGCTTTCAATAATAATTTTATTGATTCTACAAACATTGACATAACAAACAGAAGTAAAAATAGATGCATGACTAATACTAGTAATGAAGGTAACAGTATATATGTAGAACCCTGTTCGCCAAATGAAATAAGCAAAATAATTGCATCATTAAATAATACTAACGCTGTGGGATATGATGAGATTTCGACACGAATTATAAAATCTTGTGTTGATATACTGTCACCTATTTTAGCTCATCTGATTAATTTAAGTTTCTTTGAAGAAAAGTATCCTGACAAATTGAAGTTTTCAGTAGTAAAGCCTTTGTACAAAAAAAAAATAACAAATATGATTTGAATAATTACCGACCAGTAACCTTAATTCCGGTAATTTCAAATTTTTTTGAGAAAGCTATGTGTAATAGGTTTGTCTCATTTATAGACAAACATAGTATAATAAGTCCGGAACAAAATGGTTTTCAAAGAAGGAAGTCAACTACATTAGCTTGCTATCAACTAATTAAATTAATTACCGAGAACATAGACTAGAAAATACCGGTCACTGCTATATTTTTTGACATGAGCAAAGCATTTGACTCTGTAAAACATGACATACTGTTAAAAAAATGTGAGAGTTGCGGAATAAGAGGTAAAGCGTTAAATTGGCTTAAAGACTACCTAAGTAACAGACAACAACGTGTTGAAATTTTAGGTATGAACAAGGAAAGAGAAGTCATAAACTATAAATCTACGTTTAGGACCAATAAATATGGCGTGCCTCAAGGTAGCATTTTGGGACCATTGCTCTTCCTTTTGTATGTGAACGATTTGCCTAAAACAACACATGATAAATGCGTGTTATTTGCTGATGACATTTCACTAGTAATAAATAGCGAAAATAAAAATGAACAACATGAGGACAAAATAAATACTGCAGTAGAAAGCATACTAGATTGGTTTGAACAAAATAATTTATGTGTAAATATTTCCAAAACAAAATATATTAATTTTTGTAATTACCAGATGACAAATAAAACAATGAAAATTACCGGACGTGATAATGACATTGAAGAAGTAAAGGACACAAAATTTTTAGGAATAGTAATTGATAGAAATTGCAATTGGAAAAAACATATAGATAACATATGCAACAAGCTAAACAGCTTTGCGTTTGCACTCAGAAACCTTAGGAAAACTGTTGGAGTAAATGCCGCTCTACTGGCTTACCATGGTTACGTCTCCTCTGTGCTTAGATACGGCTTAATAATATGGGGCAATTCTACGGACTGCGATAGGGACTTTATTGTTCAAAAAAAGTGCTTACGAGCTGTATTTGGTGCAGGTCCATTGGAATCATGCAGACCCATATTAAAAGAGCACAAATTATTGTCACTGGCATGTTTATACATATTGGAAATGGGAGTGTTTGTAAAGAAACACCCCAACCTATGTAGTAAAGCCGATAGTGTAATATATAAAATAGGTAAACACTCAAGGGATCCAACCAGGTTGGCTATGCCTAGGTGTAGAACAGCATATTGCCATAAAAACACCAGTCGAATGGCAATAAAGATATATACTAAGATACCTAAGATAATTAGAGAACTGCCCACGAATCTTTTTCAAAAAAGACTCCGAACATGGCTTATTGAAAACTGTTTTTATTCTGTTAATGAATTTATGAATTATAATACGAAGAGCAATTTATTACAGACATAAATAATGTAATTGAATTCTTTGACATTCTTTGCTTATTTTGAATATTGTATTTTTTAATAATCTAACATTAGTATTTTTAAAGTTTGACATTTGTAATTTTCATAGTTTGACATTTGTAATTTTCTTAGTTTGACATTTGTAATATTCATAGTTTGACATTTGTATTTTAATTTCTTAACATTTTCCCATCGTGACATAATTGGAATTATTACATTTTTATTTAATTCATTAAAATTATGGCACAATATAAATTTGCATGCCGAATTTAGTAGGCGGAATATGAAGTACTATGTATTATATTATGAGATCTGTAAGCACCATATTTCATGCAAATAAACGATATTATTATTATTATTATAATTAAGACTTTCTTTTAAAGATGATGATGGTAAGATAAAAAGAATATAGTTAAAAGATGATTATATCAACGTGTAATTTTAATATATTATTTAATGCTATGTTTATAAATACAAAGTTACAAGAGAAAGAATAAATGTTTTACTATTTTAAACTGTTTTAATTTTTATGATCAATTGTATTACTGCCATACATATACCTTAATTAAATTTACCTTTCTTGTTATAAATACTAATTTCTTAATACAGCTGTAAGCTTACGAGGATACGCAACTGTACGTTATATACATACATATGACGAGTAAGTAAAGTTTATCTTATAATATTTATTTATATTTCGATTTAAATCTGGCTACGCGCGCGTACTCGCTTTTTTTGTTCACCGAAATAGTACATTACACCAATACGCTCTGAGGTTGGTAACGTCCAGATGTAACGACTTTATTCAAAGAACCAAAATAAAACTTTGGTATGTGAAATTACGACAAACAAGAGCGCTGATTGTCTTGTCACAAGTAAATACTCAAGTGTGTACACACCATGAGTTCTTTCAAAACAAGCAGCAAGTTTATCTAGTCACAGATAGCTGACTGCGGCTCTTTTAAACAGCTTTCCAGTTTCTAAATTAAAAACCCAAGCATCTTTTGCAGAAGCAATTGTACTCAAAATTCGCAGCAACGTTCTTCAAATTCCACAATGGCAAGCGGGCCGGGAAATACATCGGGATCCCATCGCAATCCCGGGCTAGCCGGGATGCCTGGCGAGCCGCACCCAACGATACACACCGAATGAATTGCTGATTGTGCTCTAACTGTATTTAGTGGTTTATTAGCAGTGCCTAAATACGGTTTTGAGTTGAGTAAACGTTGAGTTGAGTAAACGTTGAGTTGAGTAAACGTTGAGTTGAGTAAACGTTGAGTTGAATGAACACTGCTTTGTTTGTTTGTTGTTTGTTATGACTTGTTATTTCGATTATTGTTGCTGCTAGAAATCATTACTTATTCTTAGAACTCCTCAATCATTTCTGCTTGAAAACTTAGTGCTGTTGCTTGAATAGGAATTATATAGTAAATGCAGTTAGATAGTTCTAAAGCGAATAGCGCAATAAATACTTATGTAGGTATTTTATTTTAAACCATCGAGATACATCTTGTATAAAAAGAGTGTTTTTATATTGTGAACTGGCGGCCAGCCTTTATTGTGTTTTGGTTTGTTGTTAAAATGAGTAGAATAAAACAATTTCAGGGAATTATTTAGAAGCAGTAATGGTTAAAATGAGATTGATTTAACTTTCTCTTTTCGAATTTGCTTCATTCTAGGCAAATTTTTATTTTATATTGTTTATAGTCTCACGCCTGTATCCCCGAAGGGGTTGGCAGAGGTGTAAATATTACACCCACATTTCGCCATGAACTTTTAGGTCCCACGTAATAGGCGGCGAGCCTTTTGCCGTTACCGGGCACGTCACCAGACTCCAGGCTGCTACTGAGTATTCGGAAAAACTCAGTAACACTTTTGCCCGACCCGGGAATCGAACCCGGAACCTCCGATCAGCAGTCAGATACGCTATCCACTTGACCACAGAGGCAGTCAAAGAAAGGAAATTTTGATAAGGTGCATTAGTACTAGCTGTTGCCCGCTTTTCCGTAGTCCAAAAACATCGGCTTTTCAGACAAACTTTTACCCCTACTTCAGCCCTTTAAGGGTAGAATATAAAAAAAACCTTCCTACTGCCTACGTCATATAAGTAGCCCACTGCCTAAATTTCACGTTTCTTGTTATAGTTTAGGCATAGTGATGATATGTCAGTCAAGAGAAATAATTTTATATACTTGAATTGTCCGTGTGGTGACGGATTAAAAATACGTAATGTCACCACCCCACATCATCCCATGGGTGTCGTAAGAGCCGATAGAGGGAGCATATTTTGCAGAGAGCAGCACTGTAAGAGAAGGAAAACTTGATACAAAACCCTATATACCAACACGTTTGGCCAGCGTGTTGTTAAAGGCTGATAATGATAGATTCGTAGTATATGCAAATAGGTACATCAAAATAACAAATTGGTAACATTTTTAGGGAATATTTCTATTTTTATTTTAAAATTTTTAAGGACGACCTGTTGGCACAGCGGGAGTGTAAGCGACTGCTACGCCGAAGGTCGCGAGTTCGATTCCCGCTCAAGTCAAACATTTGTGTGCATGAACATGGATGTTTGTCATAGTCTGGGTGTTTCTATGTATAATATGTATGTATTTACAAAAAAAGGTATGTTTATCCATTATCTAGTACCCATAACACAAGCACTGCTTAGCTTGGGACTAGATGGTGATGTGTGTATGTGGAAACAAAAAAAAATATTTTGACGCGACATCTGACATCCACACGGTCAGCGACGCGGCTAAAATCTAGTCATATAAAGTGGTTATTATCATTTACATAAAACAACACCATAAGATATTCGCAAAAAATAAAACCCACTTATTTATCTTCAATATTTTATAGCCTCTATGTATCGTCCTTTCTGTACTCCAGTTTGTTAAGCAAAATAAAATCGGTCAGCATGCACCTGGCGTGTGGACGAAATACAACATGTAACAAATTTAAATGCACTTCCTGAAAGTAGTTTGTTCAGAATCGGCTACTGAATCCATTACTGTCATTTTTAATATTGTTTATTTTTTGTTCTAAAATAATAAAAATAACGTAAATTATAGTCACTCATTTATTTCAAAAGTTGAAATATACGAAAATAAACCTTAAGTCAAAGCAGAACGCCTTCTTTTAAAATGCATTTGTTTAATGGTTCGACGTTCGGTCACACGAACGCACACATTAGTACAACACAATAGCGGCAAAAGACAATGCACATAATTTACCACGAAAATATCTATCATCTATCTTTCGCTTTCAACAGGCAAGAGCGAGACGTAATGTGTCGCCCGCGCTGGCCAATGACAAGCGCTGGCGATGCGCTTTGACAAGTTATGACAAGTATCTAGTCATCCATCGGGAATCTGTCAGCGAGAGTTGCGAAAAAGTATTTTAATTGTGTGAATAAAATTGTAAATAACAACATGACGGTGCTGGTGTGGAACGTTCTGCATCATCTTGATGTTAACTTGTCGCCCCCGGACTTTTTCACTGTGAGAAAATGTTAAACCACTAGTTTATTGTGAGGAGACAAGTGCCAAGGAGTTAAGTTGATACATATTAGCTGCTTTTGAAACAGTGAACAGATGTGATGCGTGAACAGTGAAATACTAAGTGAACTAAAATAATGTGATTTTATCCTGGTTATTTGATTATTCTATTAATGTAACTATTAATTTACAACTTTAAACACGTCGATCTTGCTTTATTCTCTCATTGATATTCTTTTAATTTATCTATCAATAATGCTAGGTAACTAAATAGTCATTTACAATATTATGAAACAATGGATCGTGTGCATGTTATTAACAAACAATAAATAATTTTATACAAAGTCGACTGTCCACTCCAAAGCCGAAAAGTGTGATGGAAAGAAATAGGTAGTCATATCTTTGGAAATATCAACAGTAGCTGACAAATTACTCAAACATCAAAATCTATCAGAGTGTTGTATAAAGGCTAAATTTGAAACATTTTGTTTATATCGTATCGTATTTCGTTCCTGTCCGTTGTCGTCTGTTTACCATAGCAACCGTTTCGTGTGTTTGTGTGCGTGCGCAAATTTATAGTGACCACGCTTTTTACTTTTGATCGAGTTTATACTTTCTTCAAAAAACAATATTTACGCAAATAAAATACAAAGTGCAATGCATGCATTATGATTGTAATAAGTTATTCTAATTGGGGTGTCTGAGGATGTGCGTTATTTCATTTACACGTTGTATATTAGTTTTCAATATTTAATACAGAGGGCGCTGTTGTCCCGTCGTCGTCCCGTCCCGGGCTGACGGTTGCTGTCACAGCACTAATACCACTTTATGTACCCGCAGGTGTTTTGGTTTGTCCGTGTGGTGACGGATTAAGAATACGGAATGTCACCACCCCATATCATCCCATGGGTGTCGTAAGAGCCGACAACGGGAGCATATTATGCAGAGAACAGCACTGTAAGAGAAGGAAAACTTGATACAAACCCTATACCAACCCGTTTGGCCCGCGTGGTATAGTAGGCCAATTCCTCTTTTCAAAGGAGAGGCCTAGACCAGCAGTGGACTTTTAAAGGCTGATGATGATGATGATGATGATGAGGTGTTTTGGTTGACCGATATATTTATATTATGAAATGATATTTGAATGTGATGTACATATTTTTTGTGTCAACAAATGTTTGTTATTTGAATAGTGACATTATATACTAGCTGTTTTTACTCAATGTTTTACCTCACAGTAATGTATTGTTGTCTAAAAGCTAACACTCTAGAGCTGCGTATACGCTAGACGAGCCGAGCGCGAGTGGAGCGTAAGCCGAGCCGCTCGCTCGCAGTGTCAAGTGTGGACGTGCAGCAAGCCTACAACAATGGCTCTCCTCGAACATAGGTTTTCGTGGTGTGCTCGTAGCTCGCGGCGGAGATGGACGAGTTGTCTGCAGCAACCGGTGCTGCTACAGCGATTATTAAAGCTAATAAACAAACAAATCATAGCTAATAAATAACATAATAAACTAATAATTTTGTTTCTGCACATGTCTAAATCCTCGCCCAAGTCTTGAGATATACGAGACCATGCATCAAACTTCTTATTTTTTTTCAAAGTAATCTTCATGTTATGGGTCCCATATCATAGGATTATTTTGATAAAAATCAGTTAATTGCAAACAAACTTCTACCAAAATAATCATCCACGTTTCCATGATACTCCGATCAGCGAAACGAGTGTGTGTCAATTTACGCGTCCACGCGCGCACTGCGAGCGCTACGCAAATCAATGGTTTGCCGCGTGCCTCGGAAAGCACGTCAATTGTTATAAGAAGCTAGTACTCTTTTACAAAGACTGGTCTAAATATAAGTCATAAAATAACGCTATTCCTTTGGGATGCAGAGGTCAGACAGCAGGCGATCTGTGAAAAAGTGAACATCCTGTCGAATCTGGTAAAACTGGAAAATGGACACTCAGAACCAAGATTAAAAAGTATAACATTGCAACCAGGATAACGTTAAGAATATGGTGATGATAAGGCGCGGTAAGTCAAAACTCTTGAGTCTATAAACGATGTCGAATGAAGTTGAATAACAATAATATTACTACAGAAAAAGATATTTGATAAATTAATAAAAAAAAACATTCCATTCACTTCGTTATAGCTTATAGCGCTACATAAGATCTTACTGTTTGCGATCCATGTCAAAAAGCAAAACAAAATCATCATTATTCTATTGAATAAAATTTACATAAATAATATAATTTACATAAATAATATACTATTATGGCTAAACTATCATGGCAGGAGGCAAATGAAAACAGCAGAAAAATGCATCGTAAAATATATATAGAACGAGTGAACAATGTAACACGAGTGTACCCTCTCGCCGAGTCCCTCGAGGCTCGAGCGTAATAGAACGTATAAACGCAATATGTTGCCGTGCCGCACGGCTTTGGCAGGGCCACACACTGTCTGCTACAAAAGTGCATACATATGTATATTTGAGTGCTCCTTACACGCCATGTTTTAGCATTCCGATCCCGTCATACAACTCCACAGCACAACTCCAACTTAACTCCCGCGAATGTGTAATGCACTCTAAATACTTGACCAACTTGTTTTGCGTAGCGTGCAACCAAAAATGAATTCTGTTACTTGGTGTTAGCGTTCGTTCTAGCTGCATGTATTAGCTGTGAAGTGGTATTCGTAAGGTGAACGCTAGTTTTTCTCACTCAGCGCAAGGTACGTGAATGTTTCAGGCATTTAGATAGTAGTTTTATATTGTTCTGTAACCTGCTCCATGAAATAGCGACGTACATAGTTGAGAGTTCCTAGGTAAAAGAACGTAGAAGTGACTCTCAATATCTGATAGAACTTACCTCGTTCGGCACGTAACCGAAGTTACTAGATTTCTCGGTTGACTTGCTACGTTTAATATATTTCCTTATATTAATGGCAACTAAATTGCCAACTTGTATATGTACATAGCTTTAAACTTCGCGCTCGTAGACGGTTGCGCTCTTATATCGAGTAACGATCAACAAAGTTAGGCAATCTTAGGGGTGTCAGACTCGAGATGGGTGTCCAATTGCAGTTGTTTTGTTATAGTAACTTTATACTTTGATGTAAAATTATATAATGGTTCACATTGTGTTGTGTATTGTTTCAGGCTTGTTTCCTGTCGCGACTATGTCCGGCGCTGTAATGCATGACCAGACCGCATTACTTGTCACCACGCTCTTGCCTTTTTCCCTTAATAGAAAAACACCGATGTTTTTGGATAGACCTATATAACAATATTTATGTAATGAAATACAGTTTATTGTAATTTATGGGTACGGAAACTAAACAACAATCCACTTGCAAAAATATTTGGCACTTAAGCTTTCATGTTTGTAGTGGCCGAGTTAAGGAGCAAACAAAGTTTCCTTGTAGTTTTACTACGGCACCTTAAAAAGCGTAAAGAGATTTAGATGTATTATTCGGCGAAAACAAGCTTTCATCGAATACTGCGAACTTACTATAATAACTAGAACTACATGAATCCAGCAGGGATATTTAAGTGATTTAAATGATTCAGATTCCGTGTGGTGACAAATTAAGCATATGAAATATCTTATCCCATTTCATTCCGTGTGTGTTTTAAAAGACGACTAAGGTCGTACGAAGCAGATTGTAAATACTTCTTCTTCTCTTGCGGAAGAGAAAGAAAACTATAAAACCAAACTCTTTTCCAACTTGTCAGGCCAGTGTTTTATAGCAGGCCAAATGCTTGTATTGTTTCAAAGTGATATTATGCACTACAAAAGCCTGATGATTATGTCATGATTCAGGCGACTAAAAACCTCCCATCATCAATTTAGTAAACAAAACCAGAAGAATTTCAGTCAAAACTTTATAAGTAAATGTATAAAGCGATCATTTTTAAGAGCCGTTTTCTGAGACAAGATAAAACGAAGTAATGAAGAGCAAAATACGGGGAAAAATGGTGTGAGTTTATGGTAGGGGCATGTATGTGGTTATAAATGGCGTAAGCGTTGTGCCGAGCTGTGTCGCGTCGCGCTGTGTCGTACGGTTGATGCGCGGGAGCAATGTTTCGCGACTCTTGATTGCTGCACATATCTTGTGACTGACGGTACTTTGAGCACATACGGGGAATTAAAGTGAAGGTGAACAGTTCAGTAAAGGCGTCAAGTTTGTTTATGCAAAGTAAATACAAGAGGTGGTGTGGATGTTGAAAGTTGGAATGCTTCCTTCTACCCACACAAAGAGTATAATTCATAGAAAGAGAAAGCCCTATATTAGTACGTAGGTACGTAGCTTGATCACCAGATGTAGACTACACAAGTGCCAGTCCTAATGAGGATGAAACACATGACGATTGCAGTGGCGCCCGCAAAGTAGCAAATGAAACGGTTGTCTGTGTTGTCAATTCGAATGGACGACCAGGCCCACACAATTTTAAGCGCAGCGTTCTCGTACATAATACAAGCCCGTATAACCCGCTTGTGTCTAAATTATGACATTTGTCGTATGTCGCGAGTCGCGCAGCGCGGCGACCTCGCGTTATTAACGGCGTCTTATTAGGCCTCCGCTACCGCGCGCCGAATACGCCACCAAATATAACATTTTGTACATCGAACTGGCTGTTCTTTTGCATTATTTCTATTTCTTAAAAAATATTCAGAAATATTCGTGAGAGTACACAATTTTTTGCAAACATAAAACTTAAAATTAATAATAAATTTTTAACTACAGTCGCTGGAAATAACTTAGTATCCTTAGTCGCAGAATTGAATTGCAGTAATACATTTGAAGGATGAGCAGTAGCAACTTGATTATCTTAATCATCATCATCACACCGAGCTTGTGCTTACAGTCAATTCGATTTCATTGTATATTATCAAGGCCTCCACTGCCTCCGTGGTCCAGTGGATAGCGTATGCGACTGCTGATCGGAGGTCCCGGGTTCGATTACCGGGTCGGGCAAAGTGTTACTGGGTTTTCCCAAATTCTCAGTAGCAGCACGGAGTCTGGTGATGTGCCCGGTAACGGCAATAGGCTCGCCCCCTATTACGTGGGACTTAAAAATTTATGGCGAAATGTGGGTGTATTATTATTACACCTCTGCCTACCCTTTTGGGGATACAGGCTTGAATAAGGCGTCTATAAAAAAATATCAAGGTGTAATACGAAATTAAATGGAGAATGACCTGTATTTTACATATTGACCTGACAATATATGTTCATACGTTGTATAAAAATAAAAGACACAATTATACGTATAAATGCACGAAAGTTTGTTTAAATATATGAATCTTCTGATAAGAAAGAATCTTAGCTAAAACAGTCTCATGTTCGACTTAAACTGGTGTTAATACACGCCTTGATTTCCAAAGGAATATAATTATGCCGTAATATGCCTCCAAATATGACCTACCGAATGCAGTACCTACCCGTAGAAAACACCTCAACGTACAACACGGGTGTTGCCGCGTCCCCCATGCGTCGCTTGTTTGTGTTTATTGATGAAGTAGACGCCGCGTTGTCTTTCTTGACGTATTGGTGTCGTAAACTTTTATATTTACAGGTAGAATGCTCATCATGTTGAATGGTACTCACTTAAATAGTGATGTCGTTGGATATATTCTTTGGCTTTTACAATAAGTTTTATTGTAGTTGAAGTTTGACTGGAATGGAAAGAAAGTGTCATAAGTGTTAAATAAAAAAAAGAAAAAGTAAAATATTCATATTGATTCTGTATTTAATAAATTTGAATTCAAAGATGGTGTGGTGGTTTAAGAGATTGCTTCGCCATAGAGTCTGTTGATAAGGTGAAAATTTAATGTATTTTTGGTACTATCGTTTTTCTGTTTACTAACTTTCCAAAAATAATGAGCGATAGATTAGAATAAATCTAAATTTTCGTAGCTCTGTGAGCCTTGAACATCCAGCTTAGTTATATAATTGCGCATAAATGAAACTTTTAAACACAGTAATATCTCTATTTAACTCGTTTCGACGACGAAAGCTTTTACACTTCGAGAAACTATCCTCATGTCTCCCTAGATCCGACGTCTTAAAGTTGACATGTGACTTCAACTACAATAGTCTACATTTGAACTTATAAGTGACACAGCTACTGCGCTTTCATTGACTACTTATAAAGCGTGACGACAGAGTACTTGCTGACTTACTTCACAAACAGAATTGAAGACGCCAGTTGGCATCGATTTGCTACAAACTGTTGAAAGTTCAAAGTTTTCTCAGGGAAATATTTGCTGTCGCATAAGTTCCTCACCGTTACGATAAACATGCATATGTACCAAGTTATTAAAAGAAAAACAGCAATGGTGAAGTGCATTAAACTGTCTTTTATTGTAGGTAAAATCTAAGAAAATGTTTTCATAACTATACTGGAATTCATACTAATCTTAATTCCTTATATTGAGACAAGCTTCTAGTAGGATTACCTAAAGTTGTCATCAATGTGTAAAAATAAACCTTGCTTGTTTTGTCAACATAGTTGTAGCAAAGAGCTCAGATATTAACATAGAGGCGGACTTCCTATGGGCGCTCCGAAGACAAACTTTCTGTGACCCAAATTGCCGCCTGACGGCGTGGCAGTCACGCTGTGACAGCTGTCTCTGAGAGAGCAAGAGAGACGCACGTTCCTCGACTGCATCCTAACTGCGAGAGCAAGAGAGACAGAGAACGACGCCAGCGCCGCCAACGGCGCCAACTACGAACTAAACTGGAGACAGTCCCCACTTGGAATTGGCACACGAAATCTTTAAGAACTGCGCTTTTTATTGGTTGTAGGTTGGCGTCGAGTGGTTAAGCGGCCACCGAGTCGCTTGACTATGCACCTAGTGTTGTGGGCTTGATTCCCACACGAGACAATGCTTTGTGGGATCCATAAAATTGTACCTCGCGTCACAGGATTTATTTCTAGTGTAGGCGCTGTCTTTAAAGACATAAAATAATGCCTCCACAAATGTAGCCGTGCAATGCGGCCACCCATCATGGTAGGCGTAGTTTCCCTAAAATGGGACAGTAAACGATAAGAAAATAATTCTTAATTAATATCTTACGTACACGCTGTTGAATCCACGGCGCGCACCAATGACTTTTCGGAGTTATGTGCGTATTGAATTGTTAATTAATTATCGCTTGTCCCGTGCCTCGGAGAGCACGTTAAGCCGTCGGTCCCGGTTGTCATGAAGATCTTTGACAGTCGTTACAGGGCGTCAGTACCTTCTAAATAAACTGACACTAGTCTAAACCATGGAATATCGCTATTCCTTCGGGTTGCGGAGGTTAGACAGGCAGTCGCTCCGTGGAAAAGCTAATATTCAGCCAAATCCGGTTAGACTAGAAAGCGGACACCAGATTGAAACTGGGATAACGCTAAGAGGATGATGATGATCTTACGTACACGCTGTTATAACTTTATAGACTAATTATTGTAGTATTTTTCTTGTTGGGGGTTTATTGTCATTGCTTTTCAATTGCCCTGGTCTTGGGCAAGCTAAAAAAGCTTGGGCGGTTGAAAAATGAATTTATTTCTTTGTACAGTATTGTAACGCATTCTGCGCAAGTGATTGTGTCAGAGTTTTAATCGTTTGTCATTAAAAGCAACCGACGTTAGCCTAATGATTATAATATTATATCGGACTTATTATCCATCGACAAGTCGTCATTTATATGATTTATTTCCGAATTTTACCATAAATTACAGGTTGCAGATTTTACAAGTAATAAATCAAGGTTAAATTACTTTGGAAAAAAGAGCCTCTTGATTGTTTATCCAGTAGGTACGAATGCTTTTATTATAAGCTTAAGTGGTACCAGTCATAGATTAAGCCAGTATTGGTGTATCTCGGACATTAGTGGTGGCTGCAGCGGCGAGGTGAGCGATCCGCCGCAGGGAGCCGCGGTAGTATTACGTCACAGATGAATGGACAACATGTGCAGGCTGCACGTCGGAATAGTGCAGTTAAATGTTTGGGCGATACTGCGATGTACTTTAAAGATTTAAAGTAACTTGAGTATGACCTATGAAGCTTGCAAAGCATGCGGTACGTTTAGCTTAATGAATAGCTTTCTTTACAAATAATTCGTGATGAGACAACAGCTGAATCCCCATTTAAGCCCTGTAACGCTTAGGCCTGCAACTGAAATGAGATTTGAGCAACGTGGTTAGGAAATTTGTTTAAGTAAGTATGACAAAAGGTCCCAGTTTTAAATATAAAAAGAGAAACTTAAGTTTAAAAAAAAATGCTGGTATGGGAACCCTGCACTGGCATCAAGGAGACACAAAAAGAATTAGGCCATGTATGTAATATATAATTTTTAGCAACCATCTTCTTATTATCTCTTCCGAACCGCTTTTGGTGGATGCAAATTGTTTATATGCTTAAGGATTAACAAAAACACGATACTGATAGCAATCTTTCGCCCGCCTGCTAATGAAAATGCGTCAATGTTCATTAGCTCCCTAAACGAACTTTTTTTATCTTACTCCTCTTTTAACAATATGGAACCGGTTATATCAATATTTATATTACCGAAACAAATAGCGATCAACGCTCGGTAAAATACCTAAATGTGGCTGCTTTTCACGGAATGTTGCCGGCTCACACACTGTGCACTAGAAAGAATCGGTTCAGTCTAAATCATCTTATATTAAAAACTAAATTACCGGCTTTCTATTACGTAGCGAAACATGTATTACAGATCACGACGCAGTTTTATTTTTCTTCGTTCTAAACATTACTCGAACCACACAACAAATAAGATTAAAATTTCTAAAGCTATTACGAAAATATTGAATTAGACATTATTAATACCGACTTCATCCCTATATTTAGTTTTCTTGATGTCAACGGCGCTACCTCTTATTTTATGAATACTTTGAATACGATTATAACCGCAAATGCAATTCTGCAGACTGTGCCCAATCGCAAAAGATTTATGAAAGAATGGATGACGCCTGGTCTATTAAAATGCTTGCATAACAGGGATCATTTACATATAAAGCTTAAAAATAACCCAAATGACGAGATTTTAATAATAAATTTTAAAAGGTATAGGAACTACTGCGCTAACTTGCGTAAGTCTACTAAAATAAAATATAATAGACATCAAATAGATAATGCAAAGGGTAATACTAAAAAGATCTGGCGAGCCATAAAATCTATCACGCACACAGTCAAAAGCACAGAGCAACCTCTCGCACTTCTTTCATCGTCTGACCCAATACGCTCGGTGAACAAAGTTAACTTATACCAGAGACTAGTATTCTTTACTAGTCTCTGCTTATACTTCGCTGATATTGGACGATAACAAGCAGCCACTGTCAATCTCTGTTCGCAACCGTCAGACATCCTTCCACATCACCAACACAAATTCGCCTTATTTGAAACAGATGAGTCTGAACTTAAGATTCTTATAATGAACTTGAGAAGTGATTGTGCAGTTGGTAGCGATAACATATCCGGTATGTTCCTCAAAAAATTTAAAGAATATCTTATACCACCTATTACCTTCTTATATAATCTTTCATTTAGAACGGGTACATTTCCAGACGCTTTTAAACTTGCAGTGGTTCACCCGATACACAAAGGAGGTGATAGAAACCAACCGCATAACTACAGACCCATCTCTATTTTACCCACACTTTCCAAACAACTGGAAAGACGACAGGCTCGTCAAATTCCTAGAGCACACCCAGTATTCTCCCCACGACAATACGGATTTCACTCTGGACTATCTACGAGTAACGCAGTCCTAGAATTAACCAACGTAATAGTAGGTAAGCTTGACCAAAAACAGAAAGTTACAGGTGTTTTTTTGGATATTGCTAAGGCATTCAACACGATTTCAGTCTACTACTTACTAACCGCAAAGCTCGAAATAAGGCGGGATCAGAGGTACTCAACTGTCCCTCTTCAAACCTATCTTGACAACAGACGGAAGTGGAAGTGTGTTAGGATCGGTAATTATAATTATAATAATAATAATCATTATATTGTGAATCATGTTTGTGTTCAGCTATGTTCCGCCTGCAAGGCATACAATATTATGGTCACAAAAATAATTTAATTCAATCAAATGATGATAAAATATTTAAAAATACAATTAATAATGTCATGCAAATTTATAAGTATGTAGTCAATGTCAAATAATGTCAGTATAATAAAACCAATTACAATAACACATCGCCGTCTATTGGGCACATTCCCAATAGACGGCGATGTGGAGGACTTTCACGACGCCCTTTGAATATGCATTTTCTTATTTATTTGTATTGTACTTTAATATTTTAATTTAATTTTAGTTGTAGTATTTAAGTAGTTATAATTGTGTTATCCTAATATTAATTTATTTTGTTATTACAATAATAATTATTATAACAATTACTATTATAATCTAATTCATATAAATACATTCTCCTTATTACAATGCCTTATCATCTAGAAATTCTTTAACAGAATAGTAGCATTTGCAAATTAGCAGTCTTGACAATTTATTTTTAAAGGAATTGTTATCAGTTATGTTTCTAATTTCTGGCTGTATTTTATTAAATATTCGTGGGGCAGTGCAGAATATACTTTCGTGTAACAAATGAGTTTTACTAGCTACTATACATAATTTGTCATTATTACGTGCTCTGGTGCGGAATTCAAATAAATCAAGATTTGCTTTCACAAAAATGCAGTTTCAAAAAAATACAGAGATGGCAGTGACATTACATAAAATTTTACAAGGTGTGCTTTGCAGGAATCTGTTTGTTGTAGATTGCACATACTCCTTATACAACGCTTTTGATCACGGAATGCACGGTCGTGATCAGTTGAGTTGCCCCAAAAAATGTTGCCATAACTAGAGGACGCCAGCAGCTACGCCTGCATTTTTTTTTAATTTACCCGTTTTGGCCGATCCCGTGGGAATTTCGGGACATCCCTTCTTAGTGCACCCCTACGGTCTCCAAGGAATATACATGCCAAATTTCAGCTTCCTGCGCCCAATAGTTTCGGCTGTAGCGTGTCTGTCAGTCAGTCAGTAACGCAAGGATTTTATATATTAAGATTACTGTAGCGATGAGCTTTTTGTTAAAAATGGAGTGTGGTACTTCATTTTTAAGGGCAGTATGTTGGGGCCTACCTTATTCTTATTGTATATTAACGACCTCTGTCAATCACAGCTACATAATACCACTATATTTACGTACGCCGACGACACTGCCCTCATATCTTATGATGATACTTAAGAGTCAGCGTTCGCGAGTGCCCAGTCCAGTCTTAACTCAGTCACTAATTGGTTGGCTGGGAATCGGCTCACCCTCAATATTGGAAAACTCATTATCTTACCTTTTCATTGACCACTCTAGGCAAGCCTTCGTCATCTTCCCACTCTCTCGTCGCTCACTCCTGCAATGTCATTTTCACTTTGCCAACCAGTCACGCAATATTGCATCGCTGTATGGGGAGGAACACATAAAACACATCTTCTAAAGCTAGAGCGCGCCCAAAGAGTGGTACGAAAGTAGGTTGGAGACTTTACAAAACCTGTAATGTACTCGCAGTGCGAAAATTGTTTAATATGAACCTCATTCTCACGACCCATACAAATACCAAATATGATCCGTCGATGTTAGATCACGCTCGTCGGAAATACAACATTTGTCCCTTGATTACGGTCAGAACTTGTCTAGCCCAAAGATGTTTCTACTTCCTGGGCAATTATGTGTACAATAGCCTAAAAAATATTTAAATATGACCAAACATTTGTGTAAAAAGACAGTTACTCATTGGCTATGTGACTTAGACTATGACGGCACTGAAATTTAATTTCCACATTAAAATAGACACCATTATAGATACCATACACACACATAAACATACAACACACAATGCGCATTAAAGAAGCACTACTTGTAATTTTCAGTCCGTGTGGTGACGGATTAAGAATACGAAATGTCACCACCCCATATCTTCCCATGGGTGTCGTAAGAGCCGACAGAGGGAGCATATTATGCAGAGAACAACACTGCAAGAGAAGGAAATCTTGATACAAACCCTATACCAACCCGTTTGGCCAGCGTGGTATAGTAGGCCAATTCCTCCTTTTAAAGGAGAGGCCTAGTCCAGCAGTGGACTGTTAGGGGCTGATGATGATGACTTGTAATTTTAATCTAAATTCTCTCACTGTACTTTGCATTGATATCATTATATGTATATGTATGTATTATATAACTATGTATTATATGTATAGTTTGTATGTATATTATGTATTATTTGTATGTATAGATAATATATACCTACACATGTATGTATATTATATTTAAACAACTATTAGTGTCCATATATATATATGATCACTACACCATCAAACTTGTATTTTTTAGTCTGTCCATCCTAAGGTTGCCTAGATCGCACTTTGCGATAAGGCCGCGTTTGTGCATTTACTATTTGTATACTTACCTACATTTAAGATTTTATACCTTATTTGTACCAACTGTATTTACACAATAAAGATTTATCTATCTATATATCTAATTCTCACACACTACACTTTTATAGACACACAACTCTCACACTCAACAGTCACACACACCCACAAACCCATATAGACAAACACACACAGACTACTACGGTTTATAAATTATTTCTCTCATTTTTGTTTTTGTGTCACCGTTTGATAGGTGTAGATACTAAGCTAACTTTTGTAGTGTTTAGCGGCGAGGACTGGAGATCTGTCACACAGGTTTCGAACCTAGCTCAGACTCCAGCTCTCAACAAGGTTTTTACTGTATTCTATAAATATAAGAATACCATTGTACCTTTTTGAGAGAAATAAATAATATTTATTGTTCCTTATTATATTTATATAGGCTCCTAAACTAGACCACTTATAATGTAACAAAACTACTTCAAAGGAGAATACGAAGTAGAATAAAACTCTCACTTATTTCACTGAAAAACATATATACACAATTCACAAGCCAAAAAATAAACCATATTTATTTTCCATTTTACACCCAACGAGACATTCAGACAATATATTATTCATATAAACAATATAAGTTCTCTCACTTTATTTTATTACGTCTATCTTAGCACAATACAACCACCCTGTATAGGGCAGTTAATCATGTCGTACGTATGTAGACTCAAATGTAGCACCATTTGTCCTGAGATGAGCGCCGGACAAAATATCGTCTGGTACATACGTCACGGGAGCGCTATTGTGTGTCCTATCTTGTAGAATATACTGGACTTAGTCTTAGGTGATAATGTTTGTGATGTTGGCGTAGAGATATGGGTTACGCTAGAGAGAACAGGACTCGCTTTGAGAATCGTAAAATGTCTTAGTCAGATTTTAAACAATGGTAAAGATGCTATGTGTGATCTATTTTTACTATACATTATATATTAAAAATGTAAGTGTCAGTCTGCGATTTCAATATAAACATCTTATAACAGACTAGAGGACACCAGCAGCTACGCCTGCATTTTTTTTAAAATTTATCCGTTTTGGCCGATCCCGTGGGAATTTCGGAAAATCCCTTCTTAGTGCACCCCTACGGTCCCCAAGGAACATACTTGCCAAATTTCAGCTTCCTGCGCCCAATAGTTTCGGCTGCAGCGTGTCTGTCAGTCAGTCAGTAACGCAAGGATTTTATATATTAAGATGATAATAATTATTTACATTTAACTAAGATTACAATATATCTTCAATTTTCGTCAGCCTGTCTGACGATCTGTCTAGCTTTCTGTTTGTCCCGAGTAATATTTGGAGCAGTTTAAGATTTTTGGTAGAAGAGCCATGCTGCCTTCAGCATAAATGGGCCGGTTCTACCATGGCATGGTATGGACCCTGTCACAGAATATGGACGTAAAGTAAGTCTAACATGTTGCGTTTTGTTCGGTGTGTGAGAGTGCCGGAGGTCTCAGTCCCCTTTTCCTTCTTCCATGTCCACCTCCTCTTCCTCCTATCCTTTTTAAAGAATTAGTTTGCTAATAGATTTTTAAATAGCATTTAGAACGCTATAATTGATTGATCTTTAATTAGAAGTAAGAAAGAATTTTAATGTTTTGTCACCCTCTTCAAAGTTATTCCTTCCACGTAAAAAACTTTCTTAATACCCTTCACTGCTAGTCAATTTTATACGAAGCACTTTTAAATTATCGGTGTTATCTTTAATATATAAGAGTGAATTAAAAGTCGTGTAAATCTTTTAAAACTGTTATTATCATCTTCGTCTTAGTGTAAACCCGGTTGCGTCAAAGACTTAAGCCTTGGACAGTGAGGTACACGCACCAGTCTAACCAGATTTGACAGAATATTAAGGTTTCTTTAAAAGCGGCTGCCGCCTGATCTCCCCAACCCAAAGGGATAGCGTATTCCATGGTTTAGAATAGTGTCAATTTATCAAGAGGTACTGACTCCCCACAACGTAAGCTACTATAGTAAGAATGCTTGGAGGAGGAAATACGCACATAGGTAACTTCGAAAATTCAGGGGTGCGCGCAGTCAGTTAGTCTCTCCACTAGACTACTACCTTTTTTCTTCTTAATTTCATTTCGGATATACAACGTGTAACGGAAATACCGCACATCCTCAGACACCCCAATTAGAAAACCTTGTTATTATCATAATGCATGCATTGAAATATTTTTTTTATTAGCCTAAACATTGTTTTTGATCTAAAGTATTAACTTCATTATAAGTAAAATGCGTGGTCACTACAAACCTGCGCACGCACACAATCACACGAAACGTTTGCTGTGGTAAACAAACGACAGCGAAATACGATACGGTCTATCATTTTTTAACATCGTTAGTGGTTATTGTGACTATCTTAATTTAATCATAATAATCATACCTAGTTAGCATTATTGATACATTAGAAATTAAAGTAAAAGGGTATCATTGGTATCAATGAGAGAATTAAAGAAAAACGGCGTGTTTAAAGTTGTGAATCATATTTTTTTTACAATAAAAGAATAACCAAATGACTCACAGGCTTATTGTCACTTGTTCGGCGTCCTCTTTTTAAAATGCTGACATCAGGTGTCCACCACCCGGCTTAAATATTCCTTTAGTTCACACACACAATGTTTCTTTTCACTGTTTCAAAAGCAGCTGATATCTTATTTTAACTACCCGGCACTTGTTGTCTCGACACAATCAACTAGTGGTTTAATAGGTATGTCCCCATAAAGCAAAAGTCCAGGGGCGTCAAGTCAGGCGACCTAGGAGGCTACTGGACAGGACCGCCGCGATCGATCCAGCGCTCCTTGTATTCGACTTCACGATGATCTCGAACGTTCTACGTAAAACGGGCGGGGGCACCATCATGTTGATAATACACATTTTGTAAATAAAGAAGTAAACTTGTTAAACATTTTTTTTCACTACACTCACAGAGAATCCAGGTAGATGACTAATTTTATTTATCTAAGCGCAACAATGGCCGCCCGGCCGGCGCTGTACCTACCAGCGCGGGCGACCGACGCGACGGTAACAAGTGAGACACATTACGTCTCGCTCTTGCCCGCTGTTAATACGTAAGCGAAAGAAAAATGATAGATATTTTGGTGGTCAATTGTGTGATAAGGCTAGCGTCCACTAGGCTCGCCGAGCCGAGCCGAATCGAAACGCAGCAAGTCGCCTCCTATATATTTCTATGAACCTGCGTTCATTAGCGACGAGCCGCGGCGCGCCGAATCGAATCTATCGCGCGCATCGCTCGTCAGGCGAATTTCTGCGGCGACGCGTTTCGACTCGACTCGGCAACTCGACCGCGGATTAGCGGATGAGTGTAGACGGGTATTACATGGTGTAAATACCTACATAAAAAGTTATCGAAATGAATGAAGAGCTGTTAATTTCGCTAGTTCAGAAATATACTGAACTTAATGATCATGACTGCCTCATTAGTCTTGCGGCATAAATGTGCGCGTGGGATTGGGAGGTCTCGGGTTTGATTCCCGGGTCGGGCAAAGTGTTATTGGGTTTTTCCATTAGGAAATTCTCAGTAGCAGCACGGAGTCTGGTAATGTACTCGGTACGGCAATAGGCTCGCCCCTTATTACGTGGGACCTGAAAATTGATGGCGAAATGTGGGTGTAATATTACACCTCTGCCTACCCCTTCGGGGATACAGGCGTGAGTGTAAGAAAAAAATTATGATCATGAACATACTCATTATCATGACGAGCAGTGTAGACAAAATATATGGGAAGAAATAGCGGGAATAATGAACGAATTTGAAACAAGAACATAATTATCTTCGTCCGAGCTATCCATCATTGACAACACAAGCACAACCTACAGCAGCCAGTCGCCGACTGCTGGCTTCGATTCGATTCGTCAGTAATGAACGCACACGGATAAAATGCGACTCGGCGCGATTCGACGCGGTTCGAATGTAGTCGACGCCAGGCTTTATTGTCCTGTACCGGCTGTTATGTTGTATTAATGTGTGCGTTCCTGTACGTGGAACCACTAAACAAATGCATTTAAAAAGAAGCCGTTCTACGTTGACTTAAGGTTTATTTTCGTATATTTCGCCTTTTCAAAGCAATGAGTGACTACAATTTACGTAATTTTAATTATTTTAGGATTAAAAAAAAATGATATTAAAAATGTCAGAAATGGATTCAGTAGCTGATTCTGAACAAAGTATTTTCAAGATGTGCATTAAACTTGTTACATGTTGTATAAAAAACACACAGATAAGAATAAAAACTCAACAAGCTTTTCTTTTCTTTACTTAAACAGATAAAAATAAATAAAGTGATATCCATTAAACGCGTATACACCACAGTATCTGTAAGGAAATAATTGGACAAAGGTAATGTTTGTCTGCACTGAAATTACAGCCGCCAATTTCACCGAAGCCTTTGTGAAGTGCGGAAATGTTGATATACAACGAAACTGTACACTGCATGAATCATTTACTCCTCACCTTTCATTAACTTCATTCATTAATTCCCTCGCGTTAAACGAAAATAATTAAAATTTCGTCTGACCTGAATACGTTGTCCATTTTATTACACCAATACAGTTAATATGTACTCTCAAGTGGACGTATACACGCTGATTTTTATTGGTTTAGGAAAAAAATACTTCACGTTGGTAAAAATATCTGCTATTCATATTCAAAATCAAAATTTACCTACCACGTAAAATAAAAAAGTTATAAAAGTCAATAACTCTATAAACTACGTAGTAACGCACGATTCGATCGAGCGCGTCGGCGCGCTGTACCTAAAACAGCTGTTGAACTCGCGCGGCGAGGTCACCAGCTGTTTTATACAACGCGTGTAACCTACACATAAAACACGTATCAGTCAGCACAGCACTAAGAAGTACGGATGGATAGTGATACCTAATTTACGTACTTACAAAACACAAATTAATTACGATGACAACTTCAATTTTAAGCACATAATAATGATTAAAATAATAAACACATGTAACTAAATAGCTGTACCTATTCCTTCGTAAGTCAACAGAAATAAGCTGTGGGTTCAGGCAATCATAATAAACTAGTAGGAGAAAGAACGAAGAACTTATTATTAGTTACGTATTAGTCGTAGGTACATAATCATTTTCAATAACTAGTAAAAGCCGAATTTAGGTATTTAATTATTTCTGGCGTGTTTAAAACATGTTATCAGCGTAGATATTCACAACAATCAATAAATGAAATCATTTACCTTTACAGTCTTCTGCTTACATCACAATCAATTTACACATTCCGCACTCGGAATACCTACAGCACATGTTTCTCGCGTTCTCGCGACTCCGTTTCTTCTTTGTACACAAATCTTCCAACCAACCTCGATCCACTAATAAAACCCTATGGAGTCAGGTCAGGTTGCGGCCTATCAATCCACTAGCGAACACATCAGTATTGTAAGGATCCACGATTGTAGTTTTATTACGTAACACGGACACAGAGTGACGGGAGCGTGATATACGACTGTCCCATTGACCTAATTTCTTAAGACTGAAGGTCAACTTGCGCCCGCGCCGCTCCCCGCCGCGCCCCCGACCCCTGCTGGCGACCTGTAGTGGATGGGAGCCGCGCATGGCGGGGAGCGGGAGGGCGGGAATCACAGTTCAATGACTAATGCCAGTGTGTGTGTGACACGATCGTTCGTACTTCGCCAGTGTGCGACAAAGTGATACTTCGTGTTATCGTACTGTTAAATTAATGAATTTCTCAAGAATTTTTTAGCTTATATTTAAAATATTATTAGCTGGTTAGGTTCTATTAACGATAAGTAATAAGATGGGTTTTGCTCCAAAACCAATAAAAAATCTGCGTGTATTATATGTTGTATGTGTGTGTATGTGCAACATTAAATGTGATGTCACACGTTCGCGTGATGATTAATGAGCAGAATCAGCGCCATCGCTCGGCGGGCACGCGCAACTCAGCGCGCCGCGCCGCACTGCCGCACAAATGCAGTTGGGCATTTATCTCGCAAATGCACCGTTTAATTCACTACTGGACCGCCACGTTACTGCTAACAGTGTTTAAACCCAATACATGCTCCCATCTGCTATCTCTATCATTTAAAGAGAGTTGGAGTGAGAGGCACGTTGGAATCGTATTTAATGAGGTGCGGTGAAGTAACGAGGTGCGATGAATGATTGATTAGAGTATTGAGCAAGTTATACGCTGAGTGGTAATTAGGTGTCCGGCTGAGCGATTGCATTGTCGACTGTTCCTTCTATGAGACCAATACGACTTAAGGATATATGGTTACATTACAAACATTGTCTTACCAATTATTGCGTTAAATGTACTAGATAACTACTTGCCAATATCATCGGGATAATGAAAGCGATTTTATCCCTATTTGGTTCTTATGATGGGAAGATCTCAGCTTTACGGTTTTAAGAAATCGGTATCTCTACTAATACCTTGTGCGTGTATTTAATGCATCTATTATAATTTTATTCAAGTCCTATACGAGCAGCAATAACCAACGGACTGCCATACAGAGGGTATCAAGTTCAAATCCACGGCGCGCACCACCGACTTTTCGCAGTTATGTGCATATTGAATTGCTAATTATTATAGCTTACCATGGAGTAAGTGGCCATGGGGCCGTCGGGGCCTTAATGAAGATCTTTGACAGTTGTTATAGGGCGTTAGTACCTCTGTGGAAAGGCTAATGTTCAGCCCAATCCGGTTGGACTAGGAAGCGGACCCCGAGGATGATGTTGATATCATTAATAACGTTATAGCTATTTGTTACACTTGCAACTTGAACCCTTTCTATTAACTAATGATTATCTAACGGGTCTGAATCGTGTTAATTAACCGAAAAGAAAGATTACATTTACAGGAAGCCCACACACACTTATAGGTACTTACACGCAAATTCACGTCATCATCCGCGGCATTTGCAATACGTTATTGCTTCATTGACAAACAGAGCATATGACCTTTGCGATCCCGAACACTTAGATAGTGAGCTCACACATGTTCGGGAGGTACTCAAGCAAAACGGTTACAAACACAATATGCGAAGTGTAAAGAAAAGGTCGAGACTGACTGAAGTGAACAGAGCGCCAGTGTTCATGCCCTACATAAAGGGAGTAACGGATAAAGTTGGAACAGTACTACAAAAATACTCCATTAAGACTGTATATAGGCCGTACTTCAAAGTGGCAAATCACTTGCGTACTCCAAAGGATGTCATCCCTTTTCAAACACCAGGCGTGTACAAGGTGGATTGCAGCTGTGGTAGTTCCTACATCGGGCAAACAAAAAGGACCATCGCCGAACGAGTTAAGGAACACATCACGGCCGTCAAAAACCGACAAACCATCAAGTCGGCCATAGCTGAGCATTTGTTAGAGTCAGGATCCAATCACTGGATTGAGCTACATCGGCCCCAGGTTCTCTCCGCAGACCGTCACTATTTTTCAAGAATAGCACGGGAAGCGGTTGAAATCAAAAAGCACGCAAATTTCAACCGGGGGGATGGTTACAGTTTATCTACATCTTGGAATCCTGTCATCAGCAAATGTAGACACCGACGAGGTGATATGACGCGCTAGTGTGAATCGACACACAACACTAATGGTATCATTAGTGTTGTGTGTCGAAGTACCGACAGTTCCGAACTTATAAATATCAATAATTGTGAACACCAAGTGAGGGTAGGTTCCGAAACCCGCACTTCTCGGAGGCAGCGCTGACGGACATCAGTCATCCCGTGACCACGGCTGGTGTAACCCATGCCGAAACGTCGGGACAAATAGAAAGGTATTTCATATTTATTTTCATTTAAATAACACGATTCAGACCCGTTACATAATCATTAGTATGTGTACAAATCGTGGTAGTTTTTAAAGTAGTTACCTTTCTGTGAAGTTACAAGATTTCATGTAAACTTGTACTTATGTCTTAGTATTATTCCATGAATTTGTTTGTCTATAAAAAAAACATTAAGGGTCTAACTCTTTTCGTTGTTAGAAGAGGTTCATGGTCAGTAGTGGGACAGTTTAAAACAGCTAATATCGAAAGTTTAATATTTATTTATTTATTTATTTAGGACCACCAATGATTATAACAACAATACAAATTCAAATATACAATGTAAGGTGCTGTTTGTCGGTTACATAACCTTTTAGGGTAGCCACTGCATGCACAAATAAGTAAGCTTAAAAAGACTACTTATATAACTACTTGGTAACAATTCGAAGATAGGCATTTTTTTTAAAGATATATATAAACACATAAAAATTAAGTAAATACAATCATAAATCAATATCTAGATTATAATCAATGCCAATGTCAATATGTACAACCGCTAGGTCATAAAACTAAAAGCCAATTAATCAATATGAAATCAAAATAATCAAAAAATTATATATAGTAAAAGATTAAATAAAATTAAAATATAATACTAAAAAATAGAAACAAAATCAAAATAACATTATTATAAAATCAGAATTAAAAAAGCAACAATTATGTAATGTCAAATCAATAGAAACAAAATAGGTCAAGTTCTAATAGCTTTCTTAGTATGGTCTGAGAATCTAGCACCAAGGTTGACATCATCAGACCTGAGTGAGGAACAGTCTCCAGGTACTCTGTGGAATGCTGAGTATTTATGCAAGTATCAAAAACTGAAGCAAATAAGTCTGCGAACATGTTGCAAATTTCAGAGCCGTCACTGGTATAAGAGCCATTTGTTATTATCGCTGAACTCAAAATTTTTCTGGTCCTACATTAAAAAAAAGCGAGGGCATAATATGGGAAACTATCCAGCGAATCACTGTTAGCAGTAACGTGGCGGTCCAGTAGTGAATTAAACGGTGCATTTGCGAGATAAATGCCCAACTGCATTTGTGCGGCAGTGCGGCGCGGCGCGCTGAGTTGCGCGTGCCCGCCGAGAGATGGCGCTGATTCTGCTCATTAATCATCACGCGAACGTGTGACATCACATTTAATGTTGCACATACACACACATACAACATATAATACACGCAGATTTTTTATTGGTTTTGGAGCAAAACCCATCTTATTACTTATCGTTAATAGAACCTAACCAGCTAATAATATTTTAAATATAAGCTAAAAAATTCTTGAGAAATTCATTAATTTAACAGTACGATAACACGAAGTATCACTTTGTCGCACACTGGCGAAGTACGAACGATCGTGTCACACACACACTGGCATTAGTCATTGAACTGTGATTCCCGCCCTCCCGCTCCCCGCCATGCGCGGCTCCCATCCACTACAGGTCGCCAGCAGGGGTCGGGGGCGCGGCGGGGAGCGGCGCGGGCGCAAGTTGACCTTCAGTCTTAAGAAATTAGGTCAATGGGACAGTCGTATATCACGCTCCCGTCACTCTGTGTCCGTGTTACGTAATAAAACTACAATCGTGGATCCTTACAATACTGATGTGTTCGCTAGTGGATTGATAGGCCGCAACCTGACCTGACTCCATAGGGTTTTATTAGTGGATCGAGGTTGGTTGGAAGATTTGTGTACAAAGAAGAAACGGAGTCGCGAGAACGCGAGAAACATGCGCTGTAGGTATTCCGAGTGCGGAATGTGTCAATTGATTGTGATGTAAACAGAAGACTGTAAAGGTAAATGATTTCATTTATTGATTGTTGTGAATATCTACGCTGATAACATGTTTTAAACACGCCAGAAATAATTAAATACCTAAATTCGGCTTTTACTAGTTATTGAAAATGATTATGTACCTACGACTAATACGTAACTAATAATAAGTTCTTCGTTCTTTCTCCTACTAGTTTATTATGATTGCCTGAACCCACAGCTTATTTCTGTTGACTTACGAAGGAATAGGTACAGCTATTTAGTTACATGTGTTTATTATTTTAATCATTATTATGTGCTTAAAATTGAAGTTGTCATCGTAATTAATTTGTGTTTTGTAAGTACGTAAATTAGGTATCACTATCCATCCGTACTTCTTAGTGCTGTGCTGACTGATACGTGTTTTATGTGTAGGTTACACGCGTTGTATAAAACAGCTGGTGACCTCGCCGCGCGAGTTCAACAGCTGTTTTAGGTACAGCGCGCCGACGCGCTCGATCGAATCGTGCGTTACTACGTAGTTTATAGAGTTATTGACTTTTATAACTTTTTTATTTTACGTGGTAGGTAAATTTTGATTTTGAATATGAATAGCAGATATTTTTACCAACGTGAAGTATTTTTTTCCTAAACCAATAAAAATCAGCGTGTATACGTCCACTTGAGAGTACATATTAACTGTATTGGTGTAATAAAATGGACAACGTATTCAGGTCAGACAAAATTTTAATTATTTTCGTTTAACGCGAGGGAATTAATGAATGAAGTTAATGAAAGGTGAGGAGTAAATGATTCATGGAGTGTACAGTTTCGTTGTATATCAACATTTCCGCACTTCACAAAGGCTTCGGTGAAATTGGCGGCTGTAATTTCAGTGCAGACAAACATTACCTTTGTTCAATTATTTCCTTACAGATACTGTGGTGTATACGCGTTTACTGGATATCACTTTATTTATTTTTATCTGTTTAAGTAAAGAAAAGAAAAGCTTGTTGAGTTTTTATTCTTATCTGTGTGTTTTTTATATATCCGAAATGAAATTAAGAAGAAAAGAGGTAGTAGTCTAGTGGAGAGACTACCTCTGGAGTAAAAGTAAAGTACAATACAAATAAATAAGAAAATGCATATTCAAAGGGCGTCGTGAAAGTCCTCCACATCGCCGTCTATTGGGAATGTGCCCAATAGACGGCGATGTGTTATTGTAATTGGTTTTATTATACTGACATTATTTGACATTGACTACATACTTATAAATTTGCATGACATTATTAATTGTATTTTTAAATATTTTATCATCATTTGATTGTATTAAATTATTTTTGTGACCATAATATTGTATGCCTTGCAGGCGGAACATAGCTCGGCTATAACATCCGACGCGCGGAGTTATTTTTTTTAGAAACAAACAACTCACTAACAGCCGGTCCCAGCGAATGTATACGAGGTATCCATCGATTTGAAGATTTTAGATAAAAAATTGACATATTTTGTACGTAGCTTATGTCAAATATACATCTCCAATCTCCAAATCCGTGGACAGATCGGATATTGAATCTGGCGGTAAGACTGACCTCAGTTATCACGTGACAATAGGGAAGTTTCCTGCAAGTGAAATAGATTATACAAGTATTTTCATCTAGTGAAACATGTCAAAATAATAGTCGTTTCATCACTTAATGTTAAAACTTCATTTAACATTTTTATGGTCAATTTATTGATAATAAGTATTCTACTTGACAGCAAAACACTATGACGTCACTACGTCATATTTCATACAAAACCCTTGGCAAAGGTAGTTTTTGACATTTCATTAAAAGTGCTTGATTTGATTAGTTGGAAACAACCCTATTACAGTCGCAACACAAAATCGACTTTATCTCTTTCAAAACAAAAGCAATCGTAGTAACATCTACAATGAACAATATTGTCATCCCATAAAACGACGTGTCAAAACAAAACCATATCTTCTCAGTTATAGAAAGCACCATAAAAATTTCCATACAGCACTCGATAAGTTGTCCTTGAAAGTTGACCGACTGTCCCTGGGGACAGGTGGTGCTGTCATTCATCACTAAGCAACAAGGGAACCGACAGTACAAAGTGGGCGGCAGGGAGAAAAGGAAATAGTAAAACTTGGCTCGTTTACAATGAGCGCGCGAAGGTATTATCTTTACGAGTTTCATCGGCATAACGACTGTATTTGTTACAACTTTATTTGTATGGCGGCGCTGCGAAACGGGTCAAGCGGGATTTCTGCGGCTCCTAATAATCAAAACAAGTAAGTGAAATGAATATGCCAATTCCAAGTTTTCTTTTTTTTAATTGCAGCGCGGAGTTTGTGTTACAGTGTTTATGTTTACTTTGGACGACTGGTCTGTTGATCTACAGGTGAGTTAGCTAGGACAAATCTTTGTGGATAAGCACGATTATTTGCCTCTTATCTGGGAGTTATTTGTTTACATTGATTATTTATAGCATACACATCAGTATCAACATAAAATATATAAAGGCTAAGCACTTATTTATAAAAGAAACATACATACATAGACTCACGTCTGTTTCCCGGAAGGGTAGGCAGAGACTACGGAATGTCATTTGCAACGATCCTGACATATCTCTCTTGCTTCATTCACTCCCATCAGATTCCTCATGCATGCTCTTCTGTTCAGGGTACTTCTAACCTGTCCTGTTTTTAGGATGTCTCCAATCTGGTCAGAGAACGTCCGCCTAGGTCTTCCCCTTCGTCCTGTCCCTTCCACACTTGCCTTGTATATCTGCTTGGTCAGTCTTTCGTCATCCATCCTGTCCACGTGCCCAAACCATCTTAGCATACCTTTCTCGATGCTTGTCACTACATCTTCTTTTACCCCACAACACTCTCTTATCACATAATTCTTTACTCTGTCAGTCAAAGAAACACCACACATACTTCTCAGTGCTCTCATTTCTACAGCATTTATTCTACTTTCATGACTCTTCTGCCATACCCAACTATAACACTAATCACTATATCACTACCATACATAAGAGTAGGTACTAACACCCCTTTTTGGAGACTCTTTGGCTATTCATAAACGCCTTCAGAGCTCCATTCACTCTATTACCTGCATTAACTCTTCTTTCAATATCTTCTACATTCTTACCATCTCTTGTAAACAGCGTACCTAAATATACAAACTCATTCACTTGCTCCACTCGCTGTCCATCGATCATAAGATTACAAGCCGTAACGCATTCTTCCTTTTCAAAAACCATAACTTTCGTTTTACTTACATTCACTTTGATACCTTTCCTTTGTAACGCACCATGCATGATTGTTACCACCTCCTGCAACTCCTCCGCTGAAGACGCAAGTATAACCTGATCATCAGCATAAAGGAGGCATTTGACAAGTAACTCATTCATCCTTAATCCACAGTCACTATTTTTCAAATCTTGCAAACAACTGTCCATGAAGAGGTTGAACAGCCACGGCGACGCTACACATCCCTGTCTAACACCTGTCTCGATGGTAAACCAATCCGTGTACGACCCATTTACCCCCCCTCACACAAGCTCTAGAATCTTCATAAAGGGGGTTTCAGAGCTCGTATGAGGCTGCTGTTCACCCCATATATCGACAGTACCGACCACATTTCATTCCTCACCACTTTATCGTAAGCCTTTTCCAAATTCACGAATGCGCAATAGACCTTTTGACCTTTGGCCAAGAATTTTTCGGCTATGCACCGCAAGGAAAAGACTTGATCCGTGCACCCCATACCCGTTCGGAATCCGGCTTGTACATCCCATATTTTCTTGTCGGTTGCTTCAATAACTCTTTCAATCAGTACCTTCGCATACAATTTGCCAACAATGCTGAGAAGGCTAATGCCTCTATAGTTCTTGCAGTCTTGTTGCGAGCCTTTTCCCTTATAAAGAGGCACAACCAGTGCTGTGGCCCAGTCATCAGGTACTCGGCCGCTGCTCCAGCACAAGTTAAATAAGCGCTGCAGCTGACCAACTATGATGCCCTGTCCAGCTTTCAGCATTTCAACTGTAATCCTATCATATCCTGCAGCCTTACCTAATTTCATACTTCCCAACGCCTTGACAATCTCATCCACACCAATATCACTTTCATCAATGCTATTATTACCATTCATTTCGTCGATCGATATCTCTATCGCCGTTCTTTCAAATAAATCTTCAAAATACTCCTTCCATCTCTTCAGCACGCATGATTCGCCATTCAGTATCTTTCCATTCTTGTCTCGTCGGTTAACTTATAAATACCTATTTCTGTGAGTTTACATTGGGAGCGCTGGCCTAATCTTAAAGATGCCCGTTTTAAGTCCCATGTGAAACAGAAGTTATTATCAATAATGGCCATTATGGGCAACTACGGAACCCTACATTGCGCGTGGCCCAACACGCACTTGGCCGGTTTTTATTATTTATGTTTGGATTGAGAGTTTATTATGATATCATGTTGATTCTACTGAAACATTTCGATGGGGCTACTAATTATATATGGCAACCTTTGGAGAAAGCCAGTGGTTTTATAAAGCTTTGAATTTTAAAATGTAAATATACAGAACTACGATTGCCTAAATATGCCGATGTGTACTTAGAAGCTGGCTGTGTAATTGTAATAGCATTAAAATATTTACGCTGTAAGTGCTCGCTATCCCGATAATCTGTTGAAAGTTATAGAAGATGTGGACAACTTAAAACGTAATAGCTATATAATAAGGCTTTATTATTCTTATATAAAATTAGTTTTATCAGGACAAAATCTTCTTTTGCATGCCCTAAATTATTCTCAGTTTATTAATGTATGTCTTATCCATAGAGAGAATATAAAGATCATTAATTGGCATTACCACTGAATGCACGGCTGCCTTAAGACTTGTGCCTATAATGCACGGTGGAGTATGTGTCTGTGGTTGTGTGATGCGCCTCTCTGCGCAAACACCGAATGAACGCATCGCCGGCTCGCCTGAGTCAACACGATACGACTCAACTGTTCCACACTAGCTTAGCTGCGAATACTTGACGGATGACTGTAGTTGTACTACAGAAAGCAGTTATATTAAGTGAATATACTGATGACGTTGTAGTTGAACGACCGATGCTGAATATTATGGTGAGGTTCGACTCACACAAGGGACAATATTTTATAAGTTTTACAAATTATTGTGCTGAGTTAGTGTGTTCTTTGAATTGTTTGCTTGTGAAAAACATCCTCCTATCTAGTCGCCTCCTGTAACCTTCTTTCTTTTAATCGACGACCATTTGCTTGAATCTGTTTCTTTAACATACTGCATGTCATGTTTTGTTTGTGTTTTCTACCTCGTGAACCGAATCATTGTTGAAGCTCCGATTACCAACCGTAATAATATACTCTATCATATTCTTAAAGCTAACTTCAGCAAAACAGGGATCGAAATATACATTTATTAAAATTCATTTTATATGATGAAATATTAAAATAAATAAAATTAACTCTAGATGCTTAGTGACACTTATTTAAGCCCTTGTTCTAACATATGTTAACTTGACAATGAGAATACGATAGCTACTCATAAGTCACAATACTTTCAACATTGTATTCAAATTCTGCTCAATTAAACCGCATATGTTTTGAGTTTACGTAATACCTAATTTAACCGCAAAGTGTAATTGTAAAGAAAAGTTAGCGTTAAATTGTGAAAAGCTTTGTTTTGCTAGTCTTGGCACTTATGTACTTAATAAACATAGACCTTGGAAATTACAACTTATGACATCATATCCTAAAGTTGTGCTAACAAATTACAAAAGTTAATGAGGAGAGAATTCGAAGAAACAGAAATTTAGACTACTGGTTAACTCAAACTCTTAAACAAATTTTCTTCGTCATGGTACAGATCAGTTTTTTTAAGATTGTGTAGTAGCATATTTTATGTATGTTAGTCAGGGAGTCTATTATTCCTTGTACATTTTGCAAAAAAAGATCCATAAATAATATTATGAAATTAATATATGAGTGAGGAAAAGAACATTCTTATGCTACACAATAAAATATCTATCTTCATATTACACTTTAATTTGTACAATATTACTTTCATGAAATGATATAGACTCTCGGCGTACAATTTAATAATTGTAGAGCAATTACCCGGGAGCTCCCGTCGCCCAAAATAGAGCTACAGGGTGGGTAATTCATTCGACACATAACTTACAATCCGCCAATGATAAGTGCGTTTTTTATCTTCCGTACAAATCTGATATGAGAGGCAATCAGACAGAGTGCTCGGCCCACTCTCTCTGTGAGAGTTAATATGTATTATGTTGAATATAGGCGGACATATCACCAGTCTTATATACTTATTATTTACTGGTATGAGTTTTGTGTGAAGCATTTTTTAGACTTAAATACACTGATGCATTTAATGGTTTGCCGGGTTAGCTTACTGTGGGGTAAATATGACAGAAATGCCTACTGGATATCACACGCACGTTACGTACTGCAAAGAATGGGATACCAAAGCTATCTTGGCTCTCTTCTCCAACTGTCTGGACGTACTCATAATCTCACCCCTTTGTCACAATAGAAAGAAATCGGTATTCATGTTCAGCCAATGGTGGTCCCGTTCGTCAAGAATGTAGAACACAGTTTTGTCATTTCTCTTTATCACTAACTTAAAAAATATTTTAGATATACTCAATTGAAACTCTCAATAATGTTTTGTGGGCTACTACAACTTACGTAGGCAACGTGGAAATGTTCGAGTTTATATTTTCTCCTCACCTGTTGAAATGGTGTTCTGTAAATTAAATACGAAACATATGAAATGCATTGCACATATGAAGTTCTCTCTGATCAAAATTACTACATTGTTCGTTTGGCAGAGCATTTGAATAACAGACACGCGCAATTGCGATGTAATTTTTCTGTAAACTGAAGTTCTTTATTTCTGCTTGCCTTGACTGATTCATCAATCCAGGGCCTAAACTACTTGTAACTTCTCGGAGGTTTCAATATCTCAAATTGACATACATATTTTAAGTTACAAAAATCCACTAAGTAAGATATGGAAATTATGTTCCTAAAAACACGTAGGTATTATGGCGTAGTGTACCAGTACACACCTCGCCACTTCTACGTTGCATTTGCTGTGAGTTCGATTACTACACGGGACGACACTGTGTTATCTACAAATTGTTGTTCCGAGTTTGAGTATTGTTTGTATCTGAGGATAGATTTTTTGTAAGATCTCCTTCTTAAATTTATAAAAATACGTTAACACAAAAGTGATAAGGTTATAAAGTAAATCTGTAATTGCAAAAGTAAGCGGACCACCGGCTCCAAGGCCCTTTGTCCTTGGATCGCAACCAAGATAAAGATGATGATGATACAATATGCAATATTACTATTAAAATCCGTCAACCGTCCTACTGTACAGGTACTTGACTGTACGTTTCCCACTCTTGGCATAGCTAGACTTACTGAGTGCATAAGTAACCATTTGATAGACGTCGGGTTATAATACCTATCCAATCGATGACGTAATGAGACTGCTGCCTCCACCGGCATGTCCTCGGGTATAGCTATTAGCATTAAACAATACACAAACTGGTATTCAAATGAGTGCCGCTTGTTTTGTGTCGGCTCAGTCGGTCGGCGCGTGGTGAATTATGCGACCGCAAGCGACCTGTGACAGCGAGTGACGATACGTTGTGGGAACGTCGATGGGTAGATGAAACCATTTTACTAAATCCTCGTATCGGGCTAGGTGGTGGCAAATCATGGGTGGTTTTGAGTTTTACATTGCCCTTTGGGATATATAACATGTATCTCAGTTTT
Source organism: Euclidia mi (assembly GCA_944739405.2). Lineage (NCBI taxonomy): Eukaryota > Metazoa > Arthropoda > Insecta > Lepidoptera > Erebidae > Euclidia > Euclidia mi. The sequence continues at coordinate 76,565,247 of OX123188.2, forward strand.
AATCAACTCTTCTAAATTAGATACTTGTGTTTAATTTCGTTTTGGTACCGAGAATGGTGAAGTTTCCCCGGGCCTTAACGAGTGTCAAAACTCGTTGTCTTCAGTAGACACTCCAGCTGATCCCGGCTATACAAGTGACACTGTAGTGTGAAAGCTGGAAAGACTTATCATTCATTATAGTAGTAGGTACCTTGGATTGGAGTTACCAATTCGGTGTGGTACTTCCAGAAAGACAATTTAAGACTTGGTTTCATTGACGAAAAAGAGTTAAATTCCTATCTCATTCTGTACAAGTTTGTCTGTACGGCAATTGTATCTTATGTTAGAAAACCTAGAACTGAGACGTTTTCATCATCTTCGATATCTTCTCTTGCTTTTATTCTCATACCACTTTGAAAAGAAAGAATCTCATCACTTTGAAAAAAAGAACAATGGCAGAATTCGGTCTGGGTTTGTTGTGGCGACCTTAAACTTCATATGAACAAAACAAATTGCTTTTTTTTCTACGATTTTTTATATTTTCACTCTGTCTCGTTACAGCTGGAGTATTTTATGATGATAAAAAGCATTCCAATTGATTACGAATACTTTATTATTTGATTGTTGCCATAGATAATGGAGTGACAGGAATAGACGTGAGTGCTATATCCGTATCGATTATTAAATAAGTAATCGATACGATCGACCTTTATAGAGTTGGTTTGGTTTAAAATGTAGTTATTAAATATTTGCGTGTGGTTGACGGCATAGAATACAAGTGTCACCACCCCCTATCTTCCCGTGGGTGTCGTAAGAGGCGACTAAGGGATAACACGATGCAAATACCATCTTTGCGTAGAGACGGAAAACTCGACATCAAACCCTATACGACTGCCTCGTTGGTCTCGCGGCATAAATGTGCGCGTGGGATCGGGAGGTCCCGGGTTCGATTCCTGGGTCGGGCAGTGTTATTGGGTTTTTCTGTCACGAAATTCTCAGTAGCAGCACGGAGTCTGGAAATGTGCCCGGTACGGCAATAAGCTCGCCCCTTATTACGTGGGACTAAAGTATGTCTGGCGAAATGTGGGTGTAGAAATACACCTCTGCCTACCCCTTCGGGGATAAAAGGCGTGACGATATGTATGTATGTATGTATGTATGTTATTAAATATTTAATCAACATTATATCAATAAGCTAATATTTTTGAAGCAAAACAATGTTTAAATCAAATAAAAACGTCACAGTATCGTTTTAATGTTGTATCGATTTCACTTAAAATCGATTTAAAATGAGCAGCTCTGCTTTTGTCTTTGGCTGTAACAGTTAGATGCTACAAAATACTTCTGCGTTTTGATGTCAATCTGACATATGTCATTTGATCATTCAAACGTACCTACCTGCATTGTTTAACTTTCATACTATAACTTTCCTTTTACCTACATTGTTAATTCTTAACTAAAAATTCAAACACCGATATCTTCTTTTTCCGCCTTTCCTGAGTGAAAATAGAATCATTTATAGACTCTGTTACATACGCCAAATTTTTTGATATATTTTTATTACTGTATGCTTCAATTTAATTTCAGACATTTTGATGTATGGAGATCTGCCATTGTCCTTTAAAACAGTAATACTGATCAAAACATTGGTAAATCAAATGAGTCATAGAGTTATAGAGTACAAGACTTCGCGCGCGGTTCCGGTCGCTTGGATTATACACCTAAAACTTTGTCAAAAATCACAGTCACCGTGCTGCAAATCTGCAAAAAAGTACTCGTCAGTGTACTTTACTAGACCTAACGATACACGTAGTAGTAGCTCTAGCCTATCTTATACTTAGCTTAAAAAAAAATCATGAACTATGATAACTACGCCATTTACAAGTTAACCGCTTGATATCTGAATTGGCAGTTGGTCAGATTCTTCTTCTTCTTCTGGTGCCTCTTCATTCCTGAAGGTTGGCTGTCAGCTTTTTGTACTCCTCCCTCAGTTAGATTACAAAGTAAATATTATGCCAGTCGCGTGTCGTAAGTTTACTTTATTATGAGTCAGTGTCGAATGCTACTGATATCGAAACATCAGTGCCAAATCACTGTTTGTAGTAAGTAAGTAGATTTGGCACAAATGCGTTCATGGAGTTCAAATGTTTCTGAAAACTTGTACCCAGTTCGGCAGTTGTCAGTCGTGTGTAGCGTAATAGAACTGTAGTAACTACACAGAAGTTTACTCTTTGCTTGAATATTTTATTAGTTCTGAGACCTAAGCTCGGTGTAAGTACTATTTATTCTGAGAATAGATTTAAAGGAAAACCTAAGAACATTCTAGATTCGGATTACATGAGTGCAAGCGTATGGTACAAGGTCACATATTTCGAATAAAATCACATTTTGTTTGTCCTCGGTGTCTAATACCGTTAAATTGCGCAGAAAATCGATTCGCATAAAGCGAGCTAGCGGTGAATAATAGGGAATCAATTGCATCGGCAACTTAACTAAGTGGATGGACAAATGGAGCACAATTTTTCTAAATTCTGAAATATCGTGCGGAGCGGGCAACTTTGTCGATTTATTGAAAATTCGCTAAACGAACCTCACACTGAACTACTGTTGATTGTTCAGTCGCAATGATTTTGATTCAGCTCTCCGCGTGGCGGGCGGTCGCGGTCGACTTTGCTGGTTCTACATAAATCGATCGCAGAAGCGTACCAATATTTTAAGGTGAATGTCTTCACCGTAATTCAAGTCCCCGCGGAGCCGGGGCAATCGCTTTTCGATCCAATTTATACGTATGTATACATAATATATCATTTATTTGGATTGCGGAGCTGGTGGAGCGCGGGGCTGTGAGGCGAGGCGGTGATGTGGAGGGGAGGGTTGTCCGTCACGTAGCGCAGCATACAAAACGTCTACATGTTCAAGTCACGATGAAACCTCCCGGCTCGAGCCTCGTGCCTCAGGAATCGTATCTGCATACGGTATTATTAGATGCGATACAATTCTAAAATATTACGTGAACGTAACTGACGGATATGAAGCCTGCTGCCAACTCTGCATACAAGCACCACGATCTTCATTTTAATATATTTATAGATACTTATCTACTATGAAACCGACATACAGAAGCTGGCACTCATACCTATACCTACTTAGTACTTACCTCGATGTAAGTTTAGATAAGTAGGTATACGTTTGTTTGTGGCCGAATTCCAGTGATATAAAAAGAACTCTGTGTTGCCGAAACAACTCGTGCTCAGTTGCGTGCCATGCATCGGTGAGACCTATTAGTAGGGGAGCCCATGAAGGGATTTCGGGATTAACTCGACCGCGTCAGATATTGATAGCATCCATATCCTACGTATTTTTTATAAAGTAGGTACATATGTTAATCTGATCGTTTGTATAGTGGAGGTGGTCGTACGAAAGATTTTCAAATGCAAAAAAAAAGAAAATTAATTGAGCGTGTCAGATTTCCTAAAGGGATGTTAAGTGAACCTAAAAAAAGGCTCTCATTGATAATCTAACGATTTGGGTGTGACGCAAACTCGTGGTCAGGTTGAGATACTCAAGCGCGTCAGATTAAGATGTATGTACATGCATGTATGGGTATGCTTTCATCCTAACGTCCTAGACGTGCTTTCTCATAATCTGACGATTATCTGGAGGGATTAGTGCAACAGTTTTTTTAAGTTTTGAAAATCAATAGCCGATGAAAAGGTATACATTATTTACATTTTTCTCAGCTTAGTTTTGCAACCCAATAGGTTCAATGACGCTCGAGTAAATCGCAATTTAGTATCTTGGGCTCCCTTACTATATAGGCTATATCGGGGCTACGACAGGTGGATGATGATTATGATGAAACTACATAGTGTGTTTTTGTTCATCATAAAACAAATATTATTTGAATCCCTTTGGTAGTCAGAATGTAGGTACTCCGAAATTGTACGTGTATAGGTACGTACTTGTTACAGTTGTAACCTTGTAAGTTAGGTTTATGTTAGAGCAATAAATTTTGTAGTATCTTAGTGTAGCAACATACATCGCTCATATATTCGAGCACTAGTTTTGGCTTGTTCCTAAGGCTTCCACATCCGTTTGATTAATTTCGGTGAGTGCCTCCCAGCGGAGTGCGGGGTCTCAGGGACTCTCCCGCTGTGCTTGTTAGTACAATCCTTCAAGTTTGGCTATGTCTACGAGCCTTCGCGACTGGTAACGCAAATATCTACAATTTTAAGATAGCACTACAAGTTACAATAAAAAACTTAACATTGTTTATACCAAGGTACCTAAACTTTCAAGGTCATATACATACATATACAATATTTTAAACTTAAACTTCTCCGTCAGAGGGCGCTACTCGACGTCAACAATAGCCGTGTATTTCAATTTGAAAAAAAAAAAAACAGTATTTGCTAATTAATCCGTTTGAATTTGTTTAAAAACAGTGCAAAAGAACTTATTTATTGGCAAACAAACGTTTGTAGCAGTATACTTTCTAAAAATTAACAATATCGAATAAACTTTAAAAGTGAGTGACAACTATAAAGTGACTGTAAAACTGTTAATCTGGACTCAAAACGTGAGTACTTACTGTGTCCTGAACATTCACATATGTCCTGGATAATATTAACGTTAAACAGCGCATTTCACACATTTCGGATGCACAAATTCATCATAAAACCGTTATGAAAAATATTTTTTCGTTTTTCAAAATAACATGACCAATCTGACATTCAACTGACATTTGTATGAATATTGCTGGTGTTGCACTATAGATTACTTGATACTTGATTGCACGGGCTGTTTCCGCAACTCCACGTCTTGGCGCGTAATTTGCGTGGCACTATAGATTATATACAGATACACCTAGAGGGAGTGAATGATATATTTATTATAAGGCAGAGACAACGACACTGTGTTGCTAACTGAATAAATATAAAATAGATAAAGCTGACCATTCAATACAATTTGAATTGGTGTGATATTGGAAGTTATCATAAATACATTAAATCAATACCCAAATTACCACCAAAAACCTGTTTATTTATTTGGCGAGATATTTATTTATTATATTTTCTACGTGGTTACTACGCGGCTGCCTGCAGATTACTAGCAATACACACGAGAATTAACTTAATTGCATAGTACTAGGAACCAAAATGTTACCCGAATGTTGCAATAAGGAATTGGACAAAGAAAGTTACCTCCTATATTCTAAGTGCAGAAAAAAAATCCACTACAAATGCCTGGGTATTAGACCTGAAAGTGTAATATGTTCAGAATGGAAGTGCCAACTTTGTTATTCACCTAAAGGAATAACAAAGCGACACGACTCCAGTGCGGGCAAGTCCAATAAGCTCGGACACTATGGGTACCCATCGCTCCAAAAAACGCGCTCTGTCATCAGAGATGAGCCAAGAACTGCCTTTATCGAAAGAAGACATCCGTGACGCGGTAAGAGAAATTCTGCGCGAAGAATTGTCGGACCGTATGAAACAAATACGTTTGTCTATGAATGTAGTCCTTGATGAAAAACTGAAATTAATCCAAAACGACCTACAAGATGTGAAGGACTCAATGGTCTTTATGAATATCAAGTATGAGGAAATTATTAGTAACCATACTGCGACCTTGAAGCGTATCACTCTTCTAGAAGAAGAAAATAAAACACTGCAATCATCGGTAAACGATCTCAAGCACCAAATAAATTCACTCGAACAGCACTCACGAGCGTGTAACATTGAGATCCAGGGTGTAAAAGAATCTAAATCTGAAAATATTATCAGTTTAGTAAGGAAGCTTGGAGACATCATAAATTGTCCTGTTGGAGACACCTCTATAAGAATTTGCAGCAGGATCGCAAAAATGAATCGTTTATCAACAAAACCGAGAAGCATCGTCGCCCAGTTCAGTTCCCAGATATTCAGGGATAAATTTTTGGCATCGGTCTCTCGGTCTCAATTTTTTACATTGCTTACTAAGATCACGTAGGGCTATACCGTCAAGAGGGTTATTAAATTTTTTAAATCTGCGAAGCAACTTGTTTTTTCGCGGAGAACTTTAATAAGCTGTCTATTAAACCAGGGTGGATAAGTTTCCTTTTTAGTTTTTGATTTGGGGACAAACAAATCAATGGCTTCTTTCAAGATAGAGTAGAATGTCGCTACCATGTGGTCCAAATCAATTTGACTATCCAGTACTGTAGCCCAATCAATTGAGTTTAGGTGTTCGCTGATCAGCTCGTAATTGCCCTTTATAAATTTGTATTGAATTTTATTATTACATTGTTCAAGTTTTTTTGGGGATGCCATAGAAATACCAAATTCTATAGGGGGATGCAGTTGGTCAACATCACTCAGCTCGTCAGCAGCCACCGACAGCGAGAACGGCAACGAGCCGTCCAGGAGTACTAGGTCTAGAATTCTATTTCTGTTGTTTACTACACCATTGCACTGTCGCAAATTATTAACATTTATAAAATCGTTTAGTGATTGTGCCAATTGAGATCCGACTGTGAATGATGTAAAGTTATTATTATACAATTTCCAATCCATATTAGGAACATTGAAGTCTCCTACGATGCAGGGTAATAGGTTGGGTTGTTCAATTACACGATTGCAATTAGAAATAAAATCTTCCAACAGTACCTTGTTAACGGGTGGAGGCAAATATACCGCGCCAAACGCCAAGGTTACAGCATTCTTATTGTGGAGTTTGTCAACTGTAACCCACAAATCCTCACAGTCGGTTTCCCACACTTTCTGGCGATTAGGATTGTGTTTTTTTTAATACAGCTATTAATACCCCACCACCATCCTTCTTGTTGCAATACTTTGTAATAGATCTATCTCTCCTAAATAAAATGTATCTCGAGTCAAAAAGCTCAGTGCCTAATACGGTATCGTTTAACCTAGTTTCCATTAATATAATTACATCGTATGTGCAACAACAAAGATTACGGTAAAAGTTATGAGTCTTAGTTCTGAGACCTCGTACATTTTGGTAATAAATCTTTAACGTTGTGAATTTTATAAACAATTAATCACAATAACATCCGCCTACATGTTATAAGTGGGGTAAAAAGGTAAAGTTCTAAAGTAGCTTTTCCAAAGATTCCACATTCCTAATATATACCTGCGCCTCGCCTACATCTTTACGTACGTACACTCGTCCGTTGCGGACTCAGACGAATTTGTACCCGAGTTCCTTCGACTTCTGTCTTGCAGCTGCGTGTAGAGCTTTGTTAGTAGGTGAGAGGTGCTCCATTACAAATACTGGATCCTTGATTCCTGATATACCTATGTGACTGTTGTTCAGTTTTTCGTTCGCATGTTTACGGTTGAAAAGCATGACTGATGCCAAAAATTTATCCCTGAATATCTGGGAACTGAACTGGGCGACAATGCTTCTCGGTTTTGTTGATAAACGATTCATTTTTGCGATCCTGCTGCAGTTTCTTATAGAGTTGTCTCCAACAGGACAATTTATGATGTCTCCAAGCTTCCTTACTAAACTGATAATATTTTCAGATTTAGATTCTTTTACACCCTGAATCTCAATGTTACACGCTCGTGAGTGCTGTTCGAGTGAATTTATTTGGTGCTTGAGATCGTTTACCGATGATTGCAGTGTTTTATTTTCTTCTTCTAGAAGAGTGATACGCTTCAAGGTCGCAGTATGGTTACTAATAATTTCCTCATACTTGATATTCATAAAGACCATTGAGTCCTTCACATTTTGTAGGTCGTTTTGGATTAATTTCAGTTTTTCATCAAGGACTACATTCATAGACAAACGTATTTGTTTCATATGGTCCGACAATTCTTCGCGCAGAATTTCTCTTACCGCGTCACGGATGTCTTCTTTCGATAAAGGCAGTTCTTGGCTCATCTCTGATGACAGAGCGCGTTTTTTGGAGCGATGGGTACCCATAGTGTCCGAGCTTATTGGACTTGCCCGCACTGGAGTCGTGTCGCTTTGTTATTCCTTTAGGCGAATAACAAAGTTGGCACTTCCATTCTGAACATATTACACTTTCAGGTCTAATACCCAGGCATTTGTAGTGGATTTTTTTTCTGCACTTAGAACATAGGAGGTAACTTTCTTTGTCCAATTCCTTATTGCAACATTCGGGTAACATTTTGGTTCCTAGTACTATGCAATTAAGTTAATTCTCGTATGTATTGCTAGTAATCTGCAGGCAGCCGCGTAGTAACCACGTAGAAAATATAATAAATAAATATCTCGCCAAATAAATAAAAAGGTTTTTGGTGGTAATTTGGTTATTGATTTAATGTATTTATGATAACTTCCAATATCACACCAATTCAAATTGTATTGAATGGTCAGCTTTATCTATTTTATATTTATTCAGTTAGCAACACAGTGTCGTTGTCTCTGCCTTATAATAAATATATCATTCACTCCCTCTAGGTGTATCTGTATCAAATCTATAGTGCAACACCAGCAATATTCATACAAATGTCAGTTGAATGTCAGATTGGTCATGTTGTTTTGAAAAACGAAAAAATATTTTTCATAACGGTTTTATGATGAATTTATGCATCCGAAATGTGTGAAATGCGCTGTTTAACGTTAATATTATCCAGGATATATGTGAATGTTCAGGACACAGTAAGTACTCACGTTTTGAGTCCAGATTAACAGTTTTACAGTCACTTTATAGTTGTCACTCACTTTTAAAGTTTATTCGATAATATTAATTTTTAGAAAGTATACTGCTACAAACGTTTGTTTGCCAATAAATAAGTTCTTTTGCACTGTTTTTAAACAAATTCAAACGGATTAATTAGCAAATACTGTTTTTTTTTTCAAATTGAAATACACGGCTATTGTTGACGTCGAGTAGCGCCCTCTGACGGAGAAGTTTAAGTTTAAAATATTGTATATGTATGTATATGACCTTGAAAGTTTAGGTACCTTGGTATAAACAATGTTAAGTTTTTTATTGTAACTTGTAGTGCTATCTTAAAATTGTAGATATTTGCGTTACCAGTCGCGAAGGCTCGTAGACATAGCCAAACTTGAAGGATTGTACTAACAAGCACAGCGGGAGAGTCCCTGAGACCCCGCACTCCGCTGGGAGGCACTCACCGAAATTAATCAAACGGATGTGGAAGCCTTAGGAACAAGCCAAAACTAGTGCTCGAATATATGAGCGATGTATGTTGCTACACTAAGATACTACAAAATTTATTGCTCTAACATAAACCTAACTTACAAGGTTACAACTGTAACAAGTACGTACCTATACACGTACAATTTCGGAGTACCTACATTCTGACTACCAAAGGGATTCAAATAATATTTGTTTTATGATGAACAAAAACACACTATGTAGTTTCATCATAATCATCATCCACCTGTCGTAGCCCCGATATAGCCTATATAGTAAGGGAGCCCAAGATACTAAATTGCGATTTACTCGAGCGTCATTGAACCTATTGGGTTGCAAAACTAAGCTGAGAAAAATGTAAATAATGTATACCTTTTCATCGGCTATTGATTTTCAAAACTTAAAAAAACTGTTGCACTAATCCCTCCAGATAATCGTCAGATTATGAGAAAGCACGTCTAGGACGTTAGGATGAAAGCATACCCATACATGCATGTACATACATCTTAATCTGACGCGCTTGAGTATCTCAACCTGACCACGAGTTTGCGTCACACCCAAATCGTTAGATTATCAATGAGAGCCTTTTTTTAGGTTCACTTAACATCCCTTTAGGAAATCTGACACGCTCAATTAATTTTCTTTTTTTTTGCATTTGAAAATCTTTCGTACGACCACCTCCACTATACAAACGATCAGATTAACATATGTACCTACTTTATAAAAAATACGTAGGATATGGATGCTATCAATATCTAACGCGGTCGAGTTAATCCCGAAATCCCTTCATGGGCTCCCCTACTAATAGGTCTCACCGATGCATCGCACGCAACTGAGCACGAGTTGTTTCGGCAACACAGAGTTCTTTTTATATCACTGGCATTCGGCCACAAACAAACGTATACCTACTTATCTAAACTTACATCGAGGTAAGTACTAAGTAGGTATAGGTATGAGTGCCAGCTTCTGTATGTCGGTTTCATAGTAGATAAGTATCTATAAATATATTAAAATGAAGATCGTGGTGCTTGTATGCAGAGTTGGCAGCAGGCTTCATATCCGTCAGTTACGTTCACGTAATATTTTAGAATTGTATCGCATCTAATAATACCGTATGCAGATACGATTCCTGAGGCACGAGGCTCGAGCCGGGAGGTTTCATCGTGACTTGAACATGTAGACGTTTTGTATGCTGCGCTACGTGACGGACAACCCTCCCCTCCACATCACCGCCTCGCCTCACAGCCCCGCGCTCCACCAGCTCCGCAATCCAAATAAATGATATATTATGTATACATACGTATAAATTGGATCGAAAAGCGATTGCCCCGGCTCCGCGGGGACTTGAATTACGGTGAAGACATTCACCTTAAAATATTGGTACGCTTCTGCGATCGATTTATGTAGAACCAGCAAAGTCGACCGCGACCGCCCGCCACGCGGAGAGCTGAATCAAAATCATTGCGACTGAACAATCAACAGTAGTTCAGTGTGAGGTTCGTTTAGCGAATTTTCAATAAATCGACAAAGTTGCCCGCTCCGCACGATATTTCAGAATTTAGAAAAATTGTGCTCCATTTGTCCATCCACTTAGTTAAGTTGCCGATGCAATTGATTCCCTATTATTCACCGCTAGCTCGCTTTATGCGAATCGATTTTCTGCGCAATTTAACGGTATTAGACACCGAGGACAAACAAAATGTGATTTTATTCGAAATATGTGACCTTGTACCATACGCTTGCACTCATGTAATCCGAATTTAGAATGTTCTTAGGTTTTCCTTTAAATCTATTCTCAGAATAAATAGTACTTACACCGAGCTTAGGTCTCAGAACTAATAAAATATTCAAGCAAAGAGTAACCTTCTGTGTAGTTACTACAGTTCTATTACGCTACACACGACTGACAACTGCCGAACTGGGTACAAGTTTTCAGAAACATTTGAACTCCATGAACGCATTCGTGCCAAATCTACTTACTTACTACAAACAGTGATTTGGCACTGATGTTTCGATATCAGTAGCATTCGACACTGACTCATAATAAAGTAAACTTACGACACGCGACTGGCATAATATTTACTTTGTTATCTAACTGAGGGAGGAGTACAAAAAGCTGACAGCCAACCTTCAGGAATGAAGAGGCACCAGAAGAAGAAGAAGAATCTGACCAACTGCCAATTCAGATATCAAGCGGTTAACTTGTAAATGGCGTAGTTATCATAGTTCATGATTTTTTTTTAGCTAAGTATAAGATAGGCTAGAGCTACTACTACGTGTATCGTTAGGTCTAGTAAAGTACACTGACGAGTACTTTTTTGCAGATTTGCAGCACGGTGACTGTGATTTTTGACAAAGTTTTAGGTGTATAATCCAAGCGACCGGAACCGCGCGCGAAGTCTTGTACTCTATAACTCTATGACTCATTTGATTTACCAATGTTTTGATCAGTATTACTGTTTTAAAGGACAATGGCAGATCTCCATACATCAAAATGTCTGAAATTAAATTGAAGCATACAGTAATAAAAATATATCAAAAAATTTGGCGTATGTAACAGAGTCTATAAATGATTCTATTTTCACTCAGGAAAGGCGGAAAAAGAAGATATCGGTGTTTGAATTTTTAGTTAAGAATTAACAATGTAGGTAAAAGGAAAGTTATAGTATGAAAGTTAAACAATGTAGGTAGGTACGTTTGAATGATCAAATGACATATGTCAGATTGACATCAAAACGCAGAAGTATTTTGTAGCATCTAACTGTTACAGCCAAAGACAAAAGCAGATTGCACATTTTAAATCGATTTTAAGTGAAATCGATACAACATTAAAACGATGCTGTGACGTTTTTATTTGATTTAAACATTGTTTTGCTTCAAAAATATTAGCTTATTGATATAATGTTGATTAAATATTTAATAACTACATTTTAAACCAAACCAACTCTATAAAGGTCGATCGTATCGATTACTTATTTAATAATCGATACGGATATAGCACTCACGTCTATTCCTGTCACTCCATTATCTATGGCAACAATCAAATAATAAAGTATTCGTAATCAATTGGAATGCTTTTTATCATCATAAAATACTCCAGCTGTAACGAGACAGAGTGAAAATATAAAAAATCGTAGAAAAAAAAAGCAATTTGTTTTGTTCATATGAAGTTTAAGGTCGCCACAACAAACCCAGACCGAATTCTGCCATTGTTCTTTTTTTCAAAGTGATGAGATTCTTTCTTTTCAAAGTGGTATGAGAATAAAAGCAAGAGAAGATATCGAAGATGATGAAAACGTCTCAGTTCTAGGTTTTCTAACATAAGATACAATTGCCGTACAGACAAACTTGTACAGAATGAGATAGGAATTTAACTCTTTTTCGTCAATGAAACCAAGTCTTAAATTGTCTTTCTGGAAGTACCACACCGAATTGGTAACTCCAATCCAAGGTACCTACTACTATAATAAATGATAAGTCTTTCCAGCTTTCACACTACAGTGTCACTTGTATAGCCGGGATCAGCTGGAGTGTCTACTGAAGACAACGAGTTTTGACACTCGTTAAGGCCCGGGGAAACTTCACCATTCTCGGTACCAAAACGAAATTAAACACAAGTATCTAATTTAGAAGAGTTGATTAAAACTGAGATACATGTTATATATCCCAAAGGGCAATGTAAAACTCAATACCACCCATGATTTGCCACCACCTAGCCCGATACGAGGATTTAGTAAAATGGTTTCATCTACCCATCGACGTTCCCACAACGTATCGTCACTCGCTGTCACAGGTCGCTTGCGGTCGCATAATTCACCACGCGCCGACCGACTGAGCCGACACAAAACAAGCGGCACTCATTTGAATACCAGTTTGTGTATTGTTTAATGCTAATAGCTATACCCGAGGACATGCCGGTGGAGGCAGCAGTCTCATTACGTCATCGATTGGATAGGTATTATAACCCGACGTCTATCAAATGGTTACTTATGCACTCAGTAAGTCTAGCTATGCCAAGAGTGGGAAACGTACAGTCAAGTACCTGTACAGTAGGACGGTTGACGGATTTTAATAGTAATATTGCATATTGTATCATCATCATCTCTATCTTGGTTGCGATCCAAGGACAAAGGGCCTTGGAGCCGGTGGTCCGCTTACTTTTGCAATTACAGATTTACTTTATAACCTTATCACTTTTGTGTTAACGTATTTTTATAAATTTAAGAAGGAGATCTTACAAAAAATCTATCCTCAGATACAAACAATACTCAAACTCGGAACAACAATTTGTAGATAACACAGTGTCGTCCCGTGTAGTAATCGAACTCACAGCAAATGCAACGTAGAAGTGGCGAGGTGTGTACTGGTACACTACGCCATAATACCTACGTGTTTTTAGGAACATAATTTCCATATCTTACTTAGTGGATTTTTGTAACTTAAAATATGTATGTCAATTTGAGATATTGAAACCTCCGAGAAGTTACAAGTAGTTTAGGCCCTGGATTGATGAATCAGTCAAGGCAAGCAGAAATAAAGAACTTCAGTTTACAGAAAAATTACATCGCAATTGCGCGTGTCTGTTATTCAAATGCTCTGCCAAACGAACAATGTAGTAATTTTGATCAGAGAGAACTTCATATGTGCAATGCATTTCATATGTTTCGTATTTAATTTACAGAACACCATTTCAACAGGTGAGGAGAAAATATAAACTCGAACATTTCCACGTTGCCTACGTAAGTTGTAGTAGCCCACAAAACATTATTGAGAGTTTCAATTGAGTATATCTAAAATATTTTTTAAGTTAGTGATAAAGAGAAATGACAAAACTGTGTTCTACATTCTTGACGAACGGGACCACCATTGGCTGAACATGAATACCGATTTCTTTCTATTGTGATAAAGGGGTGAGATTATGAGTACGTCCAGACAGTTGGAGAAGAGAGCCAAGATAGCTTTGGTATCCCATTCTTTGCAGTACATAACGTGCGTGTGATATCCAGTAGGCATTTCTGTCATATTTACCCCACAGTAAGCTAACCCGGCAAACCATTAAATGCATCAGTGTATTTAAGTCTAAAAAATGCTTCACACAAAACTCATACCAGTAAATAATAAGTATATAAGACTGGTGATATGTCCGCCTATATTCAACATAATACATATTAACTCTCACAGAGAGAGTGGGCCGAGCACTCTGTCTGATTGCCTCTCATATCAGATTTGTACGGAAGATAAAAAACGCACTTATCATTGGCGGATTGTAAGTTATGTGTCGAATGAATTACCCACCCTGTAGCTCTATTTTGGGCGACGGGAGCTCCCGGGTAATTGCTCTACAATTATTAAATTGTACGCCGAGAGTCTATATCATTTCATGAAAGTAATATTGTACAAATTAAAGTGTAATATGAAGATAGATATTTTCTTGTGTAGCATAAGAATGTTCTTTTCCTCACTCATATATTAATTTCATAATATTATTTATGGATCTTTTTTTGCAAAATGTACAAGGAATAATAGACTCCCTGACTAACCTACATAAAATATGCTACTACACAATCTTAAAAAAACTGATACAGATCAGTTTTTTTGACCATGACGAAGAAAATTTGTTTAAGAGTTTAAGTTAACCAGTAATCTCAATTTCTGTTTCTTCGAATTCTCTCCTCATTAACTTTTGTAATTTGTTAGCACAACTTTAGGATATGATGTCATAAGTTGTAATTTCCAAGGTCTATGTTTATTAAGTACATAAGTGCCAAGACTAGCAAAACAAAGCTTTTCACAATTTAACGCTAACTTTTCTTTCCAATTACACTTTGCGGTTAAATTAGGTATTACGTAAACTCAAAACATATGCGGTTTAATTGAGCAGAATTTGAATACAATGTTGAAAGTATTGTGACTTATGAGTAGCTATCGTATTCTCATGGTCAAGTTAACATATGTTAGAACAAGGGCTTAAATAAGTGTCACTAAGCTTCTAGAGTTAATTTTATTTATTTTAATATTTTTTAGCTAATTTTCGTCAAAATATCTTTCATGTACAGACTTTTTCACCTCTACAGTTTTATTATAGTATAGATTTCATCATATAAAATGAATTTTAATAAATGTATATTTCGATCACTGTTTTGCTGAAGTTAACTTTAAGAATATGTTAGATTATATTATTACGGTTGGTAATCGGAGCTTCAACAATGATTCGGTTCACGAGGTAGAAAACACAAACAAAACATGACATGCACTATGTTAAAGAAACAGATTCAAGCAAATGGTCGTCGATTAAAAGAAAGAAGGTTACAGGAGGCGACTAGATAGGAGGATGTTTTTCACAAGCAAACAATTCAAAGAACACACTAACTCAGCACAATAATTTGTAAAACTTATAAAATATTGTCCCTTGTGTGAGTCGAACCTCACCATAATATTCAGCATCGGTCGTTCAACTACAACGTCATCAGTATATTCACTTAATATAACTGCTTTCTGTAGTACAACTACAGTCATCCGTCAAGTATTCGCAGCTAAGCTAGTGTGGAACAGTTGAGTCGTATCGTGTTGACTCAGGCGAGCCGGCGATGCGTTCATTCGGTGTTTGCGCAGAGAGGCGCATCACACAACCACAGACACATACTCCACCGTGCATTATAGGCACAAGTCTTAAGGCAGCCGTGCATTCAGTCGTAATGTCAATTAATGATCTTTATATTCTCTCTATGGATAAGACATACATTAATAAACTGAGAATAGTTTAGGGCATGCAAAAGAAGATTGTGTCCTGATAAAACTAATTTTATATAAGAATAATAAAGCCTTATTATATAGCTATTACGTTTTAAGTTGTCCACATCTTCTATAACTTTCAACAGATTATCGGGATAGCGAGCACTTACAGTGTAAATATTTTAATGCTATTGACTATTTACAATTACACAGCCAGCTTCTAAGTACACATCGGCATCTTTAGGCAATCGTAGTTCGATATTTACATTTTAAATTTCAAAGCTTTATAAAACCTCTCGCTTTCTCCAAAGGTTGCCAAATATAATTAGTAGCCCCATCGAAATGTTTCAGTAGAATCAACATGATATCATAATAAACTCTTAATCCAAACATAAATAATAAAAACCGGCCAAGTGCGTGTTGGGCCACGCGCCATGTAGGGTTCCGTAGTTGCCCATAATGGCCATTATTGATAATAACTTCTGTTTCACATGGGACTAAAAACGGGCATCTTTAAGATTAAGCCAGCGCTCCCAATGTAAACTCACAGAAATAGGTATTTATAAGTTAACCGACGATTACTCGTAAGCTAGTGATGTCTACTTAGCCGTGATAGTTTTCCTTTTAAATTCGTTATATGTACTACATTTGTGATATTTTTCACCTCTTCCAAATTAATAGTTTAGCCGGCAGAGGCGGGGGCACTTGAGTTTAACAATTTTTTTCACTTTAAAGGTTGATATTTAACAAACCAATAACTTGATTGAAAAATGATTTGAGCAAACTAATAATATTTTTTTAAAAGCTATCCAATGATACCCCACACGATGGGGTACTCAACCAAAAAAAAATTCAACCCCACTATATATGTAGGCGAGATACCCTTAAAAAAAATTCCTAAATTTTATTCTACAGTTTTGTTGCAATATTGTATGTCTATATTCATGTCAAATATCAGCTTTCTAGCACCAGGCGTCTTTGAGCTAGGCTGCGGACGGACAGACGGACAGACATGACGAAACTATAAGGGTTCTTTGTGGACTACGGAACCCTAAAAACGTTGTTTTGTCTAGTCTATCAAAAACAAGAACCTTCTATGAATATAAAATCCGTATGTCTAATGACTACAGGAATTCAATGTAAAGTTGTGCAAATGAATTCATAGCGCAAGCAAGTAGCTATTTGCCATTTCCTACAAGCAAGTACTTAATGGGTCTTTCTTTCCATCATCAACGTTTGCAGTGGAATAGATGAAAAGTGACTTCAAACTATCATAATGAAGTGGTAAGTGCCAGCGTTTTGGCTTTTTTGCCTTGCATTCTTTAAGAAGAGCATTAAGCTATAATGATTTTCCTCGTTTGATTCCTCATTTTTATTTCCTTCGGCTACGCACAAGTAACAATTGGTACAGTGTGTGGGTTTCGGTTACAGATTATGAGCACAAAAAACTTTTTTTTAAATGCGTTCACAAATTACAGAGAAATCGAGAGACATACATAGCAAAAAAAAATATTTGTCGAAATGAGATCAGCCTACTTTTTTGCTTGCCTGTCGATTAAAAATAAAATGTTTCTTTTATAAATAAGTGCTTAGCCTTTATATATTTTATGTTGATACTGATGTGTATGCTATAAATAATCAATGTAAACAAATAACACCCAGAGAAGAGGCAAATAATCGTGCTTATCCACAAAGATTTGTCCTAGCTAACTCACCTGTAGATCAACAGACCAGTCGTCCAAAGTAAACATAAACACTGTAACACAAACTCCGCGCTGCAATTAAAAAAAAGAAAAACTTGGAATTGGCATATTCATTTCATTTACTTGTTTTGATTATTAGGAGCCGCAGAAATCCCGCTTGACCCATTTCGCAGCGCCGCCATACAAATACGAGTTGTAACAAATACTGTCGTTATGCCGATGAAACTCGTAAAGATAATACATTCGCGCGCTCATTGTAAACGAGCCAAGTTTTTCTATTTCCTTTTCTCCCTGCCACCCACTTTGTACTGTCAGTTCCCTTGTTGCTTAGTGATAAATGACAGCACCACCTGTCCCCAGGGACAGTCGGTCAACTTTCAAGGATAACTTATCGAGTGCTGTATGGAAATTTTTATAGCTGTGTTTTTTATTGCTGAGATTTTGTCACGTCGTACGTTTGCTGAGAACATTTTATTATTTTTTATTATATATTTTTTTATAGACTCACGATTGTATCCCCGAAGGGATAGGCAGAGGTGTAATATTACACCCACATTTCGCCATGATTTTTTAGGTCCCACGTCATTACAGGGGGCGAGCCTGTTGCCGTTACCGGGCACACTGCCAGAGTCCATGCTGCTACTGAGAATTCGGCAAAACCCAGTAACACTTTTGCCCGACCTCCGATCAGCAGTCGCATACGCTGTCGATTGGACTCCGGAGGCAGACTGAGAATTACGCTGAGAATGATAATATTGTTAAATGTAAATGTTTCTTTGATTGCTTTTGTTTTGCAAGAGATAAAGTTGGTTTTGTGTTGCGACTGTAATTGTCCAGTAATAACTGAGGTCAGTCTTACCGCCAGATTCAATATCAGATCAGTCCATGGATTTGGAGTTTAGAGATGCTTTTTGACATAAGCTACGAACAAAAAATGTCAAATACGTATATCTAATGTTCAAATCGATGGATAGCTCGTATACATACATTGGGACCGGCTGTTAGTGAGCTGTTTGTTTCTAAAAAAATAACTCCGTGCGTCGGATGACTGTCTGACGCTTATCTGAATCTTGAAGAACCGTGATTAATATTTCGTCTGGAACAAGAATAGCATATTCTTGATTACAATTTTTATGAATTAAATATTGATTTCAGTAACGACGACCGGTTGGCGCCGCGGGAGTGTAAGCGACCGCTTCGCCGAAGGTCGCGGGTTCGATTCCCGCTCAAGTCAAACATTTGTATGCATGAACATGGATGTTTGTCTTGGTCTGGGTGTTTCTATGTATAATATGTATGTACTTACAAAAAAAAAAGTATATATGTATGTTTATCCATTGTCTAGTACCCATAGTACAAGCTCTGCTTAGTTTGGGACTAGATGGTGTTGTGTGAATGTGGTAGAAAAAAAAAATAGATTAATAGATTTTCATTGTTTGCTGGTCGATTGACTACGAAAAAAATCTCATAGTCCGTAGCCCAGCTACGACATGCATATAATTATTTGTTAGAGCTACGTTAATAGCGTTATTTTAATTAATCTTTTGTATTCTACAAAGCTGTCGACTACGTACGGTTACCGGTGTTAGCGTAATGCTGTGATTAGGATTAAGTAAATTACGAACCACTCCAATAAGACGCTCCTCATTTGCGCGTAATCTTACGAGCTGGCGACTAGTTTCCGTTCGCACTAAGCGTATAATTCGTAGCAAATTTTATATTTTTCATGTTGAATACACAGTCAAAACATAAGGGTTAACGGTTTCTTGAGTACACTGGCTAAATACTGTTCTTCTACTATTATAAACTGGATTTATCTCAAACCATATTTTTTACAATTGTTTTATTAATTAAAAGGATAGTATAAAACAATAGGTAATATTGGAATTTAAACTTTCGTGGTCATTTAAACTTAAGCGCCATGTTCACGGATGTACTATATCCGTGAACATGGCACTTGCAATAGTGCCGAAATATCGGTTACTCCAAACAAAGGTACGTGGTATATATCCCGAAAGACAATTTAAATCAATAGGTAATATTGTTTCACAAGCGACTGATTTGAGAAAAATATGCCCTTTAGATATTTGTACTATGTATAGAGTAAAAGTGACACAAATTAACCGTTACTGCAGCTTGAAGTCAAATGGAGCGTAAGAAAAGAAAAATATTTTGCATACCCACTACCTACTTATGATACGACTCTCCTGAGACACAGTTTTAAAGTAAGTCTGTATAACCGAAGAATACTCCACATGCTGAACTTTACTTTGTGAAAGTAATTAAAATTACATACATACATAACGTCACGCCTTTTATCCCCGAAGGGATAGGCAGAGGTGTATTACTACACCCACTTTTCGCCAGATATACTTTAGACCCACGTAATAAGGGGCGAGCCTATTGCCGTACCGGGCACATTTCCAGACTCCGTGCTGCTACTGAGAATTTCGTGACAGAAAAACTCAATAACACTGCCCGACCCAGGAATCGAACCCGGGACCTCCCGATCCCACGCGCACATTTATGCCGCGAGACCAACGAGGCAGTCGTATAGGGTTTGATGTCGAGTTTTCCGTCTCTACGCAAAGATGGTATTTGCATCGTGTTATCCCTTAGTCGCCTCTTACGACACTCACGGGAAGATAGGTGGTGACACTTGTATTCTATGCCGTCAACCACACGGCAATAATTAAAATTGTTTAAATAATTATCTTATTGAACACATTTTTTAATTTCGTCAAAGTTTATCAAAACAGGATGAGCATTTCATTCCTTGACTAGCTGACCCGGCAAACTTCGTACCGCCTTAGTCCATTCTTAAATTTCTTTTTTTATTTTTTCTCTCCGTAAGAACCATTCTCGTACTTCAAGGAATATTATAAAAAAATATTAGCGAAATCGGTTCAGCTGCTCTCGAGATTGCGCGAAGCAACACATTCAGCGATTAATTTTTATATTATAGATTAACACTATTAGATTTTTAGAAAAAAATTTACCATTTAAAATTTCGCGATTTGTATACACCATACAAGATAATTTAGCGGGTTTTTATCGCGTAAAATTAAATTATTTGAGGCAGGTATAAAGAAAAATTGTTACAGACTATTAGCTTAACGTGAATTTTACCTTAAAGCCGTACCACACCGTTCTTCAAACACTCGAGTAATTCCGTTAACTGCAGCACACACACGCTCACACACAATGTTGAAGTTAAGATGATTGAGATTTAGAAAGCGTTTGTGTAGCAAATTTGAACTACGTATAATGTTGGATGAAAGAAGGTTTTCTAACGTCTTATATCTAGGCGCCTTTAAAGTACATGTCTGTGGGAAATAGCCAACCGTGTTCGTTGAAATAAATGTATTTCTGTGTCTGTATAAACAGTAATAATTGTCGACGTGATTTTAAGTGCAGTAAACTTCTAGTGTAGATATGAGCTCAGTGGTAAGTGTTGACTAATCTCTTCGGTTGCAGTTTAGATGACTTAGGTTAGGTTAAGACTTCCCGAATATTCAATGCCGTAAACTCTGAAATGCGAGCTATAACTATTATTTATGTACAAACATACATAGACTCACACTTATTTCCCAAAAGGGATGGCAGAGACTACGAAACGCCATTTGCAACGATCCTAACATATCTCTCATATTTATGTATTATAGATATTAGTTTAATAATATTTCTCTACCAAACAGTCATTAAATTTTATATTAAAATTAAAGAAGTAAACGAGTAAAGGCACACAAGTGTTAAAATAGGTATATTTTACATTGTGAATTGAGTTTGAAAATCTACATGGTCTGATTATTCCCATATACACAAAGCAAAAATAAAAGAAGAATAGCTTTACTAATGAAATAAATTGCTGTTGAGTCTCTTCTGTATTAGGCACCTACTCAACTTATGAAAAGTCTTCGTGATGGTTCTCTCGGTCTCTTCGATCAGAGAAGAGAAGAGACGTCAATTAGTGTAAATAATAAATAAAATTTGTTTATTTTCTTTTTCAGTTAACATCAGTAGTTGAGGTACTCCTTTTAAGCATGAAAAGTACTTGAGTTAGGAGCCCCCGCTCTTCACATTACACAATTATGAAACTAGACAGGTAAGTATATCTATAAAACAAAGTTGAAAAAGAAGAAAAATAAACGAAAAGTGTGATCTTTCGTAATTAATTTAATATTATTTAGTGCGCATTTCTAGGTGACGGCTATTATAGACGTGTCAATTAAGGTTTCATACGTACTACAAAAGGTTAGAAGTACCCTTAATTAGAAGAGCATGCATGAGAAACTTGATGGGAGTAAATGAAGCAAGATATGTATATATGTCAGGATCGTTGCAAATGGCGTTCCGTAGTCTTTGCCTACCCTTTCGGGAAACAGGCGTGAGTCTATGTATATATGTACGTTCCACAGCTATATTTGCGACAAAAGGTGGTTCAGAGGTGGTTACGTGTAAATAGTGTCGCTGTGGTTTTTTGTTTTTGTGTTGTTAAGTCTTCAGAATGTGGTTGTGATGTGGTTGCGTAGCGTACACATACACAACCACAGAATTAGGGCCAATCTTGGCATATCTTCATTAACTAGAGGATGCCCGCAGTAACACTCGCGTTATTTAAGGCTACTGCTCCGCTCCCATCGCTCATAGCGATAAATGTGCTATCTATTACTGAAAGATTTTTTCAAATCGGTGCGGTAGTTTCTGAGATAAGCGCGTTCAAACAAACAAACAAAAAACAAATTCTTCAGCTTTATATTAGCATAAGATTTCACTGTTTTGTGAACTCCCGATTTAATTTTTGTTAAAAGTTTTAAACCACTACATTCTACAGTGTCATGAGCCTATGCGTAGTTACTTTACTGGACACTTTTCTCATGAAAATTAAGAAATAATTTAAATTACAAACAAAAGTCACTTCATTAACCGTAAAAAACACCATTAAAATATTTACAACGTCAATTCCCTATTTTCACACGAACATCAGAAATAAGTTAATCCGAGCTGAGCAGTTGTTTAATCTGTGTGTAAATAAAGGTTGTCGTGTAAACAAGTGGCTAACGTTAAGTCAGTGTGCGTGTGTGGATCAGAGAGCTTGCTAATCTCTTAACAAAACAGATTGTCTATAGTCGTATTTTTAATTAGACGAAGCCAACTGACAGTAGCTAATGTCACTTTGTAAAATAATGTTGTCATATTTAAAGTAATAGTGATGCGTTTAGTTCTCGTTCAATCAGATGAACGAACATTGAGTGCGAATAGTTAATCATTTCAAACTATAAAAGAGTATTATTTCTATATTACAATAAAAGTGCTCTGATATAAGTTACTAGTAGTTATTTAAGTAGTATAAATTGTTATATTTTATACATCTACAGGGTGTAAAAAGACCCTTAACGAAAACTGAAATCCCATGTTGTACCAATCACTACGAACATTTTTTACTTCGGCACCATACGTGGGAAATTACTGGTTCAGGAGATATTGAGGCTCAAAGTTAGTATGGAATTTTTCTAATTAAGTACAAAATCGATGCATTTACCCCGCCAAGATGTTCGCTAGATGCCCTACGACCCCATGGATAGGTAGATATTTCGAGCATTGCACGCGAAAAATGAAAATGAATAAAAAATGTGAAAACTTAAAAAAAATTCGTTTCCCAGGTATTATTTTTGATTAGTATGACTTGGCATGACGTCCACAACGAGTAAACTTCGGCTTGGTGATGGGTCTTGTGACACCCTGTAGGTATAGTTTCAACTACATGATGTATTGAAAATAGAACAGTCTTACAAGTTTCCTCGCAATGTTTTCCTTAATGTTTAAAACACTCGGTATTCAGTATAGGTAAATACTATAGGAACATAGTCTTCGAAAACTCGAACACCGTACCCGATATCGGCCGTTCGGCACACTAACTATTCACTAGACAATCGATGCAATTTCATTAATTCAAGAGTTTTTTCAATCATTCACTTTGTCACAACACTATTTTTATTTCATCATAAACTGACAACACAGTAAACGTCAGTTGACTTCGTCTAATAAAAAATACGACTATACGTATTTGTGTGTCGATGTTGGACATGACTGTATTAGCAGTGGGCAGATTCGTGTTTTAGTCTACGAGTGATGTAAAGAGGTGTTTTATTTGTAGATTATTATTATATATGACTGCCTCGTTGGTCTCGCGGCATAAATGTGCGCGTGGGATTATGAGGTCTCGGGTTCGATTCCCGGGTCGGGCAAAGTGTTATTGGGTTTTTCCATTAGGAAATTCTCAGTAGCAGCACGGAGTCTGGTAATGTGCCCGGTACGGCAATAGGCTCGCCCCCTATTACGTGGGACCTAAAAATTCATGGCGAAATGTGGGTGTAATATTACACCTCTGCCCACCCCTTCGGGAATGCAGGCGTGAGTCTATAAATAAAAAGATATAAATTATTATTATCAGATTTTTGTAATCTTTTCCACAGCTAGGAACAGGCCTTTTCTCTTTATGAGAAGGGCTGGGCCATGTTCCACTTTACTATCCAAGTGATGTTTGGCAGACATGCAGGTTTTCTCACGGTGTTTTCCTTCACCGTTATGCAAGAGATAATTAACGATTTGATACGCATTTAATTTCAAAATGTCATTGGTGCGTGCCGTGAATTCGAACCAGTGACGCCTGCGTAGCAGTCCTCTAGGCTATTCCTATAATTTAACACTACTTAATCGTGAATATTATAAACCAATATGTTACACGTGGACTTTAACGTAGGCGCCGCGGGCGAGAGGCGGCGCGCGTTAAGCCACCTTGATGTTCAAGAAATACTACGGTATGATGATAAACCTACTAAAAATATTACTGCATTGTCAAATTACAGATGATCCAAGACCTTGTTTGTTATTTTTTCTTATATTTTACATTCACGACTTCTATAAGGAGATGACATAGTAAATAGTTTCTTTTTATGTGAGAAAATAAGTTTGAATCTTGCAAAAAATATATGAACGGATGTCTGTTACCCTACGTTTACGCATAAACTACTAAACGGGTTTTGATGAAACTATACAGTAATGTTATCATTTATCAGGTTAACATTAACTTGGGCAAGTCGCGGTTTAGCCTACTATATAAATAACCCTGTAGTTTAAGAATAACCTTAACAGCAAGTCATAACAGAACTATTTCTACTAACAATATGGTTTTTAATGTATACAATATATTGAACGGAACATGTAACAATATCCTTAGTTGTAAGTATTCACAAGAATTGTAACAAAGACGGAGGCGTGTTGACACGGGCGAGAGCGCGCTCGGCACCCGCAGAAAATCGCCGACTTCGTAAGTTGTGCCTACTTGCAGCCCGCGGTACTACATTACACTTAGGGCCCTTTCACACAATATAATATTAAGATGTTGAACTCAATAGTAACCCACTTGTTCCCTCCCGTCTTAAATCCTGGATCATTTCAGCGAGTTATGCAGGAGCTTCACTCTAGGCCATACATTTGAGTGCCATCATATCTATTGATAAGTTATCGACATAATTGTCTTCACTAAGGGACTCCACTGACTACTTACCATCAGCTGGCATAGAGACAATTTGATTGCCAAAAACACTAATACACATTATTTTTCGATTATCGTGTAGTTTGAGGCGTCGTCGTGACGATGATCACACAATTAACTATCGTCCACGCTTTTTGTGTAGTGACTACATGTATGATATAATGGTAACAGCTAGAGACAATGGTCGTTCAATAATATATTTATCTTAAAGCGAGAACGCAGCTTTAGGTACAATAAGAGAGCTGACATACAAGGTTCACACATATTGTTTTAGCTGCACGGATGGCGTGGTAGTTTAAGCCGCTGCATAGCCGTCTAGCACTATGCTGAATATTGTGAGTTCAATCTTCACACGAGATAACACTTTCTGTAGTCCACAAATTCTTAATCCGACGTTGGGCGAGTATTGTGTCTATTGATTGAATATTTGTAATAGTCAGAGAAATATACACAATACACACCGAATCACAGGGGGTAACACTGGATTTAAAAAAGTACAAAGAGAAAATTACAATTTGTATTATAAATTCCAAAAAATAAATTATTAATATTATAAGCTTCAGCTATCTAAAAGATACATATGAAAGCATTACTAGCTACTGATTAACTACTAACACAATCATTAGCCAACTCATTAGTGAATGCATTCTTCCATCGTGTAATCATTGACATTTACCTGTCCATCGACCGTTAAAAAGTTTCAACTTCTGCGCATCAAATGTCAATGCTCATTAGTCGTGGCTGGAATTATATTCAATACTAGAGGACGCCCGAGGTATTATCTGCAGCCACCCCCAGGGGATCTCCACCTTGTCGTGGTGGGGGGGTGGAAGCTCCGCGTATGCTTGGAGGGGCCTGCGCAGGATGCGTCCAAAGGTACGGGTGCGGGGGACAGTTCTGTCTATCCCTCGCAGTCGGGCGCGGTCGCAGGAGGAGAGGCGTGTCGGTGTTGTATTGCCGCGCGCCCTATCTCCCGCAACCAAATGGGGGCGCACCATAGTTACGTCGCGGTGGGGCCGCAGAGGAAGAGGAGATGCGGTGTTGCCAGGTTGCCGTCCTCCCTATCCTCCGCGGTCGCCTCCCTATTCGCCGCCAAGGGGGTTTTGTTCGGGGCCCGCTCGACCATCTGGCGGGTCAATACCCGTCGGAGGGTAGCGACGAATGCTTCGGCGATACCCGATCCTTCGACACACGTGTACATGGGGAACACAGCTTGGTTTTTAGTCAGCAAGAGTCTGACAGTCCCCTTCGCCCTTCCCCTAGGGCGGAGGGACTCCATGAGCATGACCAAAAACGACAAAAAAAGAAAAAAACTATCTGTTTCTTTCCGATTCCGTGAGAATTTCGGGCAAATAGTTTAATAATAATAATAGTTTTGGCTGTAGCGTGTCTATATCTGTCAGTCAGTCAGTAACGCTACAATTTCATATATACAGGAGATTTGGTTTTCTTTCAAACGGTTGAAGCGTTTTAAATGGAGAATATTTGCCCTTTTACAGTAACACTTGTCTTTTATAGTTGAACACAAGCCTGTTGGCTTATAGATGCCTTGCCGCTACCCTGCGTCTAATGTTATGGGTTCGATTCTCACACGAGGCAACACCTAATGTGATTTAACAAATTGTTATTGCGACTCTGGGTGTTTTCTGTGTCCGTTGATTGAATATTTGTAAAATCTGGCGCGACTCAGGAATATTACCAATTGTCTTTTATAAAGCTAAATGAAGTACTTCGGGTACCTCGGGTCACTCATTCAAGGGGACGGGTAAATAGACCGCGATATCACGCACCGGATTAACTCGGGATGGATAAAATGGCGACAGGTTACTGGAACAACGTGTGACCCACGTATGCCCCTTAAATTAAAGGACAAAATTTACAAATCCATTATAAGACCTGTCGTACTGTATGGATCGGAATGCTGGGCCGTGAAGAATAAGGATGTAAGAAGATTGCATGTAGCAGAGATGAGGATGATGAGATGGATGTGTGGGGTGACGAGGATGGATAGAGTTAAAAATGAGTATATTAGGGGTAGTTTGAAAGTTGCACCGGTGCAAGAAAAGCTGAAAGGAAATCGTTTGGCGTGGTATGGGCATGTAATGAGGAGGGATATGTAACTAGAAAAGTGATGAATTTGAGAGTTGAGGGACATAAAGCAAGAGGGAGACCAAAGAAAAGATGGATGGATTGTGAGAAAAATGACATGAATGAAAAGGGAGTGAATGTTCAGATGACATCTAATAGAAGAGAATGGAAGAAAAAGATATTCTGTGCCGACCCCAAATGATATGGGAACAGGGCAGGCAGAAGAAGAAGAAGAAAGCTAAATGAAGTCTACTTCATGTAAACTCTCCTTAAGCTAGTCAAAAATGCGTTCGTCGCGAAGTGGCGCGTGTAATAACGAACGATAAAATGTTTTCACCGCAGCTCAAGTGAGGTTCGAAGTGCGAACTCATCACGACTTGCGGTCGCACTAACCACCTCTGCCTCTTCACCCACCACGACTTTACTATGCGGTATCTTACTATACACAACTTTACCTTACCTTACTATTATTATAAACGCGATAGCTTGTGACGATGAATGCTTGGACGTTTAATAGTTTTAATGCATGACCTACAGAACGGATTTTAAAGAAACTGTACAGTATTAGAATAGCTCCTAAGATCTCCATAAACCGCAGGCAGCGACTAGTATTTAATATGTATCCTATGGATTATTAAAAAAAAAATACACTAAACCTTCTCAAATATGTCATCATTTAGACTTTCGAAAAATTTTACTTGCAAGTTAATTTTTACGCAACCGCGCACATAATATTTTTTTTAAGCTTCTATTGTATTATCTTGATTATTGTAATTATGTCAAGATGTTTCCTCCACAAGTACAAAATGTCATTACACCATTTCCTTTCATGGGTGTCATTAGAAACGACTAAGAAAAAACACAAAGCAAATAGTATCTTTGAGAAGAGTCGGAGAACTCCACATCAAACCTTGTATAGGTAAATTTACGAAAGTTGACCACAAATGGCGGCCGTCGCGCATATGTACATTCGTGCACCAATGGCGTTGCTCCATTCTTGACGCATTTAGGGAATGCGTCAAGAACGGAGCAACGCCATTGGCACTCCACCCGCGCCTCACCCCGCACCTCCACGGGGACCTAAACCATGATTTCTGCGCAGTGATCGCATCTTTCGTGAACCGACCTATACCAATCCAACTGGCCAGCGTGGAATAATAGGCAAAATGCTCCTATTGAGTCACAGTGACACTATGAGTATGAAGCCAATTAAGTCTAGCAGTGGACTGTAAAATGCTGTAAAGGAATAAGTAGTTGTGCCTTTAGTGTAGTAAAATGGTTTGACGAGCCATGTTATGGCAAAAAATAGACTGGCCTGGCAGAACCTGGCTGGTTATGTAGCCGTGGGCTGCTGTACCTACATCATCTAAGAAAAGAAAAATCGGTAGCTGAATAGTATCTCCTTGCTATTTAGAATACATTAATATTCTACAACTATATATACGGCGAGAAAGCCGCATCATAAATTCGCTTAGAATTAAATAACTTAGATATCTGTTTTCCAAAACTTCAGTAAGACTATAGAACGAGATATCACTAGTTGCTAAACTAACTATAACACAGTTCTACGAAATTTCAATGTGAGATCAACATAATATCAAATGCTCTGTAAGTCGTGTGTAGTAGTTTCGTAGCGGCGTAGCATCAATTACTACGAAGTTACGACATGAGTCAGAGGTCGTCTTAAGAGACACCTAATTGGCTATATTAGAGGAGCGGACAGCAAAATTCATCTTCGTGCTAATCATGTTATATTGCGATTACCAGACTGCATTCCTTTCCTAGGTAGCTGTACCTAAATGAAGCTTGAGATTGCTGTATCTTTTCCTTGCTGACAAAAGATTTAAGCAGAGGAATTTCTATTAAGTCTGAAAAGGAGGAAATCCGCTAAATTGGAGAGACAGGCAAAAGTTGAGTGGAAGAAATATGGTGATATAGAAGGATCAGTGTGCATACATCGTAGTTTATAACATTTACGAACACCTTCAATGGCACATGCATGGTCTGTGTTTAATTCTAAAGCACAAGTTTTCTATTTTAACTTTAATTTAAGACTGACTTAAAGAAACTGTATTTTGTAAAGGACGTGGGCCCCTTATATCGTGTGACTTTTTTGAAGTACGCCTCAAGTTTCGGTATGCATGTATCAAAACTAACTTATGTTCGTGGCTTCGCCCACATGAGGGTCAGTTATCGCCATAAATGCTAGCGTAAAAGCCATATTGTTACTACAAAAATTAATCAGTAGTTTTTGCGTGAAAGATTAGCAAATAAGCATACATCCATCCATCATCACAAACTTTCACGTTTATAATAGTACTTAATATGTTTTGCCAATTATGCTAGTAAATATATCAGTGCTTCATTGCTACCATAATTGGCTAATTACATAAAAAATACGACATACATTTTGACGAGGAACAACAAACGAAAATATGAAGTTATAAATTACCAGTCACAGGAGATATTCTCAACGCTAGGTTCCCAAGGCGCGGGGTCTCGCAGACCAACTTCACCGCAACTAATTTGTTTAGCGAGCGTTGTTCGTATAATGTGCGCCACTCTTTACGTGCTCCGTGCACTAGGCTGCGGCGTGCGCCGCTTTGTAACGCTTATTGCTTAACTTTGTATCACCGAGGGTCAAACTGACTGTTTGTCGCCTGTTTGTGCGTTTTGTTCTGTAGTTTAGTGAAAAAGGTTTTAGTTATTTTAAAGTTGTATAACATAGTGATAAAAGACTCGAAAATAAACGCTGCTGATTCAACTGTGACTTAAAACGAATGCCTCGTTCTTATTTTAAACTCAAAGATTTGGCTGTGGATCTTATGCTGTTTTGTTTTTTAACAATCTTATTGTTCTATGTTGTGTGACTTTCAGACTAAACGTCATCATCATTATCAGCCTACTGCAGTTCACTGCTGGATATAAGCCTGCGCAAAAAAGCATCAATATTCATGTATGTTCCTTAGAGTACCGCATGGGTGCACTAAGAAGGGCTTGGCGAAATTTCCACGGGCCTGGAAAGAAACGGTAATATTAAAAAATGGGCTTGCGTAGCTGCTCTTCTCGATTTTCATATATTTTCTAACATGTAAAAATATTGTTGCATAAGTTATCACAGTCACACGTTACAAAACTGCACTATGTATAGTCTAGAAGTTGATGCCCTTACCGTTTCTACTGTATTGATGTTATTCTTTGTCTCGTTTTACAAGACTGTGTATAATTATAGAATCACCAATAAAAACTACTTACTACAAAACAAACGTTTACTTAACACATCTAAATTAAGAACCCTGTCTAGCTGCTGCAATACAATTAAATTACTTTACTAATTGTTCAATTACTTTATATTTTAGTAAAAATAAAAACACTTTTAGGTAAATACTTCCTGCTAGAGAAAACCTTGTTGTTAAGTAAAGCTTCGGGAAAGTATCTCATAATCTAGTTAATTTCGATGTACATTGAGCTATAAGCCGGTGAACAGCTTGATAAATTCTAAGTAAAGCGCTACTACTTAACGGGACAGTTTGTTTAGTGTCTAGTGATAGGTACTGACGCTAATTCGGAGGTAGCGGGTTCGGTTGCCATCCAGCACAATTTTTAGTGTAATTAATAATTATGATCATTTGTTCTGTGTTGGGGTGTAATTTATCTGCATTTTGTATTAATATTCAGCGGACCCGGGGCTCCGAGGCGACGGCCTTGAATCGCAAACGGGACGGCGGCGTTAGTATGATGTGTCAACTTTCTATGTAACGTTCTGTGTGTAATCCAGGTTGCGTATTCATTGTATGCTATAATAATTTATATTTGACTGTTAACAGTGTGTTCATAGAGTCACGGTGGTAAGCGCAAATTATTTTAGAGAAATTAACTTGGTTGGTGTTTGGTCAAAACACGTGGTCTATTTTCTTTCACAATACGAGTTATTTCTGTTAGGTGGTTTAAGGACATCAGAAGTTCCTGTGAGCAATTGATGCGGAGTAAATACAATAAAGTATTGTCAGCAAAATATGATACAATGTTGCACATAGAATGGTTGCACCAAAATGCTTAAAAAAATCAAGCATGAATTGAAGCTAGCAAAAGCTTCAATTCATGCTTGCTTTTTTTTAACAGGAATGATGTCGAACTATTTGCATTTGTTTAGTTTATAAATACATTTTAAAGTATTAAACATATAACATAGATATGTTATGCAACGCTACATTCTGATGAAAAACCTAGTATCCTACTATTATAGGATCTAAACTTCCTAACATGAAAGCAAGGCAAACACGTCGGCTGTCAAAAGGCGAACTGTCACTCGTCGAGTCAGCGAAGCGAGTCGTGGGGTGCTCGGGGCGTTCGGGGCTTTGGCCCGAGTGACACGAGTAAACAGTTTATGCTAAACGAGTATTGAATAAAGGGAAGATCGTGGGTCGACACGACGACTGTCACACTTATGCGAGCGTTGTTCATTTCGCTGTTGTTGTTTTACGGGATGTATGAGGCTGTGAAGTTTCAATTGGTTGGTGATTATTTGAGACGCTCTGTTGTTTACGTAGTCACATCACAAGTGCTAATTAAACGTGATGGGCTGGTGTAAAGATGCTTATCAGAAGTGTCGATAATAGCAATACTCGTAATGTTGCTGGACCTGGCAGCCAAATGCTGCAAGTAAAATATATTAACAACTTTCAAAGTTCGTTTTAATTATATAATTTTTTAATGCCTGTAGATACAACAGACATAATGCTTTCATCGCAAGATAGCTAGGTATAAGAGTTTCGCTTCATGCTAATATATAAAAAAACAAAACAAATGCAGTTACTAAGAAAAACCTGTGAAACGATGGCGAGAATTCGTAAAATTTTACTTACGAAAATTAAACTTACTACGCCAGCAAGGCATTTATCGTGTAGCCGAAAGATTTTGGTGTCTCGAATTTAATTATTTATTTTTATTTACCTTAGTAGTTATGTGGAGAGAAAAATATATGTTTCAGGTTATAACTCAAAATGTGGATCTTTTTCGTGTGTCTGTGCCCAACTCTGGCATCGGAGATTAAGCCCTCCGACACGGCCTAACGATTCTTGCCCTGAGACAAGAACCAGGACTGACAGCTTTACATGCCCTCCGGAGGCGCTTTGATGTAAAAACCACACGGGATAACCCATCGAAGTGGTGACCACTTGCTTTACTTTGCCAACCTATAACGAACAGCAAAAGGCCATAATGAATGAAAAAATGCTTGTAAAATGCGCATCACTTATTTTTTCAGCCACAACGGTGTGAGCGAGTGCCAGTCCCGGCGGCTTGTGAGGCGATATCGTTGCGATATCGTCATAAATATACACGCTTTGTGTTATTCAACTAGTTGAGGGGCGGCGTCGCGTAGTTTACATACGCGAGCTTATCGCATTACGTATATGCGCGAGTCGACTCCCGTCGCTGAGCCGGCTACCACAAACTAAACTTATAAGCCTATATTGTTTTAGAAGCTTCCATTGTTTTGAAGACGTTTTTGTTTCGTGTTGTCAATCATTCTGGGGATCTTTATCTCTAAGTGTCTTTAAACTGGTAGGGCTTTTTAGATCCGGACCGAAACGTAAACATTTTGTCATAGTTTTGAAGATTTCTTCAAAGCTATGACAAAATGTTTACGTTTCGGTCGTTAAGTAGTTCAGCTAAAAATTACCTCCATCATGGATGTTTCTTTTGATTTTTTTAAATGAAGAAAGTATTTAAGCGGTTAATAAACTGCCTTTGGCAAAGTGTTCCTCCTCCATTATACAGATTTTCATAATTTGAACGAAAGAAACTAAAGTGCATAGGGTTCCCACCAAGAACTTAGGGTCCCAAGCCAACCTCACCTGCAAGTGGTGCACCTGCCGATCAACCGACGAGGCTCTGGCTACCAAAATATCCCGATAAGCGGCAATAGGCTCGCCACCTATTACGTGGGATCAAAACACTGGCGAAAAGTGGGCGTTTAATATGCCTCTGCCTACCCCTTTGGGGAAACAGGTGTGAGTCTATGTATGTATGTATGTATGAAACTAAAGAAAATACATGAAACAAAAAAAATTGTGAAGAGACGGAATAGGTACTCGAGATCAACAAAATGTTATTGTGACTCAAATTAGTCAGGTTCATATGGAGTTTGATCTCGAGTTTTCCATCTCTTCACAAATATTTTTTTGTTTCATTTATTTTCTTTAGTCACTTCTTACGACAACCACGGTGTGAAAAGGGGTGGTTACTTTGCACTCTTAATCCGTCACTACATTTAACACATCTATTATAATATTTCAATATTCTAATTCTATCAGTGATTAACTACAATTTACGAGTTCTTGTTGTGCATATGATATTAACTTTCTTATAGCGTATAAGTTTGCTAAATTATAGGCGAAAACTTATTCTGAAGAAAATAACTAACATAAATTATTTTAATTTATTCTAAGCCATCACATGCTCATGACAAGTTTGATTGAATTAAACAAAGCTGAACTTAAAACGATTAGTTGTTAACAATAACAACAATTTATCAGTGGGTTAGTGAGCCATGCACGAAATTCAGGTGTTAAGATGTACAATTACTTTGTACTGTGCAGGTGATGCAAGGGGTGCGGGTAGGATATGTCGAGGGGGCAGGGTTGGGATTTTACTAATACTACCTGTAGGTATTCTTAACACTAAAATATGTGTTTTATAAATATGTTAATAAGAATAATTTTCTCTTGGTTGGATTAACACTTTTCATAGCGAGGCAAATGGAATGCTCCTTCCCAATGCAGTCCTACGAGAATACTCTATGACAGTACTGTACCTCGACGTCACACTGGGAGGACCGTGTGAAACTGCTGGTGCAGGTTGAGCTTCATAAATATGTAGTTAACTCCGCGATAATATATTTACGGTCGCTGAAGTTTCGCGATTAGTAAGCACTGCGCAACATAAGAAAAAAAGTCAAAGTCACATAATATTTAGGCACATAATACTAGTTTAACCTTTAACTAGGGACATGACAAATTTATAACACTACTAGCTTTCGCCCGCGGCTTCGCCCGCATGAAATTTTAATAAAGAGTAGCCTTTGTACTTCCCCAGCTTCAGACTATCCATATCAAATTTCATCACAAACGGATCTGCACATTAGCCGTGTAGCATACAAATAAACAAATAATACCTACTTAAAATTACTTTTGTTTTCATAGTCGTCAAACTTTAGGTAAAGATTAGTATGTAGGTACATTATTAAAGTTATTGAAGAGGTTATGTATCTACTGAATAGAATTGCAGCAAAAATAAAAACTGAAAGCATTACCACAAAGTACATAATCAGACCGCCCCTCTGCCCCGCTGCGCTTGAGCGCCAACTCATAGTAAGCGCTTTGAATGACGCTGCGCTTATATCAATTATATCGTGATAACTTTTAAACTATTCGTCCAAACTACTTACTGTAAATACAAAGTTCATCTACATTAAATACTAAAGGCAATAAATCTATCAATTTTGAAAACAATTTGATAACCACACTACTCTAGAATGAGCATTGTAAAAACATATTTTTTGTGTTACACTGTTTTATTACAATAAAAATGATCTAGTTAGGTTATGTACTAAAAGCTTAAAAGTAATTCGGTAAGTCCTAGCTGCCAGATCGCACCAAATTTCTCATCAATCTGGGGTATTGATCAGACAAATATAAAATCGTTGGGCAAGTTAAATTTCTATCATAATGTTTATTCTGGATACGCTACGCCCAAGATTAAAATATTTGTTTTTTTTTAGTTTATTTTATTTTCAAGTTTTTAGTTTTGTTTGTTAATACTTCTCATTCTGTTTTCATAGTGAGGTCTATTCTACCAATCAAGCCCTTTCATTCGATACCTATATTGAGGTATCTGTGGAAAATAAGTTATCCGCAATTTTGTGGCGGCGGCCATGTTGGATTTTTCATAGTGAGCCTATTCTACCAATCAAGCCCATTCATTTGATACCCATATTGAGGTATTTGTGGCAAATATGTAATCCGCCATTTTGCGGCGACAGCCATCTTGGATTTTTTATAGTGAGCTCTATTCTACGAATCAAGCCCTTTTATTTGATACCCGTATTGAGGTATTTTGTGGAAAATAAGTAATCCGCCATTTTGTGACGGCAGCCATCTTGAATTTTTCATAGTGAGCCTCTATGATATACAATTTCACCGTACATTATCTTCAAGTAAGAGTTAAAGTTTTACGGTTTAGGCAACGCACGCGAAGACAGCTTTCAGAGTTCAGGATTTTTGCCGACTTAGTTGATACTTTTCCTTATATTATGGCAACATTATACAAAATCTTTATAAATTGTAGCCTATGTGTTATTCTGATGTATAAACTATATTACGCTAAAGTTTCATGCAAATCCGTTCAGTAGTTTTTGCGTGAAAGAGTAACAAACATCCATCCATAGATCAATCCATCCATCTATCCATCTATACATACATCTTCACAAACTATAATATTAGTAGGATTAAATTTCAACAAAATCGGTTCAGCCGTTGTAGCGTGAAAACGGAACATACATACATACATATATACACACTTTCGAATTTATAATATTAGAAGGGAAGTAGGGATAGTAGGGATATCGTTAGAGACTTTCTTTATACACAACATTATCTAACTGTTTTACCACCTTCATATAGAACATGTAAATTATTTTTACCGCTTGCTCGTGAACATGCCACATATAACTGACCATGTGAAAAACAACATGTTCGGGGTCGATTCCAGCTGTTTCAAGTCTGTCCCTGCGATTTATTTACAAAATGCACACAGGGCTACGAATATTCAGCCCTGCCGAAAGTAAGATAGCCCCGTTGAGTTACTCAAGAGTTATCTGAATTCAGGCCTCAGTCTCCCACCCACGGATTCCCACGTACGTGAGGTGTGGGCATTTGGGAATAATGAGACACCTGTATAGGTACAGAACACGAACGAACGAAAGAAATCAAGGCAACACATCCACATTCATAATTCAAAAGTAACGACTAAGATACCAATCCGACGAAAACGAAAGAAAATTAACCGAGAACCTCATCAATCCACGGCGAATCTTAACACCGCCATTCAGAAAACGCCATCTATGTATATATATACAAACCGACCGAGATAGAAAATAATATGGACTAATCGACAATTTATTGAAAAAAGGATCTATAGTAATTGATTTTATCATTTAAAATAAAATGAAATGATTCTATAACTATTATATAAACATAATAATTTTAAATAAATGAGATTTACCGTATAAATTACCTAAGTGGACATTGTAATAAATTTTGACACAGAGACTGTTTGTTTATGAAAGTGCCGAATATTATACTCTATTATTTTTTTAATAACAGAAAGATACCCGACACATAATTATTGTCTTTTTTTCAAGAAACATTTATTTTGCTAGAAAATTATTTGAAAATAGTGACATCTGTCGGTCGGCAGGATAACTATAAATATCCTCGGTTCCAGTAATTTATTTATCGAAAATACGTAAAAATATACTGACGAAATTTTCTAAAGTCGGTTAAATAGCCATAAAACACTTCGAAGGTACCTTTTTAGACTAACTATACTTTTACTAACAAACTTATAATGATCATAGATGGCATCACATATATAACCAGTTTTGGATGATCCCTGTTTTGTTTGGGACTACGTACAAAGGACAGGTCAAGCTGTACACCGAAAACCACTCAACCGATTGTGATTTAACATATACTATTTTATAGGTTTTAGTGTCCTTTGTACATGAGTGTAAGTTTTATTGAAATAAAATTCGCCATTTTAGAGATCTTTAGCAACATAAGGCAAGACGTCGGACAGACAGACAGACATAAATTCTAAAAATTATCAAGTATTGCTTTTTAGCATTTTCCTAGATATTTTAGCTAATTTTCGTCAAAATATCTTTAATGTACAGACTTTTTCACCTCTACAGTTTTATTATAGTATAGATAAGGGACATGACGTCTCACAGGCTACTACTTTCAAAGTTAAATTTTGTCATAAATTGTATCTGGATGTTTTACAATTGTGTTGATATTTAACTATTGGAATGTAATAAAACAAATTTAAATGAATTTAATCAGTATTTATTTAATTATTTTTTTTAAATATGATTATTAGCAATTTGTGGTACTTTTCAACCTTAGTTGACATGAGATCCTTGTTTAGCATTTTAATTGATCTTATATAAATAGTATGACAAATTTAACATTTTTAACTTAAAATCTAACCAAGAAAAAACAAAAAAAACATAAAACGTACTTCTGAAATGAAAAAATAAAAATTCTGACACCTACTCAATTTGGCATAAATCATTGGCAATTTTTGCACAAGGGGCGAGAACATTGCAGACATATGGGATTGCAACACCTGACACATGTGTACACTGTCATTCTGTGTAGTTTGGGCGGACAAATACTGCATGCTCTTCGCTTGCCCTGACTAGTTTTAGGATTTTGTATATCTTCTTCAACCATATCTTCACCCAGTACTCGCTTTATCACTAGCCGTAGCTCCCTTGGTAATTGACTGCACACAACACGTCTTTGCATTTGGGGTAGCACTAGCAAACAGGCTAACGATTTTAAAAAATCTCCTCTGTCTGTAATCTTAGGCGGATGCATATTATATAATATATAGGCATTTATGCCGCTCAAGTCCACAATACGGTAGAATACCACCATTGGCCACCTTCTCGTTCGGCTGCTTGTTGTTTGACAACTAGGGACATGTAGCCTCACAGGCTACGGCCAGTTTTCTAATTAGTATTACTTATCTGTTAAACAACAGACGACACATCTGCTTCCTTCCGCGAACATTTGAGCACTAAAACAAAAGCTACTGAGACGTGGGGTCGCGGCAAGCGGGGGGAAGTGGTCAATTCTGAGAATTTGCAAAACACACGACGCCTGTGAGACTAACCGTCACTAATTAAAGGTTAATTGAGACGCGACCATATGTTACAAAATACGTATCATATTACCTGCATTCTGCCTCCAACCGGGAGTGTAATCGAAAAGTACAATCAAGGCCTCGCTTGCGATGGCCGGACCCAAATGGTAGTCATTAATTTGAACTCCAATTCAAATGATCTACGATACGGTTATCTTTAAGTGCATAAATTCACCGGCAGGTTGTGCAAGCTAGAGGAAAACATCATCTATTTGGCTTTTACAAATTAAAAGTAGAAGTCATAAAAATATTCTCTAGGAAATTCTAATAATATTGTAGCTGTTTTTATTATTACCTCAAGCGCCCGAATTATGAAGTAATTGTTTTGTAGCACAGGGGCCCAATAAATTCATATCTAAAATGAAATCATTTATAAGCCGATGCCTGCGGTTTCACCATTTCATCATTTCCACCTACCGGGTCAAATTATAGCCTATATGTTAGCTTTCTGTTACAAGAAATGTTTAACTATAACTTTTAGAATTTTAGAAATCATTCCAATATAATTGAGATTAGCAATAGACTAGATTTACTTACGTACGGAAGGGGTAACCTAGTGGAGAGACTAAAATATTGACACGCTGAGGACTTCAAGCCCACGGAGTGACCACTAACTAAATTTTCGAAGTTAAGTCCGCATCAAATTATTAATGATTGCTTGCGGCTAATGAAACCATCGTAAGGAAACCTGCATGTCTGGGATTTCTCTTTAGTGTTTTAAAAATATATTTGAAGGCTGCCAACCCACACTTGGCAAACTTGGAAGACTATATCTCAACCCTGCTTATAATGAGAAGCCATGCTTCTCATTCTAAGCAGGGATGCTGATTTAAATATTTATTCTTATGTTGATAAATTGGCAGAGTGCAGATTTGGATACGGTTTCTGGATGACAATAACATTGTTTAACTGCTAATGCTGTCTTTCTTTATGAATGTTTCAAATATGAGATTTATATGAATGATAATTTTCTGAGACACACAATACAAAGCTTTGCTAATATGTTCCTGCAAACTGTACTCTATCATCCGGTATTATTTGTTATATTTACAGCGTGACATTTTTTTTACCTTTTGGGGCTTGATGCCTAAATCTTAACTGTCATGTATTATTACGGTAAGCAAAGTTATTTTGTTTTGTCTTTAAATATACTACTGCCGCCCATCATAAGGCTTTAAATTATTCCCTACTTTCTACTCATTCGCATCATTTTTTTTAAACAATAATTGTTAATTTAGCTGATGTACAAAACCACGATATCATTGAAAGACCGATACGTATTTCGACTTGACCCGTTCGTCTTACAGCTTAGATCACTAAAAAACGTTAATCGACAAGCCGGTCTCACTTATCTTTAATGTATGCGAGTCCTCGAGACTCTACACTTAAATCTAACTTAAGATGAAGATATTTTGCCTTTGCTACAAATCTAAGAATCACAACATCGCTAATGCTTTAAAAAGACAATTTTAAAAACATTTGGATGATATACTAACTTTATTAGATATATAAAAGTTATCTGAATACCAAAATATTTATTTTTGGGCGTTTCAATATGAGATTTTATATTTTACGTAGGTTTTATTTTCGTTGCTAATTTTGGATGTTTTTTCTTCATATAATATAATTTTTAAATCTGCAATGTATCTTTTGGTGAGGATAGATAAATGTAGACTATTTAACAACTATTACTAACGATCAGATATTTAACAACTATTTGCGAATTACTTACCTATATATGTGTCATAAGACGAGATCCATAGGTGTAACGCAGCGTTATGACGAGGCATGATATTTTAATATCTTCGGCATAAATTAACGGAGCATAATATTTTGTCTTATGTAGGCATCAAACATAACACTTGTTAGGGCATAGCAGGAAAGTGGAAAGTTAAACGAAAAATATCATCTATATATATTATTAAGTATACTGGCATTTTTTTTTACCAGGCAGCTATTATTTGGATCAGATGCTTTCAATGAGTTTGGCAAAATTAAAACTGCTTTCACATAAAAGGCAAATGCCGCCTGGTATATCTCTCAACCGTATCCTAACAAGTCAGTCACATCAGAGACAACGCGCACTAACGTGCCAATTAAAAATGCAATAAATAAATTAATCGCACAATAAATAACAGAGATAATTCTTTCTGGTCACGCGGCGGTACCGTTTATTTGTTTAATCTAAATGCTAATTATCCGCGCTGGGGACGTGTCTGCTCCTGCCCTCCCCATTTACACAATAGAGTGGGGGGGGTACTATTGGGAGAATGGTGAGGAAACGACTGGCTATAGGGAGACGATGAATGGGTGCATCCCGACATTGCCCGCCAGGTACCGTAAACAATTTCAACGTTGTTCCCGCTCGCCGCTCGTCTCAAACAGACATGTAACTGCCTAGCATTACTCAGGGCTCTCTACGCGAATTTGGCTGTTTGCTTCATCATTATTGTACAGTTAGGTTTGCATATTGTTCAGTTATTTTATTAGAGGATAGAGCGTGTACGTTAAGTAATTGACTGAAAAGCTTAAAATATGAACTTGTAGTGCTTTCATTTTAAACGTCACTTTTCATTCGTTGGGCGTATTATAACCTCCGACGCAAACAAAGGGGTGTTATGAGCATGTTATGAGTTTGACAAGTCTGTTTATCTGTGGACCTGTACATATTTTTTTCGCATCGTGGCTCCAAAGCGATTAGACCGATTGAGATGCTTTTTTGCTTGGAAGCTGAGAGATCGAGAACCTTGTAGGAGGATATAGAGGATAGATGTTTTTGTTATTCCATTAAATAAAATATGCATAGGGTTCCCACCAAGAACTTAGGGTCCCAAGCCAACCTCACCTGCAAGTGGTGCACCTGCCGATCAACGGACGAGGCTCTGGCAAACAAAATATCCCGATAAGCGGCAATAGGCTCGCCACCTATTACGTGGGATCAAAACACTGGCGAAAAGTGGGCGTTTAATATGCCTCTGCCTACTCCTTCGGGGAAACAGGCGTGAGTCTATGTATGTATGTTCAAATAATTCGTGTTTTCTTTTTTCGCTTAACCTCTAAATATTCACATGCAAAAACATAATCTAAATGGTTATTAGTTGCTCTTAAAGCTTTTGTATTAGTTTTAGAGACAGTTTATTTTCCAAAAAATAAAGGATGTGTACCTTAAAAAATATTGGCGCTCGTAAGTCATATGCTTACTACAAAGGCCACTAGCCTAGCTCATATTTCTGCTACGATATATACCCTAATATTGTGCATACATTAAGTTGGTTTTCAATTAACAACTCCACTGGAGAGCGTGGCGCTGACGTCACACATTCCGAGAGGGCCGACCAATGGTCAAACTTGCGATGATGTATGACTCATATCTACGACTGGATGTACTTATGTATAGGGTTCGGTACAGACTTGTATGTTGTATATAAATAAAGCTGTTGTAAGTGCGTTATAATATTGGAGGCAACAAGTGTGACCATTTCTTTAAAACACTTTGGTAATAATGGGCCACTATTCTGTCAAATCTCTCGGAATTATGAATTATCGCTTGCCTGGGACACAACTAAAGCTGTCGTTTCCGGCTGCCATGAAGATCTTTGGCGGCTGTTATAGAGAGTAAGTATCTACGGACCCTCGAATATTACTGACTTTAGTCTGAGCAATTAAATTTCGCTATTCATTTGTGTCGCGGAAATCAAACTGAAGTCGCTCTGTGGAAAAAGTATTATTCTGTCAAATTTGGTTAGAAAGCGGCCTCTGGACTCAAGTCGAAAGTATTTGAATCAACCGTGATAAGGATATTCCGGAAATACCCAGGGCCATATTCATCATCATCAGCCCTTTATTCTGTCCCACTGCTGGGCACGTGCCTCTTCTCACTATGAGAAGGGTAAGGCCATAGTCCTCTACGCTGGCCAAGTGCGGGTTGGCAGACTTCACTTGTCTTTCGAGAACATTATAGAGAACTCTCAGACATACAGGTTTCCTCACGATGTTTTCCTTCACCGATTAGCAAGCGATAATTAACAATTGCGGCCATATTGCAGCCATAAAAATATTTTTATCGTAGCTATGCTATAAAATTGGTGGTAAATTTATTGTAGCACCACAAACTTATGAAAATATTGCTATTGTTTGTATTGTTGTTATTTTGTTACTATTTACTGAACGTTAATTAATTTTGTATTCGGTGTGAATAAACTTCGTTTATAATATAAATCAGAACTAGTTTGTACAAACGCAGTAACAGTATTTGTATGTAAAGCTGAACAATATTGCAGAATACACTTTGTTACGCAGCGCTGCGTAGAAAGAAGTTACTGGTTGGAACGACTACATAATAAATTCTTGGCATGACAGTTTGCGGTGTTGTACTTATTATAGAAATGTAAGGCGAAGAACGTTTTGTACATTAATATAGTACAACTTATAAAGCATTTCTTTACTAGCTAGCAATGCAGTACATCACATCAGGATATATGTACATTCCATCAAAAAATTCAAACCACGAGCGAAGCGCCTCGCCTTTGGCACAGCGCCGCGTATTTTAGGTTCGATTCCTATATACCAAGACAATACTTTGTATAAAAGTTGTCTCAAGTATTTTACTGTTGCAAAATAACAATAAACCGAAACTCATTGCTGTGTTGTTTTTTATTCTACAGATATAGGTAACTTTACTGCATTCTTTTACTAACTTTTTACAGCTACCCTATTTAATCATATAAATATTAACTGTTTGAAATAGAAATATTATTTGTGATAGGTCAAGTCGATTATATCGATTTAGTAACGTTTAGTTTAGTCTATTGTAAATTTTGACTATGGTCACACTATGAACTGTCATTCATTCGCTTCTGTTTCAAAAAATTTATTGGGACGACACGTGAATTTCTAGCGCTCACACAGACTTGTATTCTTGGGTTTTGAATTGAAATAAATTGATCGCCTTTTGAAAAGCACATCCTGGTAGCTTCGCGAATAGTTTGTTCGTTTCCCGCTGTTAGTGAAAAAACCTAGCTTTCTGTTCGCTCTGGATGATTCCGTTTTGTGAGCGCGGTTTTGATCTTGTATTTGTGTAAAACCAAAAAACCCTTGTGAAGCCGCTTTTTTTATCTATAACCAGCACTGGTTTATTTGTGATAAAAATAGTATCATATCGAACATTATAAAACTTGTGTGAAACCGTGCACGTGCTTGGTGACTGAGAA
The DNA here is from genome assembly GCA_944739405.2 of Euclidia mi. NCBI lineage: Eukaryota > Metazoa > Arthropoda > Insecta > Lepidoptera > Erebidae > Euclidia > Euclidia mi. Next base: position 76,608,648 of record OX123188.2, read on the forward strand.
CTTCTGAAGAAGGACGCCGAACTGGACCATGCGGTAGCTTAGTATAAGATACTTCATTCATCTATTTTAGCCAATATATTTGTATGCTGTGTCTAATTTAGATCAAGCCGGACATCAGTGAAGATATCAGGTAAGTTGAAATATAATCACTGTGCAGTCGCAGTATAGGTGTTTAGGTCTTTGCCTTACCGTGATCAGGTGGATGAGCGCTTGGTGGATAGGATGCTTACGCCGGGAGCAGCAAACACTGCGTTACCGTGCTTCGGGTGGCAGATCTCGGCGATAAGTGTAAGTCCAGCTATGTGTGGGCGACTTTGAGTTTCATCTCGGTGTGTCTCTTGGATGCAAAGTATGTCGCAATGGATTTTACTACATAGATCAGAAAGAATTTCTGATTTGTCTTGCGAAAACCCTTCGATACTAACCGAGACTACACATAAAGCCGGTTTTATGGGTGGACTTTGGATTGCCATCGTGGTGAAAGGATTAGCCAACTAGCGTGGATAACTCGCTACTTGTCCAGGGTGCGCCGGACGTACAGTGTCTCAAGTGGTACGTCACTCGGGGAGGCTCCTTTCATGCACCCCTGCTGCTGCTGTATTCGTTGATCTATCAGCAGCTTATGATACAGTGAATCTTAGACGGTTGTTGTGGAAAGTAGAGAGCATGACCAGTGATAAAAGATTTGTCACTATACTGAGAGAACTCCTTCACAATCGACGTTTTCAAGTACACCTTACTGCAGACAAAAGTCGTTGGAGAGTACAAAAGAACGGCCTACCTCAAGGTAGTGTATTGGCACCACTGCTGTTCAATATATACACCAACGACCAACTATCCTACCCACACACGTCACGCTTCATCTATGCTGACAACCTTGCCCTAACTTCCCAAGCTACCACCTTTGAGGATATCGAGTTAAATCTCGCAAATGGTCTCAACAGTTTGGCTCAGTATTACTTAGATAACTCTCTTAAACCCAACCCGAGCAAGACCCAAGCGTGCTTATTCCACCTCCGCAATAGAGAAGCGGGTGGCAAACTTAACATTGTTTGGGGCGGGGTCCCTATTGAACACAACCACTTCCCTAAATATCTTGGTGTTACCCTGGACAGGTCACTCACTCACGTTCCGAAAGAACTGCGAGAATATAAAAAAGAAGGTGCACACTCGTAACAGCCTGCTGCGCCGATTAGCCTCCTCACAGTGGGGTGCTTCACCCACAGTAATGCGCACCACTGGGTTGGCGCTTTCCTTTTCTGCAGGTGAATATGCGTGCCCAGTATGGAATCGCTCAGCCCATGCAAAACTAGTCGATACAGCACTAAACGAAACGTGCCGGATCATAACCGGATGCCTTAAACCGACCCCGGTACCAATGCTGTATCCACTGGCAGGAATAGCGCCACCAGAGGTTCGCAGAGCTGTGGCAAGCGCCAGCGAAAGAACGAGAATGGAAAGAGATTCACGACACCCTTTGCACAACAACACCTTGGTGCCGCAAAGACTGAAAAGCCGCAATAGCTTTCTAAGGTGTGTCCCTCCACTCAATGAAGAGCGAACACAGGCAAGGCGTAGACTGTGGCGGGAAAGTGCTTATCTACCCACTCCATTCGTCCCGCTTGCTGAAAATCCACCACCTGGACATGAGCTGCCCTGGCTGACCTGGAAGTCTTTAAATATACTTAGGACACAGGTTGGCCGAAGCAAAGAAAACCTGCTTAGGTGGGGATTTACAGATAACACCAATCTGGAGTGCAAGTGTGGTGCCGTCCCACAAACAATGGGACACTTAATATCTTGTCCTGCGTGCCCTAATACCTGCACGCTACAGGAACTTATGGACGCTACTGAAAATGCCATACTCGTAGCTAAGTTCTGGGCTGGCACAATTTAGATTGCCATCGACACGCTAAGAAGAAGATCAGGTGGATGTATTACAAACTTCCACTGCGCACCCTGAACAATTTTCTACCTGCCTACGGTAACACTAGACATTAACAAAACATTAGAGTTGACGTCTGTTACAATGCATATATTAAGGCTTCTTATATTAAAGTTCCCTAATTTGTTGTTGAGTTAAATTAAAACACATATATCATTATCGGACCGCGGTCAGCTTACTGCCGCACGCTACCGTATCACTCTGTAAAGGTGGACACTGACTTGCACGGTCAGTGAATTTGTAGCATTCGTGGCGAACATATGTTTTTAAATTATTGGATTTATATAGCAGTAAATAATAATAATGTTGAATTACTTTGGGGTAACCATTTGCTGTCACAGAATTGAGCTGTTAAGTTGAAATGAATGAGAGTATTCAGTTTATATTGCAGGGGTAGTAGTAGTACTCCACAAGTAATCGTACACACTACAACAAATTAGCCAAATTGTATATTTTGTTGCTGATGTAAGTCCTTTTCATTGCCTAATTTTAGTATATCATGATAATTTTCAATTAATTTGGTGTGATCCTTTGCTATCATAGATATAAAAATGTGTAGGTACTCAGTTTCTGAATTATCACGAAAATAAATTAGCCAGATAGCTTATTGTGTTACTATTTTAAGAGGCTACCTCGAAGATAAAAAATCAATACAATTTTTATATAATGTGAGATAGAGAAAGCATGTTTTTGAAATTAAAATTGTATTGAGTGACTATGTATCTGTCTATGGATTCCCTAGATAAATAAAAGACAAAATTTTCACTTTGCTTGTGTGTTTCAAAATCGGTAAACAACAAGGGAAAAACTTTTTCGAGGTAGCGCCTTAAGAAGTATTCGGGTAAATTTGGAATAATGTTGTAAGACATTATAACTACTAATAATATTTACTAATAATATTTAGATCATCTTTGGACAGATAAATCAAGAATTATGTATGACAGTCCGCGAATGACAATTAAAATTTGTGTGACGATTCAGAATCATTGTACAATTAATTTTCCATCATAGGATTTATAAGTTACATATTGTTCAATTTAATATCCTAGTACTTTTATTACGCCATTCTTTAAGTATTTTCGTTAGCTGCACTAGTCAGTGTGCACCTTTACCCACCACCGCGACGTTTGCTAATACTTTAATTAATGCTGGACTCGGGGCGCGATGACCTTAGAGGTGACGACACGCACACATATTTACATAACATATGTAGCACAAACTATACCTACTTATTAAAGATGCCCGGCTTTATTTATATTGTTTATATTATAATTTGGCGTAAATTCTTCACAGTCTCATAAAGTTAGAAAATCATTCTTCTGTTACAACCTAGATCTACAGAGGCAGGTATGATATACTCAGTTTCTGAATTATCACGAAAATAAATTAGCCAGATAGCTTATTGTGTTACTATTTTAAGAGGCTACCTCGAAGATAAAAAATCAATACAATTTTTTATATAATGTGAGATAGAGAAAGCATGTTTTTGAAATTAAAATTGTATTGAGTGACTATGTATCTGTCTATGGATTCCCTAGATAAATAAAAGACAAAATTTTCACTTTGCTTGTGTGTTTCAAAATCGGTAAACAACAAGGGAAAAACTTTTTCGAGGTAGCGCCTTAAGAAGTATTCGGGTAAATTTGGAATAATGTTGTAAGACATTATAACTACTAATAATATTTACTAATAATATTTAGATCATCTTTGGACAGATAAATCAAGAATTATGTATGACAGTCCGCGAATGACAATTAAAATTTGTGTGACGATTCAGAATCATTGTACAATTAATTTTCCATCGTAGGATTTATAAGTTACATATTGTTCAATTTAATATCCTAGTACTTTTATTACGCCATTCTTTAAGTATTTTCGTTAGCTGCACTAGTCAGTGTGCACCTTTACCCACCACCGCGACGTTTGCTAATACTTTAATTAATGCTGGACTCGGGGCGCGATGACCTTAGAGGTGACGACACGCACACATATTTACATAACATATGTAGCACAAACTATACCTACTTATTAAAGATGCCCGGCTTTATTTATATTGTTTATATTATAATTTGGCGTAAATTCTTCACAGTCTCATAAAGTTAGAAAATCATTCTTCTGTTACAACCTAGATCTACAGAGGCAGGTATGATATACAGCTTAGTAGATGTTAGGTTAGATTAGAGCAGTTTTAGTATAACTATGCTGATTGTTATTATATAGGAAAAAATCCCTTCTATTCTTTTCTGTATGTCAAAAGGTTGTGGACACACTAAAACTAGGTTCAATTTCTGAGCTGGGCAAATAATTTCTTGTTTATGTCTGTTACTTCAGAAATTAAGCTTATATAGTAGGTATCTTTGTTCTAGCCTTAGCTGTCTGATATTTAAATTAACAACGGACTTTCAAATCTTAATGTATAAAATCATTGCATTACTGACTGGCTGACAGACACGCTACAGCCGAAACTATTGGGCGCAGGAAGCTGAAATTTGGCATGTATGTTTCTTGGGGACCGTAGGGGTGCACTAAGAAGGGATTTCCCGAAATTCTCACGGGATCGGCCAAAACGGGTAAATTAAAAAAAAATGCAGGCGTAGCTGCTGGCGTCCTCTAGTATACTATAAAATAAATCTACAGCAAACTTTGGCGTTATGCCTAGTTCTCGATCGCCTTAGAAATTTTGTATTTATTGCAAGCATTGCTGGACTAAAACTATGAGTAAATATCAAAAGGAACACACTCTCCAACCATGAATCATACCAGGACCTAATCTTCAAATACTTTAATGTACAAATATTAGATACCACCGTACAAATATTACATGTTATTTTTTATATTTACTTACCATAATGTATACATACAAGAATGATTTATCCAATTTGGTTCAGTCCTATGGAAGTTATGCGTGTATAAATATTATAGTGATTTATTTTTAAATATAAATGTAGATTACATGCTCCAGTATCAATGAAGTGGTTTACACTCACGAAGCTTCAACACAATATTTGAGAAAGAAAATAATGTACAATATATTGGATGTAAACTTTGACACGTTGGCTGTGGCAAGTAAAATCATAAACCTTCATCTGGTGCATCGGCAGGTCGAAATGTGCCCCCAACGATTTTTCCGCCAGTGGGTGGCAGTACTTTTTCGACCTACCAGCACTAGGGTAGCTTAAAATGCTATAACTTTGCGAAAACATGGTGTATACATTTTTTTTATTCTGTTAGAATAACATTGAACCCAACTTCCTTAGGTTTGATTCACCCGGGAATCCACCAAATAGGAAATGAGATATAAACCAGGAAAATTGGCAGGCCGATATCGACCTGAACCGCACTAGAAGGTATTTTTAGCTGTGATGGGACATACCAAAATAAAGGAATATCGAAAATAAAACAGAACTATCGTACATAAAAGAAACGAAGATTTTTATTTAAAAACATGAAACGTAAAGATTCATGTTGCATTGCCTGCAATATTTTTTAATTCTTTTTTACCCTTTTTTTTTGCTTTGTCGCTACTGAAGGTTCGCCGCAATCTCTCATAGCACCCTGTACAATTTCGTACGATTGAAAAGAAGCAAAATTATTAAAAAACGGGACTTTATACTTAATTAATATGTTTTTATTACATAGTAAATTCCATAAAATGTTATAAAATTCATCATCAGCATCGTGAACATTTGAAATGGGTACGTCACACTGCTAGCGCGGTCATGAAGCGTCTGAGAGTAGGTAAGCTGAGCTAAAAATTGTAATTAAGCACAGTTTGATTGGTGCCATTTTTCGAGCCGCGATCGTGCATCTTTTGTATATTTGATCGAAGCTTTTAAATCATCTTTCAAGCAAAAAAAAACTAGATCGAAATCGTTTTAGCACCGCTCTGTTTGCGTCGGGGGTTAAAAAGCGAATATCACTGCACTTTCGCTACATTTCCAAATATTATATGTACGTGTAGGTAGTAAGCAAAACTTACCGGTTTTACTTGGTTTTCCATGATGTTTTGTTCCTAAATACTTTTTATTTTAATTAATTGGAAATATTTTATCAGTACTGTCACTATCAGTTATATTTGCAGGGCGAATAAAAATCTTCCAAAATATGTATTATTCTTTTATTGTTTGCCTTCATCAATTTTATCGACAGAACACAACACTAACTGGCGGCGCGTGCGCTCTGTGCGGTATCAGGTCGCCGGCGGCCTGTTGGGTTGGCGGGCTGAAAAAGACCCACTGCCGCACTGAGCGAGTATATTTCACAGCTAGAATTTTAATAAATATTTGTATTTATCTTTATATTTTTTATACTTGTATTATTAAATATATGATTTTATATGCATTTTGTCAGTATAAGATATGTCATACTCGTACCTATTTGTGTTTCGTCGTAGGGTTAGAAGTGTGTAGCACCGAAGAGGCGGCACAGTGTTTACGCGTGATTCCCAGGGGTAAAATGGGGTTCGTTTCGGCAGACTGAGTCCCAGTACCGCGGGTCCACGATTGTGTCCCCATCACTAAGAGGAGTCGAGAACACCACTATGGTTTCAGCTTTCAGGACTGAACACCTTAAAGAGAGTTTTCTATCCAAGCCTATAATCGAGTACTGGAGGCAAATTGTGGCACTGTTTAATTTTAACAAAGCAGTGCCGAAACTTTGACTAATTGTCGCGTAGACACGGATACATAAAAGTACAACAAAAAATTGGGCAAGTGCGAGCCGGACTCGCGCACTAAGGCTTCCGCACCATCGTCTACATCGTACTTAATTAATATTTTTTAATTATTTTGTATGTTTCATTTTTTTTTTAAATTTATGCGTCTAACTGGGTACCGTTAGTAATATTGAGCCAAAAATACGAAAAATAAGACGATTATTGTATGTAGGGGGGTCCCCTCTCAATATTTTCCTTCTTTTATTTATAGTATTTGTTGTTATAGAGGTAACAGAAATACATAATTTGTGAAAATTTCAGCTGTCACGGTTGATGAGATACAGCCTTGTGACGGACAGACAGACAGCGGAGGCTTAGTAATAGGGTCCTGTTTTTACATTTTAGGTACGGAGCCCTAAAAATACAATATCGTCGCCAAAAGCTAATCAACTTCTACCATAACAATAGCTACAAGTATAGACAGACTAGAAACGACAATTTGTGTAACACACAAAGTGTAGTCTCAAACCCACACACCTCCGCACAGTGCTAAGCGGCGAACCGACCGCTTAAACAGCTACACCATCCGTGTATTATTAATTTTCTTTCTAACATTTCTCGTGTACAAAACATAAATTTAATATGATTCTGAACAATATTGTTACATATTTGGCATAATATTTGCGAAGCATACAAATGTGTGTGCTCACGGAAAAAGATAAAGGTGTAAAACATTTTTCGCCGCCGTGTTTAAAGATATATTTACATGAGTGCAGTGTCTGAAAGCAAGTGTGTTGCTGTCTTTTTCTTGTTAGAGGGGTGGAACAGAGATGGCATGATATTTATTTTGAGGAATAGGTATAGTGTCGTCTGTGTGAACGTGGTTTTATGTTGGAGCGAGTCGCGTAGATATTACATGTTTGTTATGTAAATAATGCTGGAGACACAACTCCCTTTTAGCGTAAACGACTGTGAGCAGCTAGTCTTGTGATTGGTGGAATTATTTAGTCATCATTGTCGGTGCCTAATTGTACGGCGCCGAAGGGATAGATCTTTGTAGAATGACGCTAATTTGTAACTGAAAGGGTTGATAGGATTCAGTTAGCCCTATCTTTCCCTTTGGTATCAGCTACAGGCCGCTTGTATGTACTTACGTAGAGAGTTGTAAATGTTGTAATCTTCCTAAGGCCTGTAAAGATAAAAAGGGTAAACTACAAAGAATTTTGAAGATAGTTACATATGTATTTTATTACTTTTCGCGTTTGAATCATCGAATTTTGTTCTATTGTAAACTGAAATTTTGGATTTTACTAACAGTAAAGTTGACGCAGGTATTTTATTCAAATTCAGTTGGTCTTTGGAGGAAGAAGTTGAACCACGTTTTGGCGCAATTGGCTGTTAACTACAAACACAGCAAAAATTCCTTTTACTGAATACATACTATTACGTATTAAATTATATTTCCGTAACATTCTAAGGGTAAACGCCCTAAGCATTTGTGTGGAGCAGGACATAGTCATTCTATATATCACAACACAACCGACGTCAGGGCACAGCACAATGTCACGCATAAATATAAACTGGGAGTTTACTCAACAGTACACAGACGTCAAAGGATCCGCTTTCAACACGCGCCTTTGACCCGAACTCAAACCGTTTGTAGTCTTAATTATATATACCGTTTTAATTTTTATTTATGGGGTTTGATAATTGTGTTACACATAGCTGGTGGGATTCAGGATATGAATATTATCATGTTTATATTTAAGCTTTATGAGGTATACGTGTATTCTTCTAAATTCAGTAGATATTATTCGTTGATTTGTTTCTCATTGCACATTATATAATACATATATACTGTCTTTAGCATAAGGGCACACGAGGTATGTACCCAGTGACCCAAGTCTAACGGTGGCCCAAAGGCTCCAATATTAACTATTCTACATAATATGTTGATAATTAAGTGACAATAATAAATAGTGTAAGCTACTGCTACGCCGCAGGTCGCAGGTTCGATTCCCGCTCAAGTCAAACATTTGTGTGTATGAACATGGATGTTTGTCTTGGTCTGGGTGTTTCTATGTATAATATTTATGTATTTACAAAAAAAAGTAAGAATATGTATGTTTATCCATTATCTGGTACCCATAGTATAAGCTCTGCTTTGTTTGGGACAAGATCGTGATGTGTGTAGGTATGTGGTAGAATATTTGATTTGATGCAACTAACTAGATTTTTTTTTTCAATCTTTATTTTGTTTAGGGGATTTTGTCCCTAAGGACACGTCAACCCCATTGTACCTTATAACTATATAAACACAACTTCTTATGTATTAACTATCTTAAAAATAAATTGAAAACAATAAAAACAAAAACATGTATCCTATCCATATAGCAAATCACTGCTGAAGAACTGTTACCAACCGATACAGATTTCTTGCCAGCTCAGATTTAGGCTTTGACAAAATGATTTGCACCAGACCAACTTCTAGCCTATTCAGTTCGAATTCTTTCAACAGTGATTTACGTTCATCTTTATTCCAGACACATTGCATCAGCAAATGTTGTACATCTTCAATTTTATTACAACTCATGCAATTAGGTGAATTATTCTTCTTCATTAAGTATGCAAACTTTGCTGATGGATAATGTCCGGATCTCAGTCTGAGAGCTAGTTTCAACTAACTAGATATTAAACTTATAATAATTAGAGCAGAAAACTGTCGATCACTCACTTTATTAAATGATGTCCGAAACGGCTTGTATACAACGCAATTTCGTAAAGCTACAAATAAAATAAAAATACTAAGTATTATTTAATGATAAAAGAGTTAGAATAAAATTAAGGTTCCAAGAACGTGTATCTGAATTGCCTCGCCTCAAACGTCGTGTATCATATCGTTCCTACGGAACCGCTTATGTACGTTATTGCTTTATGTCCAGTTCGGTAGGCTTTACCACGTTGAACGTATGACCGTTTATAAGCTTGCAATAAAAAATAAAAACAAAATTAAGACTGCCCGAAGACGTAGTGGTTTCATTTACTGCCTCACCGCTTGTCACTCCGCTGAGTTTTGTGGATGAGACCGCCGAACGGGACTATAAAATTATGTACTTTGATCCACAAATAGTTATTTCAAGATGGCTGTATTTGTATATGTTGATTGTAGATTTGTAAAGTACTATAAATCCAAAGTATTTATTCCTTAGAAATAAATAAAGGAAGCATAAATAAATATTAATTATACAGTCAAGTTAACCGTCTGTGCCAAAGTTTATACTAGTTCTGTAGCTGTTGAGAGAGCCCTTGTTTGGTTTAATAATGAAAACAGAGGCCTGATTGTAGTTAAAAAACATCAACCGAAGAATAGTTAATCCGGTTAACATTATCAAAAAGTTTTCAAGCATCGTGGATAGCAAGTTAGGAACCCTGTTAACCTTTAGATCTAAGTTTAATACTTACACATGGTGGGAGAGATTAATAACGAGATGAGTGGGAGTTTGACATGAAACACCGTCATCGCGTCATGAACTCCGGCTATATCAGACATATTTATTTATATTAAAACTTTTATTAAATTGAGGTTTAATCATACATGTTGAAACGACTGTCTTGTTTAAATAGAAAACGCGATAAAATAATAGAAAACGAATATTATACTTAAATGTATTTTATTATATTGATTACACTTAAATTTATTTTAGTAGCTAGGTATTTGGGAGACTAATACCCCAGCGGTAAACAAAGGCACATTGACTTTTGGAAGTTATCATTATCCGTTGCTACACGGGAAAGGTAAACATCATGAGGAATACAGCACGTCTATGAGGTCTCCATAATGTTCTCGAAAGACAAGGAAAGTATACCAAACCACAAATAGACAACGTGGTGGACTATGGCTTTACAGTGGCCCGTTAGATAGTTTATAAACAGAGCTGACATTATATATTTTTTCGTACCCGAAGAGTGTCACTGGATCCCATTACTAAGCCTCTGCTGTCCGCCCGTCCGTCTATCTGACTGACAGTGTGCAATATTTCATGATCGCGATAGCTGGAGTTAATATTTTTACTTTGAGTTTGTATTTCAGTTGCCGTTGTAACAACAAGTAATAAATTACTGTCAGATTTAACATTATAAGGTCAGTTTTAAATAAGTAAATGATACTGAGACTGTTTGTGTAGTCAAATATTTGTATAGGCAGACGACATACTGGATAAAATATATGTTTATTGGGTATTATTAAAATGAGTTAGAAACGGCACCAATGTGGTTTAATGGTTTAGAAAGAAATTATAATTATGTATGTTAGGAAGGAAAGGAGGAAATCTGGGCAAAAATAATATTTTAGGGACTTTAATATTGCCGTGTGGTTACCATCATCATTGCAGCCTTTCACTCCCTACTCACATCCACTGCTGGACATAGGCCTCTCGTAATTTGCGTCACAAATAGTCACATTAGTATTGTGAGCAAATTTGGAGGGCATTGGCCTACTAGGTATACCACGATGGCCAAACGGATTGGTATAGGGTTTGATGTCGAGTTTGCCGTCTCTACGTGCAAAGACGGTATTTGCATCGTGTTATTCCTTAGTCACCTCTTAAGACACCCACGGGAAGATGGGGGGTGGCGACACTTGTATTCTATTCCGTCAACCATACGGCGAACGGTTGACGGTGGTTACCATACAATAAAATAAATAACGTAGGTAGTACAGAAAGAATTTCCAATAACTTGTCGTTCCAAACACATTAGAACTCGCATACATTCACAGAACAGAGTTAACAATACAAACGCTCTTCCACTATAAAGCACATAACCCTGCGAATGCTGTGTCTCGCGATCTACGCCATACATCACTGGAGGATAAATTCACCTGAATTTATCCGTACTTACGGCGACGTTTTATTCGCTTGACCCCCTCTCCTCTAGCGCCACCACACCTCACCTCACCCCTCCGTCGCCAGACTTTGGCCGACGTTGCAAGTTCAACCCTGAAATATTTACAGCGCAGCCATGTTTATTGAAAGGTAACTTTGTCTTGTACACTCACCACTTAAGTTCATTAGCGGAAACAATGTCCAATGCTTTTTATATGAATCAGTAAAAATAAATTACAAACATCGTAAACGAAACCAAATTTGAAAGAATCCTTTGTATTTAAGAAGGTTTTTGATCGGTCAAAATAATTTGGACTAAAATTGAAATTTGTACTTGTGAAAATAAGTCCGGTCTTTATTGCGTGTGATTATTTTATTTGAGCTTTCATGAATTATCAAATTTAACAAACTTTGAATAACTTTTGACTTGGGTGACTTAGATATAATGAAAACGTGTATACACCTGAACACGATGAATATCTTGTGGCATCTCTTCTGCGTCTTCGGGACCTGAAGACGAATGAATATCTAAAAGAGGCTGTACATGGATACAGTTCAAGTCATCAAACTTAAAAAGCAAGTAGCCGGCGATTTTGGTGTGAATAAGCAGAGGTACAAGTGCAAAGGTGTTCCCTGAGCGTAGTGCAAGTGAAGTGATGAGAGATCTGGTCTAGGATTATCAATATATTAACATCCAAGTACCAAGATGAGGACTGTATGATAATAATGACGTACAATTTATAAGTTTATATTAACATGCAACCTGTTTACTTGCCGTTTTTTGCACGTGTGTGTTTTCTATAGTGGTAACTATAATAAAATTAAGTTTTCCTTAAGTTTATTAACTAACTGTGTGTCTAATAAAAATGTTTGTTAGCATTTTCTTAGTACTTTCTATTGTAAAAAGTAGATTGACTCCTTTACTTGCGGATTTATACATGTTGACTAAGCTTAAGAAGTGTAAATCACTCAGTTTAATAATTACTGTTTCAATCATGTGACTTTAAAAGGGAATATTTAAATTTTTTGATACATAGATCAAACCTTTAACATCTTGAAGATATTTTTGTTCTACTTCATTAGAGCCTAATGTACGCACAGAAGTACATACTATTTTTAATATTTGTCTTCCTAAAGAGGGGCTACAGATTTTAAACATAACGTATAAAATACAAAGAACTAAATAACTCTGCAAAACCTTCGTAAAACCGATAATATTGTATCTTGGTCAGAAGCACTAATCTTAGTTTGTACTTGGTATAGTACAACCGGCAGATATTAATGCTGCTATTATAAAACACAGGACTTATGAAGTGAAATTGTCTGTAGCGCTAAGAACAGTAGACAGCAATAAAGTTACACGAGACTCAAACATTTCTTATAAAATGTTGGTGCAATACATTTTCCCATAATCTGGCAGAATAACGTAAGTGATGTTTATGGTGGTGATAAAACATCTTTCTTTTTACAAAATTGGTACACTCCAAAGGAAACACAGCTCAATAACAGAATACCTCTTATATGGCAAATATTCAGATTTTAAGTAACTAGACTGCTGTTATTTTATTTAAGGAGGTCGAGCTTGCTAAGACGTCCATCTTGAGTTCGATACCTACATATTTAGGAAAACCTTTGTGAGATAATCATGTGATTTCTTCTGAATCTTAATGTACTCTTTAGCTTGTTATGTAGTTCAGATTAAATAATTTGAACAAGTATATTTATCGGTAAATCTATAGCACAGGTTTAAGATATGATTGCATTGTTTAAGATATGATTACATAAAACATACAGTGAATTTCGAATTTATACAATGTAACGTATGTCCGGTACCTACCGCGTCTGCGTCATAATACCGTCCATACGCTCGGCCAATCAGAGAAGGCCATCGTCCGCGCTCGCGAAGCCTGACCAAATATGGTCACGAAGAGACTTCAACTCTGATGGAGGGCCAGTACATGAAGGGGCCGACAGAGAGGACGGCACCGCTAATCTATACTGCCTAGTTACGATAATTACGCGTACCTACTGACCCTACGTCTTACGTGTATCCTGGATCCCAGCTGCGGGTAAGTTACTACATTTACTGCGTTAGCGTACTGCCCATCTCTCTACCTGCTGGCTGAGGCCGGCTGACGCCGCCTGCCTGACTCTATTGGTTGTGGCTCTCCTAATGCTGCTTTCGTTCAGGTTCCAGGTCTACCTTAAGGTTCCGGGCTACTCTACCTAGACCGCTACACTTCCAAGCACCGTCCTCGACGTCACCTCTGCCGAAGAGTCTGGCCCTGCCCTGCTCATCGCACTCAGACCGCCGGCGCCTGCCAGCTGAGCCAACGTACTGCGAGGATCTGCCGCTACGCGCAGCCCTTCGAGCAACCTGCCCTGCATACTACCGGAGGGAACAGCGTGGGAGACTGCAACCCTTAGTGTTCAGGCCAGTGTCGTGTTGTTGGTCGGTCATAATCGTGCAAGGGAAGTGAGACAATACTCGGCAAATAAACGCACCTAGAACCTCTACTGCGTTTTTAATACCAGAACCCGTTACAACAACATTAGCAAAAAATAGTTTATATTTGACTGCCTCCGTGGTTCAGTGGATAGCGTATGCGACTGCTGATCGGAGGTCTCGGGTTCGATTCCCGGGTCGGGCAAAAGTGTTACTGGGTTTTTCCGAATTCTCAGTAGCAGCACGGAGTCTATGATGTACCCGGTAACGGCAATAGGCTCGCCCCCTATTACGTGGGACCTCAAAATTCATGGCGAAATGCGGGTGTAATATTACACCTCTGCCTACCCCTTCGGGGATACAGGCGTACTATAAAAAAATACAGTCAAAAATAGCCGCCTTCACGTAAAAAAGAAATCCCATAAAATTACATCCAATCTGAAACTCTTTCATTATTTCCTTATGCGAATGTATTACAAGCACAAACACGCACCTAACGGTTGCGTCGAACGCGTGACTGTGTCCGCCCATGTCACTCCACGGTTGAGGGTATCGTGTCACGGCAATTAAGTGCCGGTGTGGTTCGCGAGTGTCGTCACTAGTCGCGACCGACGACGCGACACAATACGATGCGACGCGATTGCCGCGTTGCACCGCGATTTCAGCGGGCGCCGATTGGAGATTAAATGCGCCCAGTGATTTAGGGCTGAATGACGGCTGCTGATGCTGCAGTGTCCAACCCGTATGGCCAGCGTGGTATAGTAGGCCAATTCTTCCTTTCAAAGGAGAGGCCTTGTCCAGCAGTGGACTGTTAAAGGCCGATGTTGATGATGACACACTTATTACAAATTATGTATGTCGCTAAAAAAAAAGGAACTAATGGATTGCCACTTTAATTTTATTATGTGACTTCAAACCTATCAACAGATAGTACCTTCATACAATTAATAACGTTTTGTAGTATTATTAAATTATTTCAATTTTTGTTTAATTATGTATTTTCCTTTTTAGTTTAATAGATTTAGAGCACTTTTTGAAGTCGGTTTTATAACGTAGTTTTTTATCAATTTAAAAAAAATATTAGAATGCTAGCAAAGTCCCATAGACACAAAAGTACGCTTCCACATCTAGCATGCGTAGCCAACAATAGTCAAACCTTTGTCATTTTACTCGCGTAACATGCCACAGCGGATGATTTTCGTTTTTACCCGACTACGGCGAAGACAAAAGGAAGGGTAATGTTTTTGGCAATCTATGTATGTTTGTATGTTCCACCGTAGCACCGAACCGATTTTATTAAATGGAGTGTCAATAGATTCGTAATAATGGCCTGGGTGACATAGGCAATATAAATTTTATCCAAATTTGCTATTACGGAATTTATAGCTCAGATTCCAACCTCCAAAAATTTTTTACTGAGATAATCTTTACGTGTTTGGTATCAAAAGAAAGGTATTGGTGAGCACATTACAAATATGTACGTATATTATACTGTTTTAGTCAAAATATAAATTTAAAACGCGGTTGTACTTACAATTCATGCGTTTCAGACGCTCTGCGTTACCTATTTTTCTTTCTTTCGTCCTACAAATATGAAAATGTAAATATTGCACGGTCAGTTTACATGCTCCATCGGGATACGGAAAAGGATTAAATGAAAAAATAAGTTTAAAAACTATAACCCGACTACGTCAAAAAGGGGTTTAAAAAGAACAAAACAAGAAAATAGCTTGTTCAGATATAAATCCAGACAAGTATAATTACAGAAATGCTCAAGCTAGAGCCGTAGTCGCACCTATTGTATCCCTAATGTGAGTGCTAGGAAAACTTACCTGCATTAAACAAACATGTCAGGTAACTACATTTAGACTAATACACAATAGGTGCGACCACAGCTCTAGCTTGAGCATTTCTGTAATTATACTTTTCTGGATTTATATCTGCGCAAGCTATTTTCTTGTTTCGTTCTTTTTAAACCCCTTTTTGACGTAGTCGGGTTATAGTTTTTAAACTATTTTTTTTTTGTAAATGTTTGCCATTTGTGTGGTGAGGTAAAGATCAAGGGACTCACATACAAAATTCATACGTTGTAAATGAGCCTACGTCCCGCAGTGGACGTCTCTAGGCTGACATGATGAAATGAGCTTAAACCAAGAGTTGTGATCCTAAACAAATATTTATCTGGAGCAGTGAACTTATCTCGAATAATTTATCAGGGGGTAAACTTAAAAATACTATCGGCAAACGTACACTATGACAACTTTACTAGAAAGCTTCCTTAAAAATTTTATCGTAAAGTTTTGTCCGCGTAGTTACAATGTATTACTATGCCAAATTTCAGTTCCGCTCGTGCGTATAGTTTTTACGTAAAACTGCAGACGGATAGACGGACGAAATGACATAGCGAAACTACAAGGAGCCCTTGTAGGTTCGCCACTACTACGGAACCCTAAAAGCCAACGTGATATCTCAAAGTTGGTAATAAAGTAAGAGGCGGTTGATGGAACTGCCGGTAACATTTATCAATACAATTTTAATCGCTCTTTGGATAGCACGAATGGCAGTATTTTATGTGGTAAGCTACCACGTGAGACCTACTACAGTTAGAAGTAGAATATACGTTCAGACATCAGCTTAGTGTTCGACACGGATTCCGATGAGGCTGATAGACTTCGTGCTTAAAAGAAACTGTAGCGCTATGATGTAAATGCCACAAGTGGTCATCCGTGCAATTAGTGACCTCTGAGAACGTTGCTTTTCTTCGGCTACTTATTAAGGAATATAAGAACCGCTATAACCTTGTTGAAATACAATAATAAGTAGCTCCATTTTACTACTAGTCCAGTCAATTTAGACATAAAAATAGTGGTCAAATTACAAAAATTGCCGGTGAGCCAAATATTGGTAGAGAGCTAGGGTTTACCATTACAAATACAGTCTTAAAAGTCCCCATCGATCCTATGTGGGCTACAAGAGTTATTCGGGGTCAAACGTAAAAAATTGAGTTTTTTTTGGACTTTTCTCGAAAACGGTAAGTTTTATCAAAATAAAACCTTAACCAAAGTTGTATATCTTAAAATTCTCTACAAATATGGTCTGAATGATTTTTTCTTAAGAGTTACCATTCCTGAGATATCGCGATTCTAAGAGTCACATCATACATGATATGCACACATTTCCACGCCACCTGTGAGGTAGTGTACTCGTACTGTGACTCTTAGAACCGCGATATCTCAGGAATGGTAACAAAAAAAATCATTCGTACAATTTTTGTAAAGAATTTAAGATCTACAACTTTGGTTAAGGTTGTATTTTGATAAAACTTACAGTTTTCGAGAAAAGTCCAAAAAAACTCAAATTTTTACGTTTGACCCCGAATAACTTTTGTAGCACACAAAGGATCGATAGGGACTTTTAAGACTTTATTTGTAATGGTAAACCCTAGCTCTCCACCAATATTTGGCTCACCGGCAATTTTTATTATCCATTATGTCCCAATATTACGAATATAATTTAAGAAATCGACTGTGTTGTCTGTGTTGGTGTGGGATCCAATTTAACCTCGAGGTTGACTCACAGATACAAGAAAAGACGGACAGCAAAGTGATGATGAAATTAAAACAACTTATACTATCGATGATCATGATCAATACCTTGGTGGATGTGCAAAATCTTTGCCATCTGTCAGCCGTAGATCAGCAGCAACCAGAGCCCCCTGCTTCGAGGAATGAGGCGGCTAAAACACGAAGAGCTGCAGCGACAAAAAAATAGTTAGGTGAAATTTTTGTTGTTTTTCTAAACTTTCAAACCCAGGTAGGTAGGTGGCTGAATATTACTTCCACTATACTTCTTTTACTAGGACGGTATTTACACATTTCTTTATAAATATCTTTCACTTATTTACATTTAATTTTCATTGTTTTATCTGATACCTTCTTGTATTATTTGTATTTTCTATTTACATGACTAAGTGTCAAATATGACAGCTGCAGCCGTCACATTAATGTTTTATGTTAGGATACACTTCAAAACGTATTAACTGTTTGGGCCATTGTTACACGCCGTAGTAATGTTTTTATATACTGTGTATAACTGTAATTGATTTCTATTTTTCATATTTTCTGACTGGGTTTGTACTTTATTTTATTTATTCTTGTAATGCTTATAGTTTATATATATATTTTTTTAGTTTTTAAATATTTTTATAGCGTGGTTCTGAATAATTATGTAACTGGCAGGTGCACTTTGATGAATAGTGTTGTTTAGTTGCGCATTGCGCACAACGGATAGTTAAAACAATATTTTTTATTTTAGTAGTTTTATATAATTATTTATTATTATTTATTTTATTTTATATATTTATACTTATATTTTATATGTCATTTAAGGATTTTGAAAGTGACAGTGATGACTTTTTCTCAGTGAGTACCGACAATGATAGTTTCATTAGTGTCCCTTCACTAGCAGATAATCTGCAATCTACATTTTCTGATGTTCCCAGTAATTTGAATGTTGTCCATATCAATGCACAGAGTATTCCGGCCCATTTCCCTGATATGCTGGCAAACTTTGACTGTAAGAACATCCATGCTATTCTTGTATCCGAATCATGGCTCAAGCCATGCCTTTCTTCTGCCTCCTATTCTTTACCTGGCTTCCAGTTAATTAGAAATGACCGAATTGGTAGTGGTGGCGGGGGTGTTGCCATTTATCTCCGCTCTTATATTGACTTTTCAGTGGTAAGCATGTCTGCACAGCCGCCTCCACCCAATGCTGGTGAGCATCTCTTCTTGGAAGTTAACCTACACCACACCAAAATCCTTCTTGGTGTTTACTACTGTCCCTCTTTGCGTATCAACTTCTTTTCCTCCTTTGAAATTTTTTTACTAAACTTGTCTCCTTCTTACAGTCAAACTATAATTATGGGTGACTTTAACACTTGTCTCCTTAAGAACGACTCACGCTCTTCATTTCTAAATTCTATTTCAGTTTCTAGTAATTTACATATTCTTCCCCTGAATGCCACCCATAATTTTCCTAATTCTACTCCTTCACTTCTAGACCTTATCTTCGTCTCATCACTTGGTCATGTTGCTAAGCACGGCCAATTTGATGCAGATATATTTTCTTATCACGATCTCATTTTTCTCTCTTACAAAGTCCGTCCTCCTAAGGCTAAGTCTCTTTTTCTTCGCAATTTTAGTAGTATGGATAGCGATCTCTTGCGTGAGGACGCCAAAACTATAAATTGGCAACCGTTACTTGATGCACAATCTTTGGATAGCAAAGTCCAATTGTTTGAAAGGAACATTATTGATCTCTATGACGTTCATGCCCTTCGCCTTGGCTTACTCCAGATATAAGCTTACTTATCCATAAAAAAGCAGCTGCAAAATCCAAATACAAGTCTAAGCCAACGGAGCATAATAAAGAAAAGTATATAAAGATTAGAAATCACTGCAATAGGGTGTGTAGGGATGCACAACGCCGACATATCCATAATTCTGTTCAAAATGGAGATCCAGCGAAAGTATGGAAATTCCTTAGATCATTAGGGGTTGGAAAGCAAAGTCAAAATACAAAATCTTTCAATATTAATATCAATTTGCTTAACAAGCACTTCTCTGCTTCGTCTAATTTTGATAGGACAATAAAAACTAATACTTTAAATTACCTTTCATCGCTTTCAATCCCTGATCACCCTCCTTTTGTCTTTAATCAGTTTACTGCATGTGATGTTGAGAAGAGCATTTTATCCATAACATCCAACGCAGTTGGTAGCGATGGTATCACTCGGAATATGATCCTCCCCATCCTTAATGAGATCCTTCCTATTATTTCCCACATATTTAATTTCTCAATTTCTAACGGCATCTTTCCAACTTCTTGGAAAGATGCCCACGTAATTCCTCTTCCTAAGAAATCTAATCCTGAATCCTTCTCTGAATATCGACCTATCTCCATCTTGCCCTTTCTTTCCAAAGTCCTTGAACGTCTTATCCATAACCAACTTAACTCTTTCCTCTATCGACATAACATCCGCAATCCCTTCCAATCTGGTTTCCGTTCGGGTCATAGTACCACTACTGCGCTAATCAACATAACGGATGATATCAGGTCAGGTATGGAGAATAGCAAGTTTACCATTCTCTGTTTGCTAGATTTCAGCAATGCGTTTAGTACTGTCGACTTTGATGTTCTCCTTGCCATTTTAAGCTCTCTTAACATATCTCCGTCAGTAATCGATTGGTTTCGTAGTTACCTGTTTGGCCGCCGGCAGCGTGTCTATCTGGATGAAAATTTCTCTTCCTGGTGCGATAATTCTGCGGGTGTACCACAGGGCGGCGTTTTATCTCCTTTGCTCTTCTCAATTTTTATTAATTCTATATCCAATAATATTTCTTCTTCCTACCATCTTTATGCTGATGATATGCAAATTTACTCACAAGCAGACTGTGAAAATTTGTCGTCTGCTATTTACACGCTAAATAACGATTTGGCTAGTATATCAAATTGGACCAAAATGTACGCACTAATGATTAACCATACGAAGACCCAGATCACAATTGTAGGCAGTTCCAGATTGATGTCAAAGGTGTCTTGGTCATTGCTTCCCCAGATGTCTTTTGGTGGCGTCTCAATTCCTATTGGCAAAGAAGTGAAGAATCTGGGGATATACATCGACAAAACGTTATCTTGGACTGTCCAATTACAAAATATAAGCCGACGACTTTTTGCTGCGCTGCATCACTGAGAAGGTTATGCAATTTCCTTCCCATACCTACTAAAATTGCACTTGTGCAATCTATTCTTCTTCCCATTCTTGACTATGCCGATGCCAGCTATCTAGATCTCAATGAGGACCAGCTAGATAAACTTGAGCGCCTCCAAAACTTCTGCATAAGATTCATATATGGTTTACGTAAATATGACCACATCACTGAATTCCGTAACAAGCTCAAATGGCTGCCAATCCGCCTTCGACGGAATACTCACATCCTTTGCCTTCTATATAATATACTTTTTAATCCTTCGTTCCCCTTATACCTTAAATGACGATTCGAATATCTACATGACACTCATTCGAAGTGCTTGAGATCAACAGAGAATCTCAAATTGAAGGTCGCTACTCATTCCACAGTTTTCCTTCATAAATCCTTTACAGTGCATGCTGTACGTTTGTGGAATGGGTTACCCGAAACAATCAGATGTGCTAAATCTCTCCCTGTATTTAAAAAACTTGTCACGAATCATTATTTGTCACAATTATCATGACAGCTGTATATATTGATAAATTTATATAATTATATGTAATTATTTTATTATTTATGTATATAATTATATAGTTTATATGGATATTATATCATATTTAGTATTTAGTTTATTTATCTACTATATATATAAATATTGGCTGCCTCGTTGGTCTCGCGGCATAAATGTGCGCGTGGGATCGGGAGGCCCCGGGTTCGATTCCTGGGCCGGGCAGTGTTATTGGGTTTTTCTGTCACGAAATTCTCAGTAGCAGCACGGAGTCTGGAAATGTGCCCGGTACGGCAATAGGCTCGCCCCTTATTACGTGGGACTAAAGTATATCTGGCGAAAAGTGGTTGTAGAAATACACCTCTGCCTACCCCTTCGGGGATAAAAGGCGTGACGATATGTATGTATGTATGTATATATAAATATTGGTTTGCTATTTAGTATTAGTATTATTTTGTATTGTATGTACGATTTATACGTATTCTATGTTTTCTACTCATATAAAATTGTATTGACATAATATTATGTCCCAACATTTTAACTAAGTATTTATGACACTGTTCCTCATGGTACACCATAACCCGCACTATTGTACTTTTATTAATTATTCCAAACTAGGTTGTCTGGAAGAGATCGCATTTTGCGATAAGACCGCCCTATTGTGCAACTAGTTTTAATCATGTAATTACATATTGTATCTCGTTTTGTTTACTGGTGTACAATAAAGTGTTAATCAATCAATCAATCATTATAGTCTAGTAAAAAATAGACTGAAGAGAGTTCAAAGGCATGGCGCTCAGCATTGACTTTTAAGTGTTAAATGTGTATTAAATTATCAAATAATATATAAACACTTGCTATACGGCAAAGGGAACTACACAGACTTTTCCATAATATTCTTAAAGGATATGTGTAATTTGCGAACTTATACTCGTCCAGCGTGGTAGACTATGGCCAAATCCTTCCCAGGGGGATAGAGGCATGAGCCCGGCCAACGGAGAGTTTCTAAATGGGGGTGGTATTATTATTCATCGTACGAGTATTTTACCTCGGGTTCACATTCTAGTTCAACCAGTTGTGACAGAATATTAACTTATCCACAGAGCGAAGAGATAGCGTTGTTTCATGGTCTAGATCAGCGTTTGTATATTCAAGGGTAAAGGCTCCCCATAGCGACTGACAAAGATCTTCAAGACAGCCGAGACCGATGAAATTATTATTATACCATTATGATGATAAAAATATTTTCTTTCTCCACATTCTAATTACTTTATCTCATAACTCTTAAACTTCGTCATATCTTAATTAGCAATGTAGCTTCCTTAACACGTTCCCACCACAACGCATCGCAAATTTTTCCCCATAAGTCACGTAAAGTTACCCCGAGGTTACGTTGGGTGCTTCACGCGCTGCAAGACTGCCTCAGGGCTGTATAAGTACATCTCAGTAACAGTCGATCCGAACGAATGCTCTACGTATTAATTATCTTGTGCAAACACGGGATGGTGCGGCGCTGCTAACGAAGCGCTGCGTTGCATGAATGCTTCGAAAGATTGTGTCTAAGGGTTAATCTTGTGTTTTGTTGGTGAACGAATTTGGAAGTACAAGAAAGTGGTAAGTTCTGTCCACCAGAAAATTACTAAACATCTCTCAACCCCAAATCTTCGGTTACAGTACAGTAATTAAACTAATTAATAAAGGGGTTTTGGGTTTCATACCACCAAAAGTCTGCGTAATTTCTAATTCAGCAGCTAGACTGAGCAGATTATTAATACCTCGGAGTAATATATCCATATCGTGGTGGACCTCTGGTACACAATTAATCAAAACTAGCCATGACTTAGAAGGAGGTTTGATAATTATGTTACAAGCATCCTGGTATCGTGTTTTAGGATATGAATGTTATCATGTAGGTATGTATTTGAGGTTATGAGGTGTGTCTTCTTCTGAATTTAGTATTATTCGTTGATTGGTATCTGATTGCACGTTTTATAACTAATACTGTCTTTACCATAAGGGCACACGGGGTACCTGCCCAGTGACCCAAGTCTAACGGAAGCATAAGGGCTTCAATATCAACATATTAATAATAATAATAATATAATAATAATAATATTCTACCACATTCACACAGCACCATCTAGTCCCAAACTAAGCAGAGCTTGTACTATGGGTACTAGATAATGGATAAACATACATATATACTTTTTTTTTGTAAATACATACATATTATACATAGAAACACCCAGACCAAGACAAACATCCATGTTCATGCACACAAATGTTTGACTTGAGCGGGAATCGAACCCGCGACCATCGGCGTAGCAGTCGCTTACACTCCCGCTGCGCCAACCGGTCGTCATACCATATATTCTACATAATATGTTGATAATTAAGTTACTATTTGATTAGTTTCAACTAACTAGATATAAAAACTAAAATGATTATAGCAGGAAAACTGTAGATCACTTAGTTTATCGACTTTTCCAAAAAGCCTCAATGATGCCTATGAGGGCCCGTATACAACGCAATTTAATAAAGCTACAAATAAAATACTAATACTCAGTGTTATTTAATGATAAAAGAGTTCAGAATTAAGCTCCCAGAACGTGTATCTGAACTGACTCGCCTCAAACGTCGTGTATATTATCGTTCCTACGGGACCGCTTATATACGTTATTGCTTGATGTCCAGTTCGGTAGTCGTAACCACGTTGAACTTATGACTGATTAAAAGATTGCTTTAAAAAATTTAAACAAAATGAAGACTGCCCGAAGATGTAGTGGTTTTATTTACTGTATCACCCCTTGTCACTCCGCTGAGTGTTGTGGTTTAGAGCGCCAAACATGACTATGTTATTGGCTCCATGGCTCCATAAATAGTTTTAAGACATTACAAATCTACAGTCCGTTGATTGTAGATTTGTAAAGTCATCTAGATCCAAAGCATTTATATTGAAGAAAGAAATAAAGGAAGCATAATAAATATTAATTATACAATCAAGTCACCTATCAGTCTATTCCAAAGTGTATACTAGTTCTGTAGCTTTTGAAAGAGCTCTTGCTTGGTTTAATAATGTAAACAGAGACCTGATTGTAGTTAAAAAGACATCCACCGAAGGAGAGTTAATCCGGTTAACATTATCAAAAAGTTTTCAAGCATCGTGGATAACAACTTAGGAACCTTGTTAACCTTCTGATCTAAGTTTAATACTTACACAGGGTGGGATGAAATTAATAACGAGATGAGTGGGTGTTTGACATGAGACGCCAAAAAACTATTTTGAAATTGTGGTTTAACCATACAAATAGACATGATTGTCTTGTTTAAAGAGCAAATGAAAGACTTACATTTATTTAATTTTATTGTTAGCAGCTGGGTGGTATTTGGGAGACTAATACCCCAACGGTCAACAAAGGTTCTCAGGTTGAAACTCACAGCATAATGACTTTGAATGTTAGTATTATTCGTTGTGACGAATACGATATGTCAATATTGATAATAATACACAGAGTGACGCTTGCCACAGACTAAAAATTTATTTATTTATAAGTAGCACGAGTTAAAACAGAGTGGCGCTAGTAGTTACATTTACCATATTATTTTGTTACATTATTAACACCTCCGCCTAACAAAATCATACATACTTTAAAACAGATAATATACCAAGCTTTTTTGCAAAATATTTATGCTTTACAGATCCCAAACTTTTAGTAAAAATATCTGCTGGCATTTCAGTAGTTTCTAATTAATCAATTTTTACAAACTTATTTGCAACTGCTTCTCGCACAAAATGATACCTAATGTCTATATGTTTAGACCTTCTATGATAAATTGGATTCAAAATTAGTTTTTGTGCACTTTGACAATCATTATATAAAGTTATTGTTTCTGAATTACCTAAAATTTCAAACAATAAATTCTTTAAATAAATAGCCTCTTTACAGGCTTCTGAAATAGCAACGTATTCGGCTTCTGTTGAGGACAGTGCCACATTTCTTTGTTTTCTGAATTCAAATGAAATAACTGATCCTGACAATTTAAAACAAAACCCAGAAAAAGATTTTCGATCATTTGAATCTGAACCCCAGTCTGCATCAACATATCCCTCAATACAAGATTTATCTTCAGTAAAAACAAGACCATAATTTTTAGTACATTTTAAATACTTTAAAATTCTTTTTAAGTGTTTTCAATGAGTTTCATCATAAGAATTATTAAACTGGCTGAGATAACAAACACTGTATGCAATATCTGGTCTGGTTAGAACAGCTAAATACATCAAGTTACCTATCAGCTGCCTATATGGAAACTTTTTATCACAATTACTATTCTGAGATTTTTCTAACCTTAAATTAATCTCCATTGGAGTTTCAGCAGTTTTACAATGTGTCATATTATACCTTTTTAATAAACTTTCTATATACTGCTCTTGATCAACAGTTATTACATTTTCAGACATATTTACTCTTAAGCCTTAACACTGCTTTATTTGACCCAAATCTTTAATTTGAAATTTACAACTCAACTCATGTATTAACTGATTAGTTGCCATTTTACAGTTAGAAAAACAAAAAAATCTTCGACAAACAATGCTATTATGATTTTAACATTGCCTTCAAATTTTGTAAACAAACAAGGTTCATATTTGGATTTCAACTATCCTAAAGCCATGAGGTAATCATTCACCCTCTGATACCAAGCACGTGATGACTGTTTAAGTCCATAGATGGCTCGTTTAAGCTTTAATACTTTGTTATCATCACTACTTTCTTTGTAACTTACAGGTTTTTGCATATATACAGATTCATTCAAAAAACCATTTAAAAAGGCTGTAGTAACATCTAGATGACGAATGACGAAACTTAGTTTTGCTGTTAAAGAAAATAATAATCTTAAAGTTGAATATCTGAGCACAGGAGAAAAAGTTTCACGATAATCTATGCCAGCTTTCTGTGAAAAACCTTTTGCTACTAGTCTCGCACGATAACGCACATTACCAGCACTATCATATATTTTTTTAAACATCCACTTGCACTGCACTATTGTAGAGTCATGAGGTCTATCTACAAGCTCCCATGCATCATTTTTCTTAAATGATTCCAGTTCCTCCTCCATGCTTGCTCTCCAAAATTTATTTTCAGGTCCATTTAAAGCTTCCTCAAGTGTAATATCTGTTAGATTTTGATCTTCTGACTCTGTAATACATAAGTTGTTATAGCCAAATCTATCAGGTACTTTTCTCACTCTTTTGTTTGGCACATTTAAATTTTCTAATGAAACGTCTGGTTCTGATGCTGTTTCGAAAGAGCTGTCAAATGAGTCACTTACCGAAGAAGCCTCTGGAACATATGTGGTATCATTATCTTCACATTCAACATCAGTATCTGTGTTTCTGTTTTCCTCTTCTTCCTCATATTTTTCTTCCTCCGCTGAAGCTGCGCACTCAATGGGAATATCTACTGTACTTTCTGCTGTTTCCATTATAATGATGTCTCTGCTAGTTGTGACAGAGTTATATTCTGGGTCATAAACCCTATAACCTTTCACGTTGTCTGCATAGCCAACCAAAATAAGTTCTTGAGCCTTCATATCCCATTTTAATCGCTTTTCTTTTGGAATGTACATCATAACCTTACTTCCAAAAATACGCACATGACTTAAGTTGGGCTTGCTCCCTGTCCAAGCTTCATATGGAGTCATATCATTTAAACTGGTAACAACTGACCGATTTCTTAAATATACAGAGGCATTTACAGCTTCTGCCCAAAACTTTTTATGTAAACCAGCATCAAATATTAGACATCTAGCCTTCTCAACTAATGATCTATTCATTCTTTCACACACACTGTTTTGTTGAGGCGTGTAGGCCTTAGTTTTTTGATGTATTATTCCTTGTTGTTTTAGATATTTTTCAAACTCTTGACTGCAGAACTCACCTCCATTGTCTGTCCTTAGAATTTTAATTTTCATGTCTTTTTGTTTTTCTACCATTGACTTAAATTCTTTAAAAAACTTAAATACCTCAGACTTTGTCTTCATAAAATATATAAAAGCCATTCTGCTGTAGTCATCCACAAACAATACATAGTATCTGGATCCTCCAATGGACAATTGTTCCATAGGACCGCACACATCCGAGTGTACCCATTCTAAAACATCCTGTGACTTTGTCAAGCTAGGCTGAAAAGGTTGTCTAGCCTGCTTCCCCTTACAGCACACAGTACACTTAGATTTATCTATGTCTGCTATATCTGTGTATGAGATACCTTCTGCAGCTCCATTCTTCATTTTGTTTAAACTAGTACTGTTGATATGTCCCAAGCGTCGATGCCAAGTCTCACTCGATGCCTTCGCTGTAGCTGCCAATAACTGTTCTGTTTTCTTAGTATATAATCTGTACACACCTTCTACTATTTATTTATTTATCTTTGGAAAACCAACAGCACATAAAAATAGTAGAAAAAAAACAGAATATAATACAAATGGCCAATTACAGGTCTTCACGATTAAATAATAGTATATACAAACAGTTAGTGAACATATTGGCTATTATTACGTCATTGATAGGTTTAACACATATTAACTATTATGTTTTGTGAAAAAATTAAGGCTAAGCATCCGTCTCACTAATTCCACTTTGGAGTTAAATATATCTATATCTATTTCTTTACATTCGTAATTAAGATTTCTGCTCGCTCGCCACAGAAATGCATTTTGCTGGTAATTGGTAGTTACTAATGGAAGGTGAATGGGATTGTGGTGTCTAGTAACTTTGCCAGGTACATTTAATAAGATTTTTGATAGCAGATCAGGGCAGTCAACCGTACCATTTAATATACTTAAAATGTAAGTCACATCGGCTATGTTGCGGCGTGTAACCAGAAGAAGGATGTGGAACCTAGCGCACAGTTTCAGATAATTTGCCGAACTGTACTCCAGTTTCAAACAGTAGCATAAATATTTCATAAACTTCATCTGAACATTCTCTATGCGGGATATATATGTATATGTCGTACCTAGGGTTCCACACTTGACTAGCGTATTCTAATATGCTGCGTACAAATGTGCAATATAAAATTTTGAATGTCTTTGCCTGTGTGAAACTGGACGACGTACGCATGACAAACCCTAATGCCTGAAAAGCCTTTTTCGTAATATTTTCTACGTGGTCTTGGAATAGTAATTTCGAATCATGCGTAATACCCAGGTCTCGTATTGTGTGACATCTTTCGAGTTGTAATCCCTTTAAAAAGTAATTCTGCTATTCCAACTAGAGTTTTTTGTTGATTATAAATATAGCAAATATTCTCTTTAAAAACTACATTATTGCCATTCTTAATCAACTGGCTCACTGAAAGCAAGTTTGTAGTTAAACTTGGTATGCACAATACATCTGAAACTGTGATGTCATATTCTTCACCATTTGCAACTGTAATGATGTTTACATCACCAGAACACAGCACCGGGACACATGTTTTGTTAGCAACAATAATCTCTTTGGTTTCATGTTCATATGATTGATTCACTACATATTTCTGTTTCGCTGTCATGTGTTTGCTGGCCCTGCTATCGATATACCAATCTTCACAGTTAAATTTTCCACTTAAAAAAATAGCACTAAAGGCATTGGATTGTTTTCTTTTGCTTGATTCGGAACCAGGACATTGGTTTTTGTAGTGTCCCGTTTGCTTACATTTATAGCATTTTATGATTTTATCAGCTTTTGATGTTTCTCCCGTCACATGTTTTTGGTCTTTTTTAAAGTATTGACCATATTGCATACGTTGTTTACTTTTCGCAACAAAAGCATTCTCCGAATCCGAGACAGTTCCAACTTCACTACACATGTCCAACAGCTTTGTTTTAATGACGTCAGCACTAACATCTATTCCCGAATGTTCTATGGCCATTAACATCGGACCATATTTTTCGGGTAATACTGCTAACATTAATGCACCAATCCATTCATCAGTTATTTTGAAGCCTGTACCTTGAAGTCTCTGGCTTGTTTCACCAATTTGAGTAACATACTGGGTCATCGAGTCACAATTTTCAAGTCGAATGTTAATGAGTTTACGCAATAAGCCAATCTTTCTTGTATAGCCGGTGTCATCAAACATATTCTTCAACTTGTTCCATAAATCATAGGTTGTTGCTGCATGTTTTATGTGTACATAAAGTGATGGGTCGATGGTTAACACTAGTTTTGCCTTAGCTTTTGCATCTTCATTTGTCTGGCTTGTCGTAGGAGAAACCGGTAACCTCTCAGTAATGGCGGATGCCATGTTTTCTAACACCAACACATTTTGCACTGCAAAACACCAATCCTCATAGTTCTCGCGCCCTTTTAACTTTGGAATGTTAGCGATGTAGTTTGTCGTCATTTTCACACTAAAAAAAACAGTAGGTACTATACGTTCCGTCTATTAAAAATAATTTTTAATCGCGTTCGCCCATAACCTGATAATAATACACAGAGTGACGCTTATAGTTACATTTACCATATTATTTTGTTACATTATTAACAAATATGAGTTCAACATAGTGTTCTCATTAAAAATATGCTAAACCACACTTGGACAGCTTGAGGAATCATAGCTTTACGCTTCATTGTGGCACTGAAAGGCAGTGGGCTAGTTTATAAACAGAGCTGATATTATATATTTTTTCGTACCCGGAGGCTTAGTAATGGGTGAGAGTGACACTCGTCACTCTCACCCATTACTAAGCCTCCGCTGTCTGCGTGACAGTGTGCAATATTTCATGATCGTGATAGCTACAGTTAAAATTTTTACTTTGAGTTTGTATTTCAGTTGCCGTTGTAACAACAAGTAATAAATTACTGTCTGATTTAACATTATAAAGTAAATTTTATATAAGAAAATGATATTGACACTATTTGTGTAGTCAATTATTTGTATAGACAGGCGACAAGTTGGATAAAATGTAAATAAGTTTATTGGGTATTATTTAATGAGTTAGAAAGGGCATGAAGCTAGTTTATTCTTATAGAAAGAATTTATAATAATTATGTTGTATGAAATAAGTACTTTACGTATTTCGGAGGGCACGTGAAGCTGTCGGTCCCGTTTCTTGTCTAAGGATAAGGATCGTTAGGCCATGTCGGAGGACTTTCGGGTGGTCGAAAAACTCCGACACCAGAGTTGGCCACACACTCACACGAAAAACAAACAAAAGTACCAATTACGATGATTCAATAAATTTTCATTTCTTTGCAAAAATTATAGTTTAAGGACTTTTAATATCGTCTTGCGGTTACCATACAATAAAATAAATAACGTATTACGGAAATAATTTCCAATATCTAGTCGTTTCAAACACATTAGAACCAGCATACATTCACAGAAAACAGTTAACAATACAAACGCTCTTCCACTATAAAGCACGTAACCCTGCGAATGCTGTGTCTCGCGATCTATGCCATACATCACTGGAGGATAAATTCACCTGAATTTATCCGCACTTACGGCGACGTTTTATTCGCTTGACCCCCTCTCCTCTAGCGCTGCCACCCTACCTCACCCCTCCGTCGTCCGACTTTGTCCGACGTTGCAAGTTCAACCCTGAAATATTCACAGCACAGCCATGTTTATTGAAAGGTAACTTTGTCTTGTACACTCGCCACTTGATTAAGTTCAGTAGCGGAAACAATGTTCAAGTGTTATTCAATCTTTGGTAAACTTCTATTGAGATTGACGATATCAATTTGTGAGTAAAAGGATCGGAATATTTATTTGTTAATTTAGTATCTTGCTGGATAAGAATTGTTCGTTATGGACATTTTTTGGAGCATCGGATATATGCTAAGTAAGAAGAACAGTCTTCCGCAATAGCATAATGCAGAATTTAGTAAAAATTAAAATGAATTGTGAGCAAAATAGCCAGTCAAAGACGAATTGGAAGACGAAAGGTGTCGTTGCTCCGTAACATCAATGAGTGGACGGACACGCGTCAGAGCGGTCGAACAGCTGTTTAACCTCGCTCTGCATTAGAAAAAGGTTAAGGAGCTGACCACCTACAGTAACGAAGTAGCAGTAAAAGAAGAGAAAGTAACCAGCCTGAGTAGGCGTTATTTTTAAAATGATGCTAAAACATACATCCTCGAAGGTATTTGTCTTCAATTTTCTGTAGAGCTAAGGTAGATAGCAAGGTTATGTAGCACACAAAAACATTTCTTATAATATGTAGGTGCAATACATTTTCTCATAATCTGGCAGAATAACGTAAGAGAGATGTTTATTATGGTGATAAAAACACCTTTCTATTTACAAAATTGGTACTCTCGAAAGGAAACGCTTTGTTTGACAAAAGTATACTAATTTTAAGAAGACTATGGCGTTTTGAATGTTGTAATTTATTTGACTGAATGCTAAGATGCTGCGTCGTGAGTTCGATGTTCTTGGTGAGATGATCACGGTGATTTGTTCAGTGTCTGAGTGCAATTTGTCTTTAATATGTTGAAAAGTTTTTAAGAATGAACAACTTCAACAAGTATAATTATTTAACGGTTAATCTGATTACTATAGCACAGCTTAGATATTTAAGACATAAAACATATCGTGAATTTATAATTTACATAGACTTGCCAAAAATAGCTGTCTTCACGTAAAAGAAAACCCATCAAATTATATCCAACCAGAAACTCATTCATTGTTTTCCTTATGCGAATGTATTACAAGCTCGAACACGCAGCTTACCGTTGCGTCGCACGCGTGAATGCGTCCGCCGATGTCACTCCACGGTTCGGTATCGTGTCACGGCAATTAAGCCGTTGTGGTTCGCAAGTGTCGTCACAAGTCGCGCGACGACGTGACGCAATACGATGCGACACAATGCAACGCAACGGCGCGATTGCCGCGTCGCACCGCCATTTCAGCGTGGGCTGAGTTATGCCGCCGATTGGCGATTAAATGCGCTCAGTGATTTAGGGTGGAATGACGACCGCTGATGCTGCGGTGTCGCGTTTAGTGTTATGCGATATGCGTATTAAGTGAGGATGTTGGCGTATACCAACATTTTTATTTGCCTTTTTTTATTTTGTGAGTTCTTTTAATCATAGTTTAGGTTAGACAATGAAGTTAGTCGCTACGATGAAAATTTAATATATGCAAAGCTTAACTCCAAGAAAAATTATATAATGATCATAATATTAAAGTACGCACTTATATTACAAAAAATGTCGCTGAATAAAAACCCAATGAAATACACATATATTTTTATCTTTTTAGCAATAGTTACTAATTAAGAATGTGAATGTTTAAAAATAGTCTCATGAGACACCACAGTACTCATCCACAACTATACATATAGTATGCTTAGTCAACAATAGACACACTTTTGTCATTTTACTGGCGTAACATTCCACAGTGGATAATTTTCGTTTTCGTACTTAAATGTTTTTCCATTTGTGTAGTGAGGTAAAGATCAAGGGGTTGTAAATGAGCTTAAACCAAGAGTTTAAGCTCATTACACCGACACGCCTCTCCTCCCGCGACCGCGACCGCACCCGGCTGCGAGGGACAGAAGAACTGTCCCTCGCACCCGCACCTTTGGACGCATCCTGCGCAGGCCCCGTCAAGCCCACGCAGAGCGTCCACTCCCGGGATCTCGCTTAGCTTCATCGTGGGTGACCTAACCACGGTTACTGAGCGTTGTCGTGGTGGGGGGGCCCGACAAGGTGGAGATCCCACGGGGAGGACCTCTGAGAACATTGCTTTACTTTATTGATCTATTAAGAAACATAATAATCACTATTATCTCGTTGAATAACAATGATAAGTACCTTCATTTTATTGTAAAACATACAAAGACGTCGTCGAACGTCTTCATTATATGATCACACTTGTCATGTACACGTTTTAAAATAAAAAAGATAAAATAACTTGTATTTTCAACACCCACACATATAAAAAGTAACAACAATAAAAAAAGCAGTAAATAGTCTACTAAAAATTGACCAAGTGCTAGTCGGACTCGCGCACGAGGGGATCCGTATCATCATATAGATGATGAAAGAAAATCACGTTTGTTCTATGTATAGTTCAATATTTATTAAGTTTCTACTGGTTTATTTTACTAGATCGAGAAAAAATTGCTTAAAAAATACGTTTGTTGCATAGGAGTCCCTCTTTAATATTTACTTTATGTTTATTTAATTATTTATTTTGAAAGGTAATTTATAACTATATATTCGGTACAAAAATTAAGCGTCTACCTGTTACCGTTAGTAATATTAAGTAAAAAATACGAAAAGAAACACGTTTATTGTATGGGACCCCACCTAAATATTTTCATTTTGTTTATTTTCAGTATTTGTTGTTTTAGCGGCAACGGAAATACAGTGGATTTGGTTATACCACCTAATTTAATAAACTAAGTTGACGAAGAAGTTAAATTAAGGGTCACAAGAGAACCTAATATTACCTATTTATTTGCTGATCATTTACTACATTTGGTGTTCGAATACAATTTGAAGTGCAGTCGTGACTAAAATAGCTAGTACTATTGTAATTTTAGACTTTATTTTTCTGGTGTTAAGTATACATTTTTGGTTAAAGAACTAAGGATATCAAAGCATTTTATGGTGGTCATTATATTTAACCCCAAGGTATTTGGGCGACTAATACCCCAACGGACAACGAAAGTTCTTGGGCTCAAGCTCACAGCATAATGACTTTCGAATGTTAGTATTATCCGTTGCTACAACGGGAAGGTAACCAGCGTGACGAATACAACATGTCTATATGAGTTCTCCATAATGTTCTCATGAAAAGTATGCCAAACTACACTTGGGCAGCGTGGTGGACTATGGCTTTACTCTTCACAGAGATCCGTGAACGGCAATGGGCTAGTTTATAAACAGAGCTGATATTATATATTTTTTCGTACCCGAAGAGTGTCACTCTCACCCATTACTAAGCCTCCGCTGTCCGCCCGTCAAACAAATAGGTATTTATACCTTAAATAAATTAATTGTACGCGATTAAGAGCCGCTAATTTATTTTGTATAATACAAACACTCTTCCACTATAAAGCACAAAACCGCGAATGCTGTGTCTCGCGATCTACGCCATACATCACTGGAGGATAAATTCACCTGAATTTATCCGCACTTACGGCGACGTTTTATTTGCTTGACCCCCTTTCCTCTAGCGCTGCCACCCTACCTCACCCCTCCGTCGCCCGACTTTGTCCGACGTTGCAAGTTCAGCCCTGAAATATTCACAGCACAGCCATGTTTATTGAAAGGTAACTTTGTCTTGTACACTCGCCACTTGATTAAGTTCACTAGCGGAAACAATGTCCAAGTCTTATTCAATCTTTGGTGAACTTCTATTGGGTCGGTCGATATCAATTTGTGAGGCAAAGTATCGGAATATTTATTTGTTGAATTTGGTATCTTTGTGGATAACAATGGTTTGCTATATTAACATTTTTTTGGAGCATGTCATAGGCTAAATGCGGAATGCTGAAAACTGAGTCAAATTGGACTCATACTTAGTAAAGTGAGAGCAAAATAGCCAAGCAAAAAAAAAATCGGCAGGCAGAAGGTGTCGTTACTCCGTAACATCAAATAGTGAATGCGCATCAAGACGGATGAACTCCTGTGATTTCTTCTGTGTCTGAGTGTAATATGTACTTAAGGATGAACAAGTTGAACAAGAATATTTGTCGGCTAATCTGATTAATTATCATATAGCACAGGCTCTGTCTAATTTGAGATATGATTGCATAAAATATATAGTGGATTTATAATTTACACAACATTTGCCGAAAATGGCCGTCTTCACGTAAAAAGAAAACCCATAAAATTACATCCAACCTGAAACTCTTTCATTGTTTTCCTTATGCGAATGTATTACAAGCTCCAACACGCACCTAACGGTTGCGTCGCACGCGTGACTGCGTCCGCCGATGTCAGTCCACGGTTCGGGGTATCGTGTCACGGTAATTAAGCGTCGGCGTGGGTTGCGAGTGTCGTCACTAGTTGCGCGACGACGCGACGCAATGCGACGCGACGGCGCGATAGCCGCGTCGCATCGCGATTTCAGCGGGCTCTGATTTGTGGCGCCGATTGGCGATTAAATGCGCTCAGTGATTTAGGGTTGAATGACGGCCTGCTGATGCTGCGGTGTCGCGGTATGTGTTATGCAACTGAGGATGTAGCCGCAGACCAATATTTTTAATTGCGTTTTAATTTTGCTATTTCTTTTAATTAATAGTGTAGGTCAGACAAAGAAGTTAGCCGCTACGAAGAAAACATAATATAACGTGGATCCAAAGCTTAACCCCAAGAAAAACGATATTATAATGATCATAATAAGTGCACATTTATATTACTAAATATTTCGCTAAATAAAAACCTTAGAAAGAACCACATTAATTTGTATCTTATCATAGCAATAATGATTAAATTAGAGTGCTAGCAAAGTTTAAAAACAATCCCATAGACACAACAGTATGCTTCCACATCTAGCATGCGTAGTCAACAATAGTCGAACCTTTGTCATTTTGCTTGCGTAACTTTCGACAGCAGATGATTTTCGTTTTCGTAAATGTTTTTCCATTTGTGTGGTAAGGTAAAGATCAAGGGAATCACATACAAAATTCATACCTTGTAAATGAGCTTAAACTAAGCGTTGTGATCCCAAACAAATATTTATCTGGAGCAGTGAAATTATCTCAAATAGTTTGTCAGGAGAAAAACTTAAAAATACTAAGTCAAAGTCAAAGTCAAAAATTATTTATCCATATAGGTCACAAGGTGACGCTTATGAACGTCAATTTTAAAATTAAATTACTTATTGCTTCTACATTTGCATTTACTGCCTCGTTCGCAAAGCAATAGGTAGAACCTCGAGAAAGAACGGGCAATAAAACTCGTGGCCACTCTTTTAAATCGCCAATATTATGGTATATTATATTATACATAATATTTTTATTCTTGTAAGGTAAATGTACACTATGACAGCTTTAATAGAAATCTTCCTTCAAAATTTTATCGTATGGTTTTGTCCGTGTAGTTACTATCTATTACTATGCCAAATTTCAGCTCAGCTAGTGCTTATAGTTTTTGCGTAAGCCCGCGAACGGACAGACGAACGGATGGACATGACGACATAACTATTAGAGTTCTTTGTACTTTACTACGAAACCCTAAAAAGTCTTCGTGATATCTCAAAGTAGGTAATAAAGTGTGAGCCGATTGATGGAACTACCGGTTACATTCATCAATGCAATTTTAATCGCCTTTTAGATAGCACGAATGGCAGTATTTTATGTAATAAGCTACCACGTGAGACGTATAGATGTTAGACGTAGTACCTACATACTAAACTGTCAAAGACTAAACTGATATCGAACTGATTGTTTGGTATCAGTTAAGTCTTTGACATGGATTGCGTTTCTACTTGTAGTCTGATAATTACTTATATTACACGGTAATTTATAAGCAAAATTATGAATTTTAACGGTCGGTTTTAATCGGTCTGCATTATAACTTTTAATTGCGTTGGAAAGTACAAGCCATACTGCATTGAGAGAGCCTGGAACGCCAACGTCTCCTATTGTAGGATCGACATCTGTCAACCACTGTTCCAAGATATGGAGAGCGCATGATGATCTCCATCCACTGTAGGGTATGACCTGCGGACAGCGAACCAACGAGCTTTTCACTGTTCGATCAGTTACATATTGCGAAGTGTCCACTTGCAGCTCTCAGGGCACAAAACGATGAACTTGGTCCCCATAGGCGGACCGAATTCTTTTCCAGATTACGATTTTTGTTCAGAATTAAGATCCGCAAACGACAGATTTACGTGCCCACTATGCATGGTTTAAAGCTCTCTGCTGTAAATGCCACAACAATCGGTTACCCATCCTAGTTATGACCTCTGAAAACGTTGCCAATCTGTTACGAACAACAAGTCATGACACGCTATAAGCGAAATATTCACGTTGCATTACAATAACAAGTTGCTTCATTGCGGATTTGATGACAACCTCGATGTAGTTCTTCGGGTTGAGATTTCTGCGTATGTCCATAGCCAGGATATTGAGGCTGTCTTGAATCGGTAGTGGAGTGTCCAGAAGAGAGGGATGGGGAAGGAATGGAGATGCCTTGGCTGAGAATGCGCACACCTGTGTTTTCTTGGCGTTGAACTCGACCAGGTTCTCATCATCCCAATGCGAGATGCAATTCAGAACCCAGTCAAGCTCAGCAACAAGTGTTCGCCTATACTCCTCAGTATCGGCCTGTTTAGCCGCAGGGTGTCCGAGATATCGCCCATGTACAGTACTGTCATCTGCATAGCAATGTATGCCCCCAAAAGTGAGCATATCTTTGATATGCAGAAGAAAAAGCGTGGGCGATAACATGGACCCCTGAGGCACACCAGCATTCACCTGGAAAAACTTCGATGACTCACCGTCACAAAGGACTCGTATTCGGTGCTCATGCAGGAAGCTGGCAATCCAGTTGCACAATCAAGGCGGCCAGCCGTAGGCTGGAAGCTTGGAAAGAAGCGCACGATGCCAGACTCTATCGAAGGCTTTGGAGATGTCGAGACTAATAGCCAACGACTCCCCATGTCTGTCCATCGCCTCACCCCAAAGGTGAGTGACATACGCTAGAAGATCACCCGTTGATCGTTACATGACGTTGAACGTTACTGACGATCACTGATGAGAGAGTGATCTTCTAGGTAGCGAACCAGTTGGTTGTTGATTAATCGTTCAAACACCTTGCAGAGGATAGAGGTAATAGCAATGGGTCGATAGTTGGCCGGATCAGAACAATCCCCTTTCTTGGGAATCGGTTGAACGTTCGCCTCTTTCCAAGCCTGCGGCACTACGCGAAAGGCACCTGATAGGCGATACAGGCGTGTAAGCATTGGAGACAACTCGGCTGCGCATTTCCTAAGCACAACCGCTGGAATTCCGTCAGGTCCACTGGCTTTCCGGACATCGAGAGATCGCAGTATCGCGCGAACATCGCATTGCCTGATTTTAATATCAGGCATGGAGTGTAGATACTTAATTTAAAAAATCCACAAAATACCTTTTTCTTATGAATTACATCATGTTTTGCTTTTTGCGTATTGAACGTAAATATACTAAATTAAGTAGTCTAACAGTTGGCATATTGGGTAAATTTTAACTGTCATATGGGTTCGGTTCCCAACGAGACTGGATCGAAATCGGACGTCGGAGCTTTACATCGTAAGTAACTATACATACAAACTCGCATAGCCGTATCAAATGTTAGCACTGAGATCTAATACTACTTGATGGATCGGAATACACCTGATTGTATGTCTTCGCATTTCATTCGACCTTAATTCTTAAGGCTAAAGAAATAAAATAAGGAAAAGCAGAATGAGCTGTAATCAAACCTTATATGGTCGAATTTATAGTGTAGGCTAAACTATTTATACCATTAAACTGACCATTTATACTTAGCTATCAATACTACTACTCTAAATAAGTGCTTACTAGCCAAGATAGTGAACAAATCGATCGCCATCCAAATCTATCGTTATTCTAAAGTCTATACCAAACCTAGAATTTACGAGATAATAATTCTAGTGTTGACATACGCTTACACAGTGCATCGTCTATGTACATATGTCTACCAAACGTCCCTGGCAACCCTAACATCCTGAACACTCGGCGTGTCAGTGCTTGGTGTACATTGCGCGTTTAGTGAATGTCGGCAGTTGAATGTGCCGTAATCGAACTTGTGTAATTAGTTGAAGATACTGTATCCGTAGACTTGCGAGGATTTATCCTGGTAAAGATAGTAGCAGAATTAAAAGTAATTAATTTCGAAAAAAATATTTTTATAAAATGTCACTAAATGGCGATCTAAGTTGAATTGTGCGTCAAGTTAATGTTGGCTAGGTTTTTTGACAAAAATATCCTTCATTTTAAGATGAGATTAGATCTTGTTTCTATTAATCAAACAAGTTACACCGCGAAAATGATGCAAAACTATGATTATGAAGTCCACTCGCGCCGCACTACGTATAAATCCTGAGTTACAAAGGACTTCACAAACATTCAATCAACGGATACAAGAAAATACATTCGAAATTGCTATTTGTGGACCACATAAAGTGTTGTATCGTTTGAGTATCAAACCCACCACACTCGACGACGCATTGTTAGACTTCGAGGCGGCTGCTTAGACTACAACGTCATATGCAGTTTAAAGTGGTTTACAGTCCCCCAAACAAGGTTAAAGTTTGCCTTTTGAGAAAAAGCGTTACTTGAATGTATGTTTGACATTTTATAACATTTATTGGTAGTTAGCGAAGCAAATTTAATTATCCCCTATTCCTTCTACCTCACCCCACTCCACATTCTATCCCTTTTCCCAACCCCAAGGGGCGGCAACGTACTTGTGATTCCTGTGGTGTTGCTTGTGTCCATGGGCGGCGGTAATTGCTTACCATCTGGCGATCCGTCTGCTCGTTTGCGGCCTATTACTATAAAAAAAAACTATATTTACTATAGTCCGTGTGGTGACGGATTAAGAATACGGAATGTCACCACCCGATATCATCCCATGGGTGTCGTAAGAGCTAACAGAGGGAGCATATTATGCAGAGAACAGCACTGTAAGAGAAGGAAAAATTGATACAGACCCTATACCAACCCGTTTGGCCAGCGTGGTATAGTAGGCCAATTCCTCCTTTCAAAGGAGAGGCCTAGGCCTTTGAAAGCTAATAATGATGATGATATTTACTATATAACGGATTATATACGTACTACAAAATGTTCACAATATTTAAATTTAGTCATCTAAAACTTCAGAGTAAAATTTTAGTCATCATTTATTTTTTGAGATTAACATAAATCTGCATAATAATGTTACGACACACCTTTTCGTTATTGTGAATGTAAATTGACGTGGTTTTAATTTTGTCACGTAAAATATTCACATGTAACATTCTCAATAAAATAAACAATTACTCTCGCTCTAATAAATTTCGTGTCATCTTTTGCAAGAACTGTTAGCAAGAGCGTCGCCGTCGCAACAAAAATATTATTTTATGTACACAGTATCACAAAATAACTGTACGTATGGGAACTAAATCATCTGCTGCTGGCTCATTATAAACTTTACAACACCATTTGCACTCGATATAATAATTACGCAAATAAATTGAACCGTAACCACTTAGCAATAAGGGTGAAGTGAGTTTAGTTAAACGGTAACGAGACGGCAAAAATATTTCTTAAGTAAAGTTTCTCAGCTAATATTTGTGGTACATTTTCGCAGAATACATTTAATACAATCATAACATTAGATGTTGTTATAAAGTTTGCGTGGGGAGAAATTCGTGGTGGCGAACGAGGCTAGGGCCGGACGGGACTTTAGCTGCGACATGTGTGTTATGATACGCAACGTGTTGCTGTAACGTTGTGTAGCTGTTATGCTCGCTAAGGAACCAAACAGCGGAACTGGTACTGCAAGCGCACACGGAGACCACATTGTTTGCTAATGACATATTTCTACTATTTGGCACACTGCATTGACATCTAATCCATACTATTACGTGTATCTACTAATACCAATAGTCATAACTGCAAGACTCTTGTATTAATTAATACTATCAGTTTGCTTTAAAAATTTTAAACATTTGCCTTTATTGCTTATCTTCTTAATTTAGCAAATGATTGCCTGTGATATAGAAGAATTTCATTTAAATTAAAGAAATTCATAATTACGGTATCATGAATCAACGTCTCCTTTGGCGGCTTCAAAGGTGCATTCTAATCGATGCCGAGGTACGGTCATAATATACCTTATTCGTCTGTTTTGACATTCGAACACTCAGATTTGACACAACACATTTGTGAATAAATTAAGGAACAAAAAGTGTTACTATACAGCACTTGGGGAGTTAAACATCAACGTTGCTATTACGATTTCACTTGAAAGGGCTGTTACAAAACTACATGCAGCATGCATGCTGCATGTAGTTTTGTAACAGCATGAATTGCGGATACTGCATATCCGCAATAAATGTACTCATAACAAGCTACTAGGAATATTGTACACTATCCATATCACTATACAATTTCACTCACAATTATGTACTAATAATACAAATTAGTCCACTAAATACTAATAATGTATTAACGATACTCAATGTGAAGAATGAACGGCCTATAATTGATGTTTTCGATGTTAACAAAAGGTTATCGCAATTATGTAAGAGCTAAAAATGGTTTGATTGTCCTAATACAAAGTTGAATTGTTGCTGAAATTATATATTTGAACTGAACCACCACTGTCAGTATAAAGTTATCGGTCACAGATTCAAATTTTGACCTGTGTAAATCTCATCGATGGAGCTCTTCTACTTGCGTGGGGTGTATCAGGAGTATATGCTTTGGTACTCGCTAGTCACATCATACCTTTTGGGTACCTTAATTTGTGGCACAAATGAATTCTACTGAAGTAATTATACTGAGAAGATATCTGGTGTTTCCATTACAGACTACATAATCATTATTTTATTTTAAACTAGCTGACCCGACGAACTTCATACCGCCTAACAGTCGATTCTTTTATTTTTTTTTATTTTTCTGTCCGTAAGATCATCCTCGTATTTTAAGTAATATTTTTAAAAAAGAATTAGGGAAATCGGTTCAGCTGCTCTCGAGATTTGCGCTTAGCAACACATTCAGTGATTCATTTTTATATTATAAGATAGATAAGATGCAAAAAGATGTCGTCATATGGAACGGAGACTTGACTGCTCACTATGGATCTGATTAGAAAGCTCCAAATCACGCAGAGGGCATAAGAGCTATGCTTGGAGTTTCCCTGTGAGATCGAATCAGAAATCAGGAGATCCATAGTCACCGACATAGCTCTCCGAATAGTCAAGCTGAAGTGGCAGCGGGCAGGGCACATTGCCAGAAGAACCGATCGTCGTGGAGCAGAAAGTTTCTGAAGTGGCGGCCACGCACCGGATGTCGTAGCAGAGGTAGGCCTTCCGCAAGGTGGACTCAGAATATCCAAACGGTATTCGCTGAAGGTCATACAGGTATACGCTCTGACCTCGACGCACCCCGATGAGGAGGTGGAAATTATGTCCTCGTACATGGGTACGAGGACATATCTCGGGCTATACATGGCTTCAAAACCCATTACACCGTGGTCATGGGAGATTCTAACGCGAAACTGGGCAAACGTGACGGTGATGAGCTCAGAGTGGGGCAATTTGGTTATGGGCATCGGAATTCCCGGGGTCACTTGCTGGCTAGCTTTATGGAGAAGGAAGGACTCTATATGATGTACTCCTTCTTCAAGAAGCGAGAATGCCGCAAGTGGACCTGGGTAAGTCCAGACGGTGCAACCAAAAATGAGATCGAGTTTATCATGTCGACGAAGAGGCAGATATTCAATGATGTCTCCGTGATCAATTCACTTAAAGTGGGGAGCGATCACCGAATGGTTAGAGGCACATTGAATATCTGTACAAGCCTCGAACGGTCGAGGTTGATAAAGTCCACGCTCCGACCGGCACCGGTTCATATCCAAAACCCCGAGAGCTTTCAGCTCGAACTCAAGAACCGTTTCGAATGCCTGGGCGAATACGTAGATGTGGACGTGTACAGTAACGGGT
Organism: Euclidia mi; assembly: GCA_944739405.2. Lineage (NCBI taxonomy): Eukaryota > Metazoa > Arthropoda > Insecta > Lepidoptera > Erebidae > Euclidia > Euclidia mi. The sequence goes on from OX123188.2 coordinate 76,651,504, forward strand.
TCATGGATACTGTCCATACAACAGGCGCTAAATTCTTTAAGCCCCAGAAAAGCAAGAGAACCAGCAAGATCTCAGATCCGACCCTCGAGCTGTTAGAGGAAAGGCGCAAGATGGTTCTGCTATCCTCCGACGACATGCCGAAATATCGGCACCTCAACAGACAGATATCTAAGTCTCTGACTCGCGATCTCCGCCAATACAACACAAAATGTGTTCGTGAGGCGATCGAGCAGAATAAGGGATCCAAAGTGTTCCAGAGGGATCTGTCTGTTGGGCAGAGTCAGCTGACAAAGCTGAAGACGGACGATGGCAGAATCGTATCGTCCAAGCCTGAGCTCTTGGAGGAGATCGAAAGGTTCTATGGACAGCTATACACGACAACGCAACAACCCGCAAGCACTCCAGCGTCAGACCCTAGAGCTGGATTGACCCGACACTATACCGAAGATATCCCGGACGTGAGCATGCACGAGATTAGTGTGGCTCTCAAACAGCTCAAAAACAACAAGGCACCGGGTGATGATGGAATTACGAGCGAGCTTCTGAAGGCCGGCGGTGCACCCGCTAGAGAAGCCCTCCGGAAGCTATTTAATTCCGTTATTCTCGAGGGTAAAACGCCACAGGCGTGGCAAAGAGGTGTGGTGGTGCTTTTCTTTTAGAAAGGGGATAAAACCCTCTTAAAGAACTACAGACCCATCACACTTCTGAGCCACGTCTACAAGCTGTTTTCGAGGGTCATCACGAATCGTCTCGAGAGCAAGCTAGACGACTTCCAGCCTCCCGAACAAGCCGGTTTCCGTAAAGGCTATAGTACCATAGACCACATACATACGCTGCGGCAGGTTATACAGAAGTCCGAGGAGTATAACCAGTCCCTATGCTTGGCGTTTGTGGACTATGAGAAACCCTTCGATTCGATCGAAACCTGGGCGGTGCTACAGTCTCTCTAACGGTGCCGGATTGACCACCGATATATCGAAGTGCTGAAGTGTTTGTATGAAAACGCCACCATGTCAGTCCGCCTCCAGGACCAGAGTTCGAAACCTATTCAACTCCAGCGAGGGGTATGTCATATCCCCGAAACTGTTTTCAAGCTTTTGGACTGGAATGGACTCGGCATCAACATCAACGGCGAGTACATCACTCACCTTCGATTCGCAGACGATATCGTAGTCATGGCTGAGACCATGGAAGACCTAGGCACAATGCTCGATGGCCTCAGTAGAGTCTCCAAACAAGTAGGTCTTAAGATGAACATGGACAAGACGAAAATCATGTCGAACGTCCATGTTGTACCTGCTCCTATTCAGGTTGGGAACTCTACGCTCGAAGTTGTCGACAAGTATACCTACCCGGGACAAGTAGTCCAATTAGGTAGGTCCAACTTCGAGAAGGAGGTCAATCGTCGAATCCAACTCGGTTGGGCAGCGTTCGGGAAGCTACGACATATCTTCTCGTCCGATATCCCGCAGTGTCTCAAGACGAAAGTCTTTAACCAGTGTGTGTTGCCAGTGATGACTTACGGATCAGAGTCGTGGTCGCTCATTATGGGCCTTATCAGAAGGCAAAAGGTCACTCAGAGGGCGATGGAGAGAGCTATGCTTGGAGTTTCCCTGCGAGATCGAATCAGAAATGAGGAGATCCGCATGAGAACCAAAGTCGCCGACATAGCTCTCCGGATAGCCAAGCTGAAGTGGCAGTGGGCAGGGTACATAGCTTGAAGAACCGATGGCCGTTGGGGCAAAAAGGTTCTGGAGTGGCCACGTACCGGACGACGCAGCAGAGGTGGGCCCCCCGCAAGGTGGACCGACGATCTCGTCAAGATCGCGGGCGGCGGCGCTTGGATGCGGGCGGCTCAAGACCGGTCTGTGTGGAGAACCTTGGGGGAGGCCTATGTCCAGCAGGGGACGTCGTTTGGCTGATATGATGACCTCTTTTTTGGAGAGGCGAGGCTTAGCAGTGAACTGCAAGAGGCTGTAATGATATGACTAATTCAAATTAGAATCACATAAGGAGGCTTACAATAATTAGAAATAACGATGAAATAATGCATATACATCACAATAGTAGTTTCCCACATATAAGTAGTGTCCCAAAAATACAAGCAGTTTAACGGGACTTGTTGCCAGCACATCAAAGCTGACGTGACAGAAATTAAATTACACACCCATGGTGGTTACAGTTGGACATTTTAGTTTCCATTAAAATTGTGTAAAATGTTGTGTACGGGTAACCCTATTTTACATACCTGTCATCACAGAGTACCATTCCAACAAGATTCCAACATAACGAAAACAAACACTGACATTTGTCAGAGGTAAAATAACTGTGAACGGACTGTACCAGCTGTTTTAAGTTAGCGGACCATTATAAATAAGGAGGTTGATCTTAAAAGTAGGTAATTTGGCCATGGGGGTCTGCGGTAACAGTTCATTTTGGAAAAGGGGTCATTTGTCCAAAATAGTTTGGGGATCCCTGATGTAGAAGAATGTGAGGTTATTCTGGTTGGTTCAGAGAACAAAACATTTAAATTAAATGACGTAAATAAGCTAATTAAACTAGTACAAATTGGTGATTTTTCTTATAAATTGACATTAAAATCGCCACATAAGATTATAGACTTCCTACTAGAAATTATGTGTTTTAAGACATCCTCTATAATGCTATCAAACAGAGTAAAGTCGCTTTGTGGTGGTCGATACACACACACTATAATATGTTGTTCAAGCTCAACACAAGAAATCTCAGCAGTGCGCTCGATAGAAAGTTTGGCGATATCCTTACGTTCTTTACATTTCAAGCTATTACATACATATATTAGAGAGCCACCACGAATAGCCTTCTTTCTTACGAATGCACTTATAACTGTCTGTGTTGATTGTTAAATATTAATTGGTCACCTCGCAACCAATTTTCAGTACCACATCATAAGATATCAATGTTATGTTTGTTTAAAAATAAATCTATTTCTAATTCTTTGCCAGATATGCCTTGTATGTTTTGATGAACTAAGTTTAAAGTACATGAATGCCAATCTGTTGTCTCATCTAATAGTTTAAACTAGTAGATGAGTCAATACTACTATTGGTATAACTATTATCTACCAGTTTCCTAAGTACTCTAGTAGTACTCCTGTCAGTATATAAATTAAATGCTAATAATTTAGCAAGTTGTCGCCTATATACACAAGAAAGATACATAGTATCTTTTGTTAAAAATAAATTCTAATAAAATCTATATCTTATTCCTACTACAAAGATAAAGTCTTTATAATCAATATAGGATAGGTATAGTTATTTATATGATACCCAGAAAACTTTGTGTGCTAAGAATCTGTAAACTCAAAACAATTCAACTCCAAATATGACTATAGTCATCACTATTCAGCGGTCGTACTTGCGGAAAAATATGTTTAATATTATCGTGGGTTTTTATAAAAGCGAGATGTTATAGAGAACAATAATTATGGGAGGCGGGTTGCGTCCGATCCAATGATAATAAAATGTGTCGGTGTCAATAAGCAGCCACCTCCATGCGACAGGGCTGCCAACGGGAAGATCAGGAAAACAAGACAAGAGTTTTGTAAGAAAAGTATCTGTTTCAGAACAAAATGTTTGGTGAAATGTTTGTATATGTATGGCGGTTCGCTTAGTAGCCTATCTTCCACGGTATTTTAGTATTTCTTGGATATATATCGTTATCTTTTTGCATGTGTAGCTGCAATGTTTAACTAGATTTACAGATGCATCACTGTGAAAACACAAAGCGAACGAAGTACAATAGGAAGTGTTTGGATACTCTTGAAATTAGGACTCACATTATTTAAAAGTTTTCTATTCTGTCAAAAGAGATTGTATGATATTTGAAAGAGCTATTTTAAGCAGTTAAAGCAACATGGCCACGTATTTTCTTAGAAGTGATGTCAACAAAGTTTATAGTAAAGTTGTTCTTATGAAATAAATGTAAAGACGGATTAAGGAAGTGGAAACTAGTATGTTCATAGTTCTCTCGTTGCCGTGCGACTCTGAGTTAACTTATTATGTGTCTAAATAACAGTAGCATGTTCGAATACACAGGATGGAATATAGTAGAACACATTTGCATTTGATTCTTTAGGAAGGCATTTTAACTGTGAAACATTATTTAAAACGGTTTACTGATTTAAAAGAAATAGTTTTCAAGTCCCAAGCTATTTTTGTTTAACAAGTTAAAATGTTCTTATAGAAAACAAAAATATTGCTGATCAGTATTCTGAATCCTGCAAACTAGGACAGTTGAAAAATATAACTGACATACAATTATTTTCGCTTCGAGATTTCTTATTACTTTTACAAACAAATTCGCAGCTTAGCAAAAATAACACGAAGATAAATATTTTGCTTCAAATAATAAGGCTTACGAATATCTAAAAATATTTATAAAATCTGGAGTGCTTGAACATGTCTTTCTTAGCACGAAATTTAAATAGGCTATCATTGTCCCGATACGTACTGGATCTTTTGTTTTCTATATATAAATCTTTAGCGTTGCCTAAATATAGGAGCAGCGGTTAGTCTTAAATCCCATCTCACTCAGCAGTAGGTATACTGCTGGTCGAGTGAGTCACCGGGTTGTCTGCCTCTAATGGTATTAAAATTATTTAAGCAAAATTTTAAATGGTCGTAATTTCGTGCTTTGTTTGTTATTTTTATTAAACAACACAAATAAAAAATTGATATATGAGCTGCAGGGACCAGTCTATGGCTATTATTGCAGCCTTTTTATTTTGAACTACAATCAATATCCAAGATTAATGTTTTTATTTTATTTTGATTTTATTTATAGACTCACGCCTGTATCCCCTAAGAGGTAGGCAGAGGTGTAATATTACACCCACATTTCGAAAAAAAAATTCAAGATTAATGTCATCACAATAATATTCCAGTTCAACCCTGCATCGGTAGTGGCCCGTCCGGCGTAGTATGCGGCGTCTACCGCGACGATACATCATCGACGTGACGGTCGCGCGTGCCCGCACGCCTCGCTCGCCCCATTCGTCCCATTCACCCCGTTCGCCCAGTGCACCCTGTTCGCCCAGCACGCCTCGTTTGCCCCGCGCTACGCGTCAACTGTTATTTATGACGACAACACTTTGTTTGTACGCAATGGACATCGATAAAGGACGTGTAATTAGATCAACGTTTGTGTAACGGGATATGTTCTTTGTTACAGATGAAGGTAATATCAACATTGAATATGCTGATAGATTTAGTTAGACCTTCGATTATCAACGATATTCAATTTAAATTGATGTATCTATCCAAAAGACTAGCTCAATACTAAGCTATTAAATACAGGGTGTCACAAGACCCATCACCAAGCCGAAGTCTACTCGTTTTGCACATCATGCCAAGTCATACTACGCGAAAATGATACCTGGGAAACAAAATATTTTTTTAAGCTTCAAAACTTAGACACATTTTATTAGCGGCAATGTATAGCGCGCGCTTGCAGAAAAAATTGGCGCGAGTTATGCATCGTACGCGTACGTACCTACGCCGGCCGTATCTAACTACATCATGCGCCGGTGGCGGCAGTTTATGACCACGTGGTCGCGCGGCCGAGGGGAATGACCTCGCAGCTGATTGCTGGTAGGCATACACTACGCGTCGGCAACTTTAAAGCCGTTTTTTTAGGGAAATATTGAAAATTTTGTTTATGTTTATTTGGCAGAAAGTGTACATTTATCATTCTAAACACGATTTTGGAATAATTCGTAAAAAAAAATCGTGACTTTGAGCCTCAATATCTCCTGAACTAGTAATTTCCCAGGTATGCCGCCGAAATAAAAAATGATCGTAATAATTGGTACAATAAGGGGTTTCAGTTTTCGTTAAGGGTCTTTTTACACCCTGTATATATTATGTTCACTCCTATTGGTATGTAACGTCTATACGTTACATACCAATAGGAGTGAACAATCAATAATTGGCTGGTCACTGAAACGTCAATTTCATATACCTACTTGACTTGAAATACCGGTACGGCGCGGCGTGTCATTTATATGTATAATATGTATATTGACACACTCTTGTCACACATCTGTTATTTTGATTTATTCGACCAGTAACTTAGGTGTAGCAGGGTGTTTCTGCATTTCGTAAATAAAAATAATTGAATAAAATACTTTTATTACAGGTCAGGCAGTATGTGGAATTACTCTTTTTAATTCACAGGCATGGGGAATGTGCCTTAGCGGACAAACAGACGCTTAGTAATACGCTTCTTGTAAGCCAATATTGGCTTTTACTTACTCTAGTTAGTAACTGAGGCAGTAGACATGGCTCCAAAGAATCTGCTCTGCATATATTTCAAAATACGGCAAGCGGTGACACTTATGCACTAAGCTTGGATACTAAAAGCAAAAGACCAAGATCTATTCTCGTCAAGTTTAGTAGCCCCCGATTACGGGACACATTTCTTGCAGCAAGTATGAAGTACAATAGAAACAATGCCCAAGAAAAACTGAACGCTAGCCACCTGGGAATCGCAACCGAAACACCTCAACCAATATTCGTAACTGAACACCTTTCGAGCGAAAACAAAGCAATCCATGCAGCGGCGCGGATCCGTGGTAAGGAGCTGGGATATAAATTTATATGGGTTCGCAATGGGAAAATTTTTGTTAGAAAAAACGAAACCTCGCAAAGCATTGTAATTAATAGCCTCGATAAACTAGCATCTCTAATGTAATTTTTTTTTTTTCTTTTTCTATGTATCGGAAGTTTCTTTAGTTAACTCTTGTTACATTCAACCGCCCATTAGATGTTTATTATCAAAATGTACGAGGCTTAAAAACAAAAACTATTGATTTTTATCACAATATGTCTATTCATAACTATGATGTGATAGTGCTTACAGAGACTTGGTTGCACGGTGGAGTCTATGACTCTGAAATTTTTGATGACAGATACATTGTCTACAGACGCGACCGAGAGACTAGCAAATACAGTAACCGAAAAGATGGTGGAGGAGTTTTAATAGCAGTCTCAAAACACCTTAAGTCGCATAGGTTACAGTGCTTTGAGACAGAACTTGAGGACTTATGGGTTGGTTTAGACCTTAAAGACTCCCATAATGATAAAAATATTATATATATTGGCGCGGTTTATTTACCACCACCAGTGAATTACGAAACGTTATCTTTTTATTCTAATAATGTCCAGCATATTGCTGAAAGAAATAAACATATGACCATTTTAGGCGACCTTAATCGTAGCGATATTTCCTGGGTCTCAAAGGATAACTATTTATACCCGGAATGTAATCATTCAAACCGTAATGCAGTACTCACCGAGCTCTTGTCCCTCAGTGCATTATACCAATATAATAATATTTTGAATAATAAATCTAAAACTTTAGATCTCATATTAAGTAATACTCCTGTAGAAAAATTAAAGCGCTGTGTTTTTAGTTTATCGAAAGAAGACACATTACACCCACCCTTGGAGTTTAACATACCCTTACTTCCGGATTGTCAACTTGAAGCGAAAGAAATGCTTAAACCTGATTTTTATCGAGCAGACTACGAAAAAGTCTTAAATAACCTTCTATCGATAGATTGGGAGTATGAACTTGACGAATGTTATTCTGTCAACGATATGATCGACACTTACTATGATATATTACACCGAATTATCCTTCTTACTATTCCATTAAAAAAGTTAACTGTAAAAAAATACCCACCGTGGTACACTCGAGACCTTATTCGTTTGTTTAAAGAAAAGTACAAATATCATGCTCGATATAAAAAATATAAAAATCCACTGGACTTGTTATCTTTTGAAAGGTTAAGGGATGACTGCAATACATTTAGAGCTTCATGCTATAAGGCTTATATTTCTAAAATAGAAAGTGGCATAACAAAAAATCCCAAGATTTTTTGGTCATTTATAAAAGGCAAGAGAAAAACTAACAGTACATATCCAGCACAAATGTATCTTGATAACAAAATAGCTACGAACGGAACCAATATATGTAACCTTTTTAGAGAAAACTTCGCTGCTGTTTTTAATGTACCATCGAGTAGTCGAAGTCTCTCAAGCCGTAACACACGCACTACAATAGGAACACCAAACATTCATAAAGAGGAAATATATAACAGCCTAAAATTACTAGACGAAACAAAAGGATCAGGTAGTGACGGTATTCCACCAGTTTTTATAAAGCGCTGTGCAAAAGCACTAGTTAACCCGCTTCAAATAATTTTTAACAAATCAGTCCTCGAAGGGACGTTCCCTACCAGATGGAAAGAAGCTTTAGTAATCCCAATATTCAAATCTGGAGAAAGGCATCAGATCTCTAATTATAGACCAATATCGATTCTAGTCTCCTTTGGTAAGATATTCGAGAAACTTATAAGCAAACGTTTAGTATGGCACCTGAAACAACATATAACGGAATATCAAAACGGCTTCGTAAAATCTAGGTCCACGAACACAAATTTGTTATGTTTTACATCCAAGATATCAAAATGCCTCGACAAACGGATACCTGTAGATGCGATCTATACTGATTTCAGTAAAGCATTTGATAAAGTGGACCACTGCCGCCTAATTGCAAAATTGAGCGAACTTGGCGTGGATGGAGCTTTGATCAAATTGCTGGAGTCATACTTAGAGAATAGAATATCTAAGGTGGTAATTAACGGTTATCATTCCTCCAGCTACGTAGCAACATCTGATATTCCGCAGGGCTCGCATCTAGGGCCAATCCTATTCAATGCGTTTATTAACGATATTGTCAATTGTTTCCAGAATTCAAGCTTTTTCTTATTTGCTGACGACCTTAAGATCATGATGCCCATTCGAAGCGATGACGACTCAGAAAAACTACAAAATGATATAGATAATTTAACAAATTGGTGCAAAGCTAACAAAATGGTCTTAAATGTAAATAAATGTTTCTATATACAATTTACACGAAACAAATTTGCAAATAATAACACATACTACATCGACGGAATTCAGGTTGGAAATGTAAATGTAATTCGCGATTTGGGCATTCAAATAGACCGGATACTGAGGTTCGATGTACACATCCAAGACATTGTTGCGCGCGGTTTTAAGGTACTGGGTTTTATCATTCGTAACTGTAAGGATTTTAAGAACTCGGCTACAAAGATAAGACTTTTTAATACTCTGGTTCGTCCAATACTGGAATATGGCTCTATATTATGGAATCCACACTACGAGGTCTACAAAAAACGTCTAGAAAGTGTCCAAAAGCGTTTCATCTACCATTTGTGCTATGCAGACCATATAGCCAAAAAATGCATTAGCTATGCCGATAGGTTAAAACATTATAAAATCAAAACCCTTGCGAGCCGAAGGGAGAAACTAGACTGTATCTTCCTACATAAAATACTTAACGGTACCATAGATTGTAGTCAGCTAGTGAGCACTTTACGCATTAAAATCCCCACCCGTTTGCCTAGAAAGAATACATATAACTTATTAGATGTAGCAACTTCTAAAACAAATCTAGGCCATTATGCTGCTGTACCAAGGCTCTGTAGGCAGTATAACAATATATCGAGAACTCAAGAAATTGACATATGTGAATCTCTGAGTAAATATAAGAAGTGTTTAGACGAATACTTTCAATAATCTGTTTGCAAAAATTTATTGCTTATCAAAATGTACACATTATGTTTATCTATAAGTTTGTAATATTTATATAGAGTGTAAGTATTTATTATGTACTATAAAATCTACTATTGTTTAAAATATCTCTTGTTCTGTTTAAATTTTGATTCGATCTATAACTGTTTAACATTTAGGCTACTAAGTTATTAAATTTCTTTGCATGCTGTGGTCTGCTTTAAATGAAGGAGTACACAAATCATACCCTATGTGCAATCAACCGTGTAAATTAAAGTGTATATTCTTTGTTGGAGATCCTGAGTAAATAAAATAAAATAAAAATAAAAATAAAATAAGCCAGGTAATAGTAGCTAAGACGCAGTAACACCAAATCTCTCAGATGTCTATGATTACTACTACATACAGAAAATCTGTTTACATTGAAATATTACTCTTAACGGATCATCGCTGACGAAAGCTATAATCGTTGGCACTTAACTCGCTTCGATGCGTAATGACTTTGCTTACAGCCGGTAGGCACCTTCTCAGATCGAGTTAATTAGTGACGTCATTTTGCAGTAACAATTCAATGCTTTATTTGCGTGCTGCACGTGTTAGTGAAAATTCAATTGAAATAATAGTACTTCCCTGGAGTCTGAAGAGATCCCAAACACACGCTTATCTGATATCAAACTGGCCAGATCCTAACAAAGTTTAAATGCAACCAGACAAGTTAATTCACGCTATCATTAATGTCTCGGGAATTTAAAAATGTTCATATCTACGGCAAATATAAAAAGAAATATCTTCTCCGCAAGTAAATTTGACATTAATATGAAATCAGACTGAAAAAGGAAAACAGATATGAAAACAGTCGAATAAACAGAAAACGACAAAAAGATAGTAAATTAACGTCGCGAAAAATATTGGCTGAAAGAATGAGTAAGATACCAACGTTATAAAAATAGATAAATAAATGAGAAGAAAATTGGGTACAGATTGAAAGTTGAACAAGTCAATATAAAACCTAACAGATCGAAATATACCAACTTCTTATGACCAGCTTGGTTGTAAAAGGAAAGTAATGCTGAAGTAGTTGTCGGTCTTATATAGTAGTCTTATATAGTGGTCTTATATAGTAGTATGAAGTCAAAGAAGAGCTATTATCGTTTCGGCTTAGTAGAAACATCGTACTTTTTCGGAACATATATGCAATGTAACAGTATCCCTCTTGTTGAGTAAGTTTCGATGTTGGAGAACCATAGTACGAAGTAACGCTCTTCTGTTATATGGTATCATCACCGTAAATGTTATTTCACTTGTGTTATGCTGTACTTATATACATTAACATTACTTTTAGTAATTGCAGGATCATCTAGGCCACAAAGTGACGCTTATGACCGTTAAAATTGAAGTTAGTTACTTAAAGATTCTACATTTACATTTACTGCCACGTTCGCAATGCAATAGGTCGAACCACGAGAAAGAACGGGCAATAAAATTCATGGCCACTTTTTTTATCGCCAGAGAACTTTTTAGTTGCAGTAAATCGAATAGCGATAGCAACAGATCGCTACATAGACCCTCGGCGAGCACGTAAAGCTATCGGTCGCGGCTGTCAGGAAGGTTCGCGGTCGTTGTGGGCAGTCAATAGTCTAACTAAACCATGGCATATCGTTAGGACGCAAAGGTCAACCGGCGCCAGTTCAAGATGAGACCTTGAATGTACCTTGGATGTAGGTAGCATGATTACGAAGGATTAACATGAATGCTTAATTTACGGTCAGCAAGTGAACAACATGCCATAATTGTTAATTATCACTATTGTTTACTCTACTTACATCAATATTTTACAAATTTATAAAGCAATTTTATTTGTGATTAGTCCAACAACCATGCAGTGTAGATGAGTAAAATGCTCCTTCTAATGACTTAAGTTAGGAAAGCCTATTGCTATATTTTACAAGATGACTTAATTAATACAAAATATATACTTAATTGAACCATAAGCAGTCAAACCAAGTCATCCATAAAATAAAATTTATTCGCTATGAACCAGAATATAAAATAATTTCACCACATGAAACACACAATCCCTATTTGAAAATATAAAACTCAGTAGTAGCACATTAAAATAGCACAGTCGTAAATCGAAAACACATCCAGCTTAAAACTCGTTTATTCTTTAATCATGAGGTGTTCCCCATTGCAAGTCATACTGTAGCTTGCTTCGGGAACGATGTACTAATCGCTTACGTTCGACGAAACGCGTAAAGAATTAAGTGGTCTACACACGTCCCTAAAATCAGAGGCGATATCGGGAGAGCGAAAATCGGCTACGACTCTACACACGTCCCTGCAAGCCAGTACGTAACCGACTGTGTAGCAGAGCGCTCTTCGATAAGATGCTGCCGTCGCTTTCCAAAACACAAAAATAGGCATCGCTTTGGCTCTTAAAAACTGGCTTTGGCTATTAAAACTTGCATAAGCATTTTTAAAGCCTCCTGCCTCATATCTCGATTAAAATAATCTTTCTTTCTTATCCCATAGATAGGGCAACTCCTTATAGAGCTCGAAGGTTTTCGTCCAAGCTCCCGCTCCTTCTCCTTCGACATTTTCTATAGCAGTCTTCTCGCCGCGCCGCACACGCAGGCACGCTCGAAATAAAATCTCGACCTGTCGCCGCCGCACTAGAGATGTGTAACTCCTGAGTGAGTGATACAAAAGATACATATCATTTGAAATGAATCACTCTATCTTTATATCACTCTCAGTTCAAATATATCTTTAACTCATTACGCTCATGGTTCATTTTAGATCTACTGAATTAGTATATACGTAAAGTGAAACAGAGTAAGGCTGAATCCTATGAATCAGAGCGGGAGAGAATAAGCGTTGCACTAAGTAGTCACAGAGTATCGCCCGGTGACTTATTAAGCATGTGTGTGTAAGCGAAGATTTGGCAGCGTAAAAGTAATCTTTATGTTCAACATATAAAATGCAGTTTAGCATGTACTTATAATGCGAATCTATGATTTGTTTATAATTATGTATAGACGCATCTAGGCACTTTTTGATTTTCAATAAAATATTATTGTTAATTTTTACTGTAACAAACTTTTAGTATGCGAATGATACGCTTGAGCGACGGCCGTTCGCATTTTTTTTGCTATAGATTTACAGAATACGTATTCTATATCAATTAAAATTTCGCACATGCTTTTTTAAAACTGATTTATATTAAAATTTGTGTTTATAACTTAATAAACTGAGAATAAACGTATTATCACAGAATAATTAATAGTACTAACGTAGTATTATTTTGAATTCAAATCCTTCACTACTACATACACTGATAGATTAAGATTGATTTAACTCACTATATAAATGCTATATAACATGATTTATGAAACATTGATCTAATGATTTAAATGCTCAACCAATCCATCACAAGTGATATAAAGATATAAAAGAGTGATACATATCTTTTGATTCAAAAGATATGTATCTCTCTTTTCTTTCAACTGATATAGTTTGCGCATCTCTACGCCGCACACGCTGGCGTACTGCGGCGAAATCGGCCCGATCACGCTACACACGACACGACAACGCTCCCTGCACCCTAAATCGTGAGCTCGCCCGAACCGATTTCAGAGTTAGGGTCAATAATAATAATTATGATTCCGATTTGCCTACAGACGACGCGATTTCGGGTACGATCTAGGGCGCTCCCCACCACCGGCCCGATATCGCCTCTGATTTAGGGACGTGTGTAGACCACTTTAAGCACCCGTGTTATATAGAGCCAAATTGTTTAATGCCTGCTCCTTCGCTCGTTTATTATAGGTACAGGCTATTAAGGATGTCACCGGTTTTAGGGGCTAGCTGTGAGGGGTTATCTGAAGGAAGTGATGAAAGGTGGTAAAAGCGTGAGAAGATTTCAATCAGAAGGTAATTTCTGACTGCTGGTGGTATTTTGATGTTTCTAGGAGTGTCAATTTAGAAAAAAATATCTGAGGGCTTAGGGCCTAGACAAGTATAGTGGCGTATTCGTTTCTAGTTTTTCTAATATGGTATTGTTTGATTGCCATAGTAACATAAGCAATTCGTTCTGCGTGGACCACGTAACATAATATATCGAAAGCCTATGTCAGTGCCCACATTCGTTGCACGTAGCGATATCGCTATTCTAATGCCACTTTTACAGGGCCTGGTAGAATAGTTTGTTTAATTTTTTGTTGTAATTTTATGTGGCTTTTAACGAGATCTCGAGATTTGCTGTTCATTTTCAAGCAAGTACTCTTTAAATCGATTTCGCTAGTCAAAGACGTAGTAAATAAATTAAAGTAATTATAAGTCAGTGGACTGAAGTGACAAGTTGTACATTCAATGTTTTTGTATTGTTGTCTATGAATGCTGTTGGCGGTCATTATGTATGACCGCCATATATATATATATAATATAGTCTCACACGGAATATAGATCCCCGAAGAGGTAGGCAGAGGTATTTTGCTACACCCACTTTTCGCCAGATTTATTTTTAGTCCCACGGAATCGGGGGCGAGCCTATTGCGTGCGTACCGGGCACATTACCAGACTTCGTGCTGCTACTGAGAATTTCCTAACGGAAAAACCCAATAACACTTTGTCCGACCCGGGATCGAACCCGAGACCTCCCAATCCCCCGCGCACATTTATGCCGAGAGACCAACGAGGCAGTTTGGCGGTCATTGTGTCTTAATCGTAGAAAGTAAGCGAAGTAATATATTACGTAGAGTATATACATGTAACCTATAGAACATCCTTACATGTAGTTAACATAAACATACAATAAAACAAACCAATAGACAATTCTCGAAACACTGCTCAAGCGAGTGTCGAGCTGTACTAAAAAATGTTTTAATTAATATACTCGTGTCGACAGGTCGTTGAACTTAGTTTATTATGAATTCAAAGTATTCAAATCTTTAGAGAAACGTGTGTTTATTAAAATAATAATATAATTCTACAACGTTATTAAGCTTAAGAATATGTTTATTTCGTTTCTTAATATGAATTAAGATATGAAATACTTAATACGTTTTGTTTCTTAATTCTTACTTTGACTCTTTAGCACCCGTTCGCAATTCTAACAAACGTAAATGAGTTGGTCCTTTGCTTATCACTGTATTTTGTTTATATTTATGAAATGTGAACAATAATACAAATATCTAAATTATTTAATAACATTTTATTATATTTTCTCTTATTGTTGTATTCACCTGTAGAAATATGTTTGTTTAATTAAAACCTAGCAATTAGATTTTAGCAAGTTCTCTACTTCTTGCTGGTGAATAGCATTAATGTGTTGTGAAATATTAAATTTCATAGAAATTTTTGTATTATAATTTGCTTAACTAGTAATATTGAAAAGGTTGTTTAAGTAGCTTTTTGTTCGAAAATTTAAATTTCTGTATATTTTTAGCATTAGATACCCTGTTTATATAAGACAAATTATAGGTTATAAACCGTAATTTTATGGCACAAGGAAGGAATTGGATGAAGTAACTGCTAATAAATCAATGCAAACTAATCTGACAATAATCCATACAAACATATTCTGTAGGTATACGAAACAATTATGGCCAAATGTCGAAATAGCCTGCGAGCTTTATTTAGTAATAGCGCTAGCCGAAACATCGAAATACAAGTAAGCGTTACATAATATCGCAAAACGCAATGCAAAATGGATGTTGATCACCATGAAATTTCACTTTCGTCCCATCTCTATACTTCCTTTCTTGTCCAAAGTCCTAGAGTTCTGTGGCCAAAGGCAATCGTCTAGATTTGTCTTCTCAAAGAGCTTACTAAGCCCGTACCAACCTGGTTTCAGGCCTAGACACAGTACTACAACCACCCTTCTCAAAGTGACTGGCGATATTAGGGAGGGCATGGAGAACACCAAAGTCACTGTGTTGGCTTTGGTTGATTTTTCGAATTCCTTTAATACCGTCAGTCACGATGTCCTGCTGTCCCTCCTTACCCATCTTAAGATCTCATCCGAAGCTCTGGAATGGTTCTCAATTTATCTTCGAGGACGCCAGCAGTCTGCCCGCCTCAATGAGTCATCATCGAAGTGGCGTGACAATAACTCTGGTGTTCCTCAAGGCGGTGTTCTTTCTCCTTTATTATTTTCTATCTTTATTAATCTCCTAACTCAAAATCTTCAATGCGCTTATCATCTGTATGCCGATGACTTGCAGATATACTCTCAGGCACGGCCATCCAAACTTGACCGTCTTCTCAATAACTGCATTCGATTTATTTTCAATCTTCGCAAGTATGACCACGTGTCTACTTATCGTTCCCAGTTGAAGTGGCTTCCTATTCGTCAAAGACGTAGTCTGCGTGCTCTCACTACTCTCTTTTCTTCTCCGTGTGGTTGACGGCATAGAATACAAGTGTCACCACCCCCTATCTTCTCGTGGGTGTCGTAAGAGGCGACTAAGGGATTACACGATGCAAATACCATCTTTGCGTAGAGACGGAAAACTCGACATCAAACCCTATACGACTGCCTCGTTGGTCTCGCGGCATAAATGTCGTGGGATCGGGAGGTCCCGGGTTCGATTCCTGGGTCGGGCAGTGTTATTGGGTTTTTCTGTCACGAAATTCTCAGTAGCAGCACGGAGTCTGGAAATGTGCCCGGTACGGCAATAGGCTCGCCCCTTATTACGTGGGACTAAAGTATATCTGGCGAAAAGTGGGTGTAGAAATACACCTCTGCCTACCCCTTCGGGGATAAAAGGCGTGACGATATGTATATGTATTTATGTATTATTATGATTAAAGTTTATGTATTGTATGCGTTTATCATACCTATTAAGTTATATTAAATATATAAGTCAAACTGCACTTCTTAAATACACCTACCATTAGTCTCTGCACCACTCTAAGGTAGACTGGCAGAAAATGCCTAAGTCATTAAGTCCACCTTAATACGCTATGTGTATATAAAGATAATAAATAAATAAATACATACAATTTATGTGTAAATTATGCATCTAAAAGTTACAGGAATTGCTATTCAGGCCACAATATCCCTGAAATACAAAAAAAACACTGACTGCCTCTGTAGTCCAGTGGATAGCGTATGCGACTGCTGATTGGAGATCCCGGGTTTGATTCCCGGGTCGGGCAAAAGTGTTACTGGGTTTTTCAGAATTTTCAGTAGCAACACGGAGTCTGGTGATGTGCCCGGTAACAATATAGATGGCAATAGGCTCGCCCCCTATTACGTAGGACCTAAAAATTCATGGCGAAATGTTGGTGTTTTATTACGCCTTTGCCTACCCCTTCGGTGATACAGGCGTGAGTCTAGTAAAAAAAAAACATACATTACAAAGTTAACCGTTTCCTTGTAATTCACGATCACAGAATCTTTATCTTGAGTTGAAAGACATTGCCGTGGGCGCAGCGAGGTGACACCGTCGCTCGGTGTCAGTTACCAATTACCGCCGCCAGCGGGCGCCACTGCACACTATTGCATTTGGACCTAATACTACTGTTTGACTTTCTGTCTTTCAGTAAACAGGTTTCAGATGGCGCTGTTGTGACAAGGTACGTTTTTTAGGGTTCCGTACCTAAAAGGTAAAAAACGGAACCCTATTACTAAGCCTCCGCTGTCTGTCTGTCTGTCCGTCTGTCCGTCTGTCTGTCACCAGGCTGTATCTCATAAACCATGATAGCTAGAAAGCTGAAATTTTCACAAATTATTTATTTCGGTTGCCGCTATAACAACAAATACATACAGACTAACTTCCTGAGCTGAAGTATGTAAAACAATCATTATATATGTAGAATGTTTTCATCTCCGAGATAGCCTCTTGCCGACCTTTCCTATTGTTTAGATAAAATTTACTTGGGGCGGTTTCAGATTTGCGTATTTTTCTGCGCGCTACATAACGCGCTTCGAAAAACCGGACTCGCGTATTTCGGCGCGTTCGCGCGCAACGGTAGTGACATATTGTCAGTGTCAACATGGATTTTGACGGCTGGCGTTTATACGAGCTTACAAGCGCGTCAACGCTCATACGAGTTGCGCGTGTGCCAGTAGGCGCACCTATACGCGCCTACGTGCGCTTCCAAAAACGATCTTATACGCGCGTATAAAACGCTAATCTGAAACCCCCTATATAAGGCATAAATACCTCGGTATTATCCGTTATTTCGACCGACTTGAACGACGACTGGTAAGACCGAATAAGACCCGCCAAGTAAACAGAGCTTAAATAATGAACAGCGCTGCAGCTCAGAGCACTCTGGGTTCGATCAATATACGGGAATTCTACATATAGATCACTATATGTAGAACTTATCTACGTTTTTTTCTGAAGCAGTGACAGCCTAGTAATACCACTGCATGGCAGGTGCAAAGGGTTTCATGGCAGAAACATTGCATGGCAACTGCTATTCGAAATTTTGTGCGTAATAAATTGTTAAATGTAGCTTGCCCTGTGCCCCGGAAAGCACGTTAACGCACGGCGGTCCTGGCTTGCGCGAAGATCTTCGACAGGCTTTATGAGGAGTCAGTACCTTCGAATATACCAACTGTGGTCTAAGGCATACATATATGTTCTTGTGATTCAGTTACGGAGTTCAGTTGGCAGTTAAATAACTCAAATTCAAATGATTTATTTGTGACCATAGGTACATAATAAAGATCTTACATGCGTAATAAAGTGCGCTATGTTCGGTCTGGTATTGGCGTACAAATAAGAAAATTACAATACTGAAGTCGTGAATAAATTAATTGAATTACGTAATAATATTAATATTAAAAAAATATAAAAAGAACTTATAGCAATTCTTAGATAATAATATGAAACATTCCTTATTAGACACCTCTAGACTTCCATTGTACAAGAGTACGAACACTGATGTAGTACATAAACAATGATATAACGAACATTTCCTAGCCTGACGTTATAGCTAGTTAGTCTCCGTTCAATGGCATGCTGTACCGTCTCGCTGTAAATTTAGCCCGCGGTGACTTAACGACGGCGTAAATACTATGCCCCGGGAGAAGTGAGGCAAGTGTAGGCGGAGGGTAATTTACTGGTTAATTGCACGCCATCTGTTAAACAAAAGCATTAACTTGAAAGGTAGTTAGAATTTTGGAGGTCTTTGATTCTACTAGATGGATAAATGACGAGGATAATGGACGGAATGGATTAACAGCTTGGTAGTATGATTGACTGGCTGGTGCAATGGTTTCTTAGTTACTTTGCCACGAAATGCTATAGACTATTTAAAAGAATACGCCTTGAACTCAATAAATTACTTTCGTTCTAATTTTGAATCTACCTGGATAACAATGCCTATTCATGGAGGCCATGAAGTAACCTAAAAGTATCTTTTCTGCCTCAGTGGTTTATATATTTATAAGTTCGCCACGTAAACATAAATCACTGTTAACCTGGTCACGAAAATAAATAAAAAAATCAGTTAATGTTTAACCAACACATAGCAACATATTGTAACGAAGGAAATAGAAAGTTCCTTCTAACTTAAGTTAGGAACCGAACGTTATATCACCGCGGAGTGTTAAAACGGCCATCATAAACGAACACGTTTAACTTCACAGCTACTTCACAAATAACAAAGTGTCTGTTTCTTTCGACTTATGTTCCTCCCACAAGATTAAAAAATAAATAGCCGTGTTCCAAGCGAGCGTTTACTTACAGTACAATAATGTACCTCCACATTACTTATGACGTGGTGGTATATTGCTCACATCTTCTTACCAGGGTTGCCAGCGTTTGATCACTTAAAACACTCGTAAAAAATAAAAACGCACGTTTCCTTTCATATGTAGAAAGAGAAAGTGTTCTGAATCAAGGATGGTTGGAGCTGGAATTCGGTGTAAGGCTGCTGGCTTAGAGACGTAGAGCGATTTTGTTTCTTTAATATACATACAAAGTTTTAAAATTATAACATCAATTATAATTTACGTTGTGTGTTTATTAATTTTCATACTATACGAAAATATAAAGTAGTAATTTTATATCCATAATGGATATAAAATTACAAGTTCATTAAACGGTTGACGTTCGGCTTTCAGTAATGGTCACGGAAAGGTTTTCATAATGCATACAGATCGATTAAGTTTAAAATCGTTTTCAATCGAACAACACATTAGATTTGTCAGAAAATTCCCTCAAATTCAAAATGAATACCAAAGTAAAATAATTGTGTCATAAACAAGGCCTTTCGCACTAGCTGGTATATAATACACAGTCTGTTTACGTAAGGAAAAGATTTTTAATCACGTTGCGTCCGTCACAAGCTCTTTACGTTTCAGTTTCATACAAAACGCTTTCGCTTTCTCACCGGGGCCAATCACGATGACGTGTGTTGGCAGCCCTGTCGAATGACAACGAGAGTATATTGGCCACACAAAGACGTTTAATGGTAGCAGGCCTGCCCCGCCGCGTGTTCATTTGTACGGCGCGCTATTACACAAATTGCGCGATATCGAGAAAGTCATGCCACTGATATTTCAATTCTGTCGTGATTAAGACATGAATATGTATTAATAATTTACACTGGGTGACATATCTAGCTGGGAGAATCTGAGAAGTCTACTATTAATCGGCTCAAGGTTGAAAATGTACTTAAAAGGATATTTTGAAATATAGCCAGAACTTAAAAAAAAACATGACTCAAAATTTTAACGGAAAACATAACATACAATATATTTGTTTCATGAGGGACGTGTGTGATTCGTTGGTCTAGACCTTAATTACTGTCTCTATTAATTAGTCTGAATAACAGAAATGTTTTTTCTTCTTTGAAATTTTAAAGTAAAATAGTCAAACAGTTAAATTAGTTATACCTTAATGCAAATTAAGAAAAATCTATTTATTACATGTAGGATAATGTCCCACCACGCAACATAAAAAGATAAAAACCCGATAAAGTAAAAGGCTCCATAAATACAAAATATCTTGCTCGCTTTGCCGTTCAGAAAATATAACTTAAAAATATCAGTTCCCGCATCATATCTGTTACGTTG
Source organism: Euclidia mi (assembly GCA_944739405.2). Lineage (NCBI taxonomy): Eukaryota > Metazoa > Arthropoda > Insecta > Lepidoptera > Erebidae > Euclidia > Euclidia mi. Next base: position 76,672,183 of record OX123188.2, read on the forward strand.
ACACGATACGAGTCGATATCTCGTATCGTGTCACACAATGGCCGCTAACTCGACGCGCGATTGACGGGCGGGACGCGTGCGACTCGTTAGCGCAGAGATTTGTTACCTCGCTATTTATTAGCTAGTGTTGTACTTGCGCACTGTCAATAGTGTGTTCAGTTGAGGTGTGTGTATGGGTTTAGATGGGATATTTTGTGGTTTTTGTCTATGATAACTAAGAACTTTCTACGTATGTAGTCTAAATATACGTGTGTTGTACGTTAATGGACTAAGTTTGGGATTAAAAAAAAAATTCGAACTTAGACATAGAATGCCTCGTTAATGGACTACGTTTGTGATGAAAAAAATACTTCGGACTTAGACATAGAATGCCTATATCAGAAAAGGTATGCTACTTGTTCAATCTACGATTCCATGCTGCTGCTCAACAATTCCCACGGAGAAGAATATTAAGAGTCCAATGCAAGACAATACACAGGTCTATACTGAAGAAAAGTGTCGAAATGTCAACCAGTTCTCTAAGCGATGATGTGCCATTTTAGATTATAAAATAAAGACACCAATTCAGTTATTTTTACACACAAAGCGTAAGAATCTGGCAAGATTTACTATCACATGCATGAGTTTGATACAGTTGATCAATCTCTATAAGAATGAAGAATAATATAGCGAAACGAGAGTTAATAATTCATGCGCCGTGTTGTCAGGAGGTAGAACATAAAGCATAGGTATTTGCACAAAACATTCGATTTATCACTACTATAAAATTAAATAATATTTCATCGCGACTGGCGTGCTATTTGCTCGGAGGGTGAGATGATATCCTAAAAGGTTTTACAAAGAGGTCGCCGGTAGAGGTGGTGTCGTGTCGCAGGGGGGTGAGGTGACCGGGACCTAGAGGGGGGAGGAGGCGGTGCAAATGTGCATCTCACGAGATGAGCCGCTTGAATATGCCTCAGTTATGAAAGGCTCCCGGTGCGTGTTTTGTGGAGATGGTTTTCTTTTACTTAGTGAATTTATTTTACTTAGTGCACAAACAATGTGTACAAAGGTGGACACACGGTCTGCACAACCGATGTGTACATGGATGGACATGATGTCATAAGGCATGCTCTAATCGTCAACCTTAAAGTAGTGCAGCCTTAACTACGTGATCTACAACTATTGATAAAGCTATTTAAAATTGTAAATTCGTTACAGTATTATGTTCATTTTTAAATGGTAAAAGTTCCCGAAGGATGATATTACAAGGATTACATTCATAAGTTAATTCCTATTTAAATATTTTTTATTTTTATATTTTAACTGCTCGTAACGACTGTTAGTTTTGGCATGCAATAGCTTTAGCTTGCCGTCATCCCAAAAATATTTTAGATGGTATTAAATTAATAAAATTATTTGAAAAGTAACAATAGATTTCAAACGCAAATAATCAGAATAAATAAAATTTAATTTATTAATTAATCTAGCTAGCATGGTTGAAATAAATCATTGGCGTAATTATTGTTCAATATTTTAGTGCAAACTCGGAAAATTAAATATTTTGCTGATTAGTGGAAGGTACATAAACCATGCCAGCATTAGGTAAATCCGAATGGAACACAAACAAATTAGCATAATGCATATCAAATTATTACCAGTCTAACAATAATAATTAATTATAACATTGCACGGACTCAAAACAGCTATCGAGAAAATAACAAAAAGTGTAATAATAATAAGGTTTCAGTGTTTAATCTGAAATGAATTCCACTATTATTTTTAACCATTTTGAAACCTTTCATTGCAATCATTTTTATTTTTATTTGAAACAACAGAACATTATAAGTGATGCTCAAAAAACCTTTTGTGAAAACGTATTAAGAATATTTCGTATTCTATAACCCTTTTTAAAGCGCGAAGAAAATATATTCGAACAGAAGCCGTCCCCATATTTAGTCGCCAGCTCACAAGCCAGGTGTGTGAGTGGCGCGCCTCACGGCGACGTTTTGTTGCTACGTATGATAATAATAATAATAATAATCTTTATTTGCAAGAACATTGTTACATAGATGGTAGATCGTCTTAAAATTAAATGTGTACATAATGTTCTGCCTAAATTGGGCATGCAAATGTCAATAGAAAAGACAAATAGTTAAAGGCACATCATACATTCACATAATCTGTCTATTTATAATTTAGAAACTCTTTCATTGTATAAAATCCTCTATCTATTAACCAACTCTTAAAGCTTTTAACAATTTTTTATAGGGTAGGTCCTTTATATTGTTAGGTATGCAATTGAATATATATCCAGACATTGCAAAACAGTTCTTTTTGTAAAGTTCAGTCCTAGGAATTTTAGGCAAAACAATTCTGTCCGGATCCCTGGTGTTTCTCAAGTACATATCCTTCGCTTTAGTAAACCACAGATCTTTATTAAGTTTAACAAATTTGGCAATTTCAAATAAATACATGCTTGGCAAAGTAAGTACCCGTAACTGTTTGAAAAGAGGTTTGCAGGATATCCAAGGTGCTACCCCACAAATTGCTCTTTTGCATTTCTTTTGAGCAATGAAAGCCCTGTTTACCTCAGTAGAATTGCCCCACAGAATCAAACCATAATTGAATCGGTCATTTCAAAAACCTCTTAAGTCACAAAATTATAATTTTTCAGAAATCAATAAAAACTGTTTCATAAACAAACAAATGAATTTTAAAGGATTTTTTAATGTTTAATTTTACTAAATTACCGATATTTTAATAATTATTGGGGTACCGCAAGGTAGTGTTCTCGGTCCGCTATTGTTTCTGTTGTATGTCAATGACCTCCCAGATGTAACTAAAAATTCATGCACTCTGTTTGCGGATGACATTTCAATAATTATTACATCTAAAACTAATGATATCCAGAAATATGCCACTCATTGTAATAAACATAATACTGACATTGATAATAATACTGACATCGATAGTTATATTGACATTGACTATAAGACTGACATTGATAGTACTGCTGACATTGAAAATAATACTGACATTGATAATACTGCTGACATTGAAAATAATACTGACATTGCTAATAATATTGACATTGATAACATTGCTCTATACAATTCTGACATCAATAAATCTATTAAATCTGTTGTGAATTGGATGGGGGATAATAATTTCAATGTTAATCTTACAAAAACTAAATATATTCAATTTACCACATACGTAAATCAAAAAAAATAAACGTAATGCATAATGGGTTTGTAATTGAGGAAGTTGATTATACAATGTTTCTTGGTATAGTCTTGGACAAAAATATTAATTGGAAGTTACATGTAGACAAAGTGTGTAATAAAATAAATGGATTTGTGTTTGTTTTAGCTAAATTAAGACGAATCTCATCAGAATGGTATGCAACATGGTATGCACTCATGACCGTGTTGGTCATGAGTGCATACCATGGTTATGTGGCCTCCGTCCTTAATTATGGTTTGATTCTGTGGGGCAATTCTACTGAGGTAAACAGGGCTTTCATTGCTCAAAAGAAATGCAAAAGAGCAATTTGTGGGGTAGCACCTTGGATATCCTGCAAACCTCTTTTCAAACAGTTACGGGTACTTACTTTGCCAAGCATGTATATATTTGAAATTGCCAAATTTGTTAAACTTAATAAAGATCTGTGGTTTACTAAAGCGAAGGATATGTACTTGAGAAACACCAGGGATCCGGACAGCATTGTTTTGCCTAAAATTCCTAGGACTGAACTTTACAAAAAGAACTGTTTTGCAATGTCTGGATATATATTCAATTGCATACCTAACAATATAAAGGACCTACCCTATAAAAAATTGTTAAAAGCCTTAAGAGTTGGTTAATAGATAGAGGATTTTATACAATGAAAGAGTTTCTAAATTATAAATAGACAGATTATGTGAATGTATGATGTGCCTTTAACTATTTGTCTTTTCTATTGACATTTGCATGCCCAATTTAGGCAGAACATTATGTACACATTTAATTTTAAGACGATCTACCATCTATGTAACAATGTTCTTGCAAATAAAGATTATTATTATTATTATTATCATACGTAGCAACAAAACGTCGCCGTGAGGCGCGCCACTCACACACCTGGCTTGTGAGCTGGCGACTAAATATGGGGACGGCTTCTGTTCGAATATATTTTCTTCGCGCTTTAAAAAGGGTTATAGAATACGAAATATTCTTAATACGTTTTCACAAAAGGTTTTTTGAGCATCACTTATAATGTTCTGTTGTTTCAAATAAAAATAAAAATGATTGCAATGAAAGGTTTCAAAATGGTTAAAAATAATAGTGGAATTCATTTCAGATTAAACACTGAAACCTTATTATTATTACACTTTTTGTTATTTTCTCGATAGCTGTTTTGAGTCCGTGCAATGTTATAATTAATTATTATTGTTAGACTGGTAATAATTTGATATGCATTATGCTAATTTGTTTGTGTTCCATTCGGATTTACCTAATGCTGGCATGGTTTATGTACCTTCCACTAATCAGCAAAATATTTAATTTTCCGAGTTTGCACTAAAATATTGAACAATAATTACGCCAATGATTTATTTCAACCATGCTAGCTAGATTAATTAATAAATTAAATTTTATTTATTCTGATTATTTGCGTTTGAAATCTATTGTTACTTTTCAAATAATTTTATTAATTTAATACCATCTAAAATATTTTTGGGATGACGGCAAGCTAAAGCTATTGCATGCCAAAACTAACAGTCGTTACGAGCAGTTAAAATATAAAAATAAAAAATATTTAAATAGGAATTAACTTATGAATGTAATCCTTGTAATATCATCCTTCGGGAACTTTTACCATTTAAAAATGAACATAATACTGTAACGAATTTACAATTTTAAATAGCTTTATCAATAGTTGTAGATCACGTAGTTGTACGTAGTTAAGGCTGCACTACTTTAAGGTTGACGATTAGAGCATGCCTTATGACATCATGTCCATCCATGTACACATCGGTTGTGCAGACCGTGTGTCCACCTTTGTACACATTGTTTGTGCACTAAGTAAAATAAATTCACTAAGTAAAAGAAAACCATCTCCACAAAACACGCACCGGGAGCCTTTCATAACTGAGGCATATTCAAGCGGCTCATCTCGTGAGATGCACATTTGCACCGCCTCCTCCCCCCTCTAGGTCCCGGTCACCTCACCCCCCTGCGACACGACACCACCTCTACCGGCGATCTCTTTGTAAAACCTTTTAGGATATCATCTCACCCTCCGAGCAAATAGCACGCCAGTCGCGATGAAATATTATTTAATTTTATAGTAGTGATAAATCGAATGTTTTGTGCAAATACCTATGCTTTATGTTCTACCTCCTGACAACACGGCGCATGAATTATTAACTCTCGTTTCGCTATATTATTCTTCATTCTTATAGAGATTGATCAACTGTATCAAACTCATGCATGTGATAGTAAATCTTGCCAGATTCTTACGCTTTGTGTGTAAAAATAACTGAATTGGTGTCTTTATTTTATAATCTAAAATGGCACATCATCGCTTAGAGAACTGGTTGACATTTCGACACTTTTCTTCAGTATAGACCTGTGTATTGTCTTGCATTGGACTCATAATATTCTTCTCCGTGGGAATTGTTGAGCAGCAGCATGGAATCGTAGATTGAATAAGTAGCATACCTTTTCTGATATAGGCATTCTATGTCTAAGTCCGAAGTATTTTTTTCATCACAAACGTAGTCCATTAACGAGGCATTCTATGTCTAAGTTCGAATTTTTTTTTTAAATCCCAAACTTAGTCCATTAACGTACAACACACGTATATTTAGACTACATACGTAGAAAGTTCTTAGTGATCATAGACAAAAACCACAAAATATCCCATCTAAACCCATACACACACCTCAACTGAACACACTATTGACAGTGCGCAAGTACAACACTAGCTAATAAATAGCGAGGTAACAAATCTCTGCGCTAACGAGTCGCACGCGTCCCGCCCGTCAATCGCGCGTCGAGTTAGCGGCCATTGTGCGACACGATACGAGATATCGACTCGTATCGTGTCAACATAACAGATATGATGCGGGAACTGATATTTTTAAGTTATATTTTCTGAACGGCAAAGCGAGCAAGATATTTTGTATTTATGGAGCCTTTTACTTTATCGGGTTTTTATCTTTTTATGTTGCGTGGTGGGACATTATCCTACGTGTAATAAATAGATTTTTCTTAATTTGCATTAAGGTATAACTAATTTAACTGTTTGACTATTTTACTTTAAAATTTCAAAGAAGAAAAAACATTTCTGTTATTCAGACTAATTAATAGAGACAGTAATTAAGGTCTAGACCAACGAATCACACACGTCCCTCATGAAACAAATATATTGTATGTTATGTTTTCCGTTAAAATTTTGAGACATGTTTTTTTTTTAAGTTCTGGCTATATTTCAAAATATCCTTTTAAGTACATTTTCAACCTTGAGCCGATTAATAGTAGACTTCTCAGATTCTCCCAGCTAGATATGTCACCCAGTGTAAATTATTAATACATATTCATGTCTTAATCACGACAGAATTGAAATATCAGTGGCATGACTTTCTCGATATCGCGCAATTTGTGTAATAGCGCGCCGTACAAATGAACACGCGGCGGGGCAGGCCTGCTACCATTAAACGTCTTTGTGTGGCCAATATACTCTCGTTGTCATTCGACAGGGCTGCCAACACACGTCATCGTGATTGGCCCCGGTGAGAAAGCGAAAGCGTTTTGTATGAAACTGAAACGTAAAGAGCTTGTGACGGACGTAACGTGATTAAAAATCTTTTCCTTACGTAAACAGACTGTGTATTATATACCAGCTAGTGCGAAAGGCCTTGTTTATGACGCAATTATTTTACTTTGGTATTCATTTTGAATTTGAGGGAATTTTCTGACAAATCTAATGTGTTGTTCGATTGAAAACGATTTTAAACTTAATCGATCTGTATGCATTATGAAAACCTTTCCGTGAAAGCCGAACGTCAACCGTTTAATGAACTTGTAATTTTATATCCATTATGGATATAAAATTACTACTTTATATTTTCGTATAGTATGAAAATTAATAAACACACAACGTAAATTATAATTGATGTTATAATTTGGGAAATCGAACGGCAGCGCGGCGGGGGCGCAGGCAACATCGGCCGCGGCTGCGCCTCCATCACCATCGCTTCTCTCGCACAGTGACTGCGTCGGCATTTACGCGACTACACGCTGCCGAGTGCACAGTGCACCACCCAGCGGGCGCACGTAATAAGTCCCACGCGGCGTGTTCCGAGTACACAAGCGAAAATAATAAATAGTTACATCGAATGAAAACAGGCAAGTAGATAAAATGTGCATACCCTACAGTAACTATCATCACTTGCATTATTTCCAACCTTTAGCCCGGGTATTATAATGATATTTTGTTGTTGTGATTTTTAGAATGGTAAATCAACACGCAAGCAAAAGCAAACGGCCGTTTGCTATGCACTGTGATCATTGGTTGATTTTTGTAAGCAGCATATACCTACTCCATCCGCCCGAAAACCACAAAACAGAGGTAGGTATAACAATATTAACAATCCTATGTAAATGCATAATACCTACATAGGTACATAGATGTTTTGAGTAATTTTTTATCCGTGAGAATAACAGTATGTCTAATAAAACCGTTATGTCCTTTAAGGTTTCCTATGTGGAGTGCCTGTGGGATATTAAAACAAACCAAGCAGAGAATTGGACAAGTTTAACCGCCGCGAGAGATATATTGTGAAGGAATATAGCTACACAGGCATGCATAGCCGTGAAGCGGCGCGGGCACGACAACTTCAACTAGAACTAGAAATGCGGAGGTAAACAAGCATCAACGAGAATGCACACGCACACACAGACACTCACACACACAACAAACACACAAACGTGCCCAGGTCGTATGGGGGATGAACATAAACACATCCTTGCCACAGTTATTATATCTATAACAAAGACGCGTTTACGCTCGACATACCTAGCTTCCGCTGCGCGTCAATAAGATACTGTCGAACATGTTTTCTGAAAGTATTTACTGTTTTAAGTAGTCTCAAGGGCGGTGGTAAATTATTCCATATCTTAGAGGCGGCGTAGCGGAAGCTGCCCCTAAAAGCGTTTGTCTTGTGAGGCAGTATCGACAGCTGAAGGGAGCACTGCCTTCTCGCGTATTCTCGGCCACTAGCCACCCAACTTAGTTTGTCGTACAAATAAATGGGCTCCTTAAAGTTAAGTACGGTAAACATAAGTGTGGCCAGATGTAATTTGCGTCGTGACTTCATTTTAAGGATGTAGTTTTTATTTAGATATGGCGTAACGTGGCATCTACGTGGTATACTAAAACAGTACCTAGCACAGGCGTTTTGTACTCTCTGTATAAGCCGGTCAGTACGTGTGAGCAGACGCGGCCCGTATACTGTATCCGCGTAATTTAACGTAGACAACACCAGTGTCTCGATCAGCCTCACACGTAGTTCTTCCGATAAGTAGGGACGCACTTTATACAGAACCTTCAGTCTATAAAAACAGTTCTGTACGAGTTCAGCGACGTGCTTTTCGTACCTGAGATTGGCATCCAATTTAAGGCCAAGGTTACGAGCTTCCTCTACCCTGCTGATCGTTTCGCCTTGAAGGGTTATGTTAGGGAGTTTCAGAGATGATAGGTGTCTTTTAGTACCAAAAACCATATATTTTGTTTTTGATGGATTGAGTACCAGACAGTTGTGCGCAGCCCATTCCACAATCCGTTGTAGGTCGTCGTTCATCTCTGCTATAGCCTTCTCGCAATCGGCCTGTTTGAAGGAGACGTATAATTGGATATCGTCAGCGTAAATATGGTACTTTGAATATCTCATACAATTTGTTATATCCGCGCAATACAAAATAAACAAAATAGGGCCCAGTATAGATCCCTGAGGGACTCCTCTAGTGAGAGGCTCCAATTCAGAGCATGCAGAAGAGCCATCGTTTAGACGCAGTTCCACCCGCTGATAACGATGGGACAGGTAACTATGGAACCATTGGACCGTTTTACTGTCGAAACCATAGTATGACAGCTTTGACAGCAACAGCGAAGTATGTATACTGTCAAAAGCGCGGGAAAAGTCTAATAGTACAAGTACCGTGCACATACTCTGGTCTTGCGCCAGCAAGATGTTGTCAGTAACATCAAGTACAGCGGTAACGGTACCACGACGCTTACGGAAACCTGACTGTAACATTGGCAGAATGTTATGTTTTTCTAGGTATCCTGTCAACTGTGCACAAACTACTTTTTCTAAGACCTTTGACAGACAAGGCAGTATACAGATAGGCCGTAGGTCTTTGACGTCCATTGGGCTGGAAATTTTGGGCAGGGGCCTAACAGACGCTATCTTCCAGACATCAGGACAAATAGAGGAATCTAATGATTTGTTTATGACACTTGTAATGGCAGACAAAGTATAGGGCAATGACAACATAATCATCTCTAGATTTATGCCATCGTAGCCCTCTGCATTAGATTTAAGGTCCATGATGTATTTTAGGACGACGTCTTTGCTCACAGGTGCTAGGGTGAAGACAGTCTCAGTGTAACGGTGGAACTCATAAAATGTCATATCCGAGATGTGGACCAATGGATTGCCGGGAACGTCCAAAAAATTACGATTGATTTCGTTAGGGTCGGAAAACTGGCTTGGAAGCTCCCTAACTCTGTTATTAGGCAAAACAGTACTTTTAAGATTTTTCCATAAGTTTTTAGGCTCATTGATTTTTTTATTAATGTTAAATTTAAAATAAGCAACTTTTTCATAATGCAGAGATTTCGAAACTAATGACTTCAACTGCTTATAATACTCCTTACTGCTATCAGTTTTACATTTTCTGTATTTTCCTAATGCATCATCACGTAAAGACATCATGAGCTTCACCGTGTCCGTTATCCACGAGTAAGAAGGTTCTCTGATCAAGCAAGTTTTAATAGGCGCGTAGGTGTCAAACACAGTAATAATAAGCGAGTTAAGGCTATCCACCATCATGTTAACTGACGCAGACAACCGAACACTATCCCAATCAATCCTAGAGAGACAGCCATACAGGCTATCAAGGCAAATTTGCTTAAAGGGTCTAAATCGGACCTTATACGGCTTAAACTTATCTCGCCGCACATAAAACTCACACACAATCACAGAATGACCGTTAATTTGCTTATAGGGCTCAACATAAATGCGTTTCGCAGGCAAACTTGCACACACAAAAAGCAGTAATGCACTCTTTGCATTAGCTCTACCTCTATCAGGTTATTAGTCCTCTATCAAATTTTCAATTTCGATTACTACTGTGGGCAACAGCTAGTACTAATGCATAGCCGATGTTATTGAACTACTAGAATGCGGGCATTTTCGTAGTCCAATAACATCGGCTTTTCAGACAAACTTTTACGCCTACTTTAGCCCTTTAGCTTTTATTTTCTTGAAGACAACTCCCGCACCAGGAATAAATCCTGTGTCGCGGGGGATTTTACAAGCATACAACCAACGGACACAATGAACACCCAGACTCCAAACAACAATTATTTATGGATCACACAAAGTCGTGTGGGAATCGAACCCATGACACTCGGCGCAGAGTCAAGCGGCGAGGCGGCCGCATAAACCAGTTCGCCAACCGTTAACGGTAGAATATAAAAAATCCTGCCTTAGCGGATGCCTACGTCATAATAAAATTATAAGAAACCCATTGCCTTAATTTCACGCTTCTGGTTATAGTAGTTTAGGCATAGTGATGATATGTCAGAATGGAGAAATAATGTTTTTTTTTATAGACTCACGCCTGTATCCCCGAAGGGGTAGGCAGAGGTGTAATATTACACCCACAATTCGCCAGGAATTTTTTGGTCCCACGTAATAGGGAGCGAGCCTATTGCCGTACCGGGTACATTACCAGACTCCGGGCTGCTACTGAGAATGTCCTAACGGAAAAACCTAGTAACACTTTGCCCGACCCGGGAATCGAACCTGAGACCTCCGAATCCCAAGCGCAAATTTATGCCGCGAGACCAACGAGGCAAAAATAATGTTAAATACTTTAATTTGTAGCAAATATGCTTATAGGTACATCAAAATAACGGAAACGAATGGAAAAGGGGGCAACAATAGCCTACTGGTGATACCAACAGACTGTCATGTAGAGGGTTATTTTGTGGTTCGGCTTTACACCGAAACCGTAGGGTTCTAGGCGACTTGGAGAAGGAAATGGACTGTATAGAGAGGATAGCGGTTCTTCGCCGCCTAGGAGATGGATACGCTAAGGGGTGATTGAGTGGGTATAGGATATTTGAAGGATGGAGGGCACCTACCTTATACAACCTTCTTCGTTTCCGTAGGGCAGTCTCCTGGTGGTTTCGTGATGCAGCTGCTTGTTTTCACTTCAATTCACCATTCGCGAGCGGGTTTTCCTTGGTGGAAGCGGTAATAAATCACATACAACGGTGCGGCGCGGTACGGTATCGAGACGGCGTTCTCAGCGAGCGGAATGTTCTCGACTGTCACTCGCGTCCACGATCGCGTCGACGAATCAGGCGAAGGCAGTGCCTCTTCCAGGGAGTGGGATAGAGCGGGACGGAAATATGGTATCACTCGCACTAGCCGTGGAACGATTGATCTTGATGCGATTCGTTATAGATAGGAAGGTAGATGGCGCTACCATTTAGTATGGGGTTCAAATCCACAGTGCGCTCAGCTAACTTTTCGAAGTAATGTGTGCTGTTGTTAATAATCGCTTGCACGCGTTCCAAGCACTTCAAGGTGGTTTTTATGAAAATCTTCGACCATTGCTACGAGGAGCCAGTACCCTCGTATTTACTGAGACTGGTCTAAGCCATAAAATATGAATATGTCTTTAGATTGCACGGATCACACAGCAGGCGCTCTGTGGAAAAGCGAATATTCTGTTGAATATGATTTGACTAGAAAGCGGAACCTGAGTACCTAGACTTCCAAGTCTTAGATGCAACCCGGTTAACGCTAGAATGATGGTGATGAATGATGATGAGGCGTGTTAGTTCAAAAACTTGATTCTTGATTGTGGTTGAAAAGAAAATGCCATTGATCCATGAAAATTTCATTTCCATTTAATTCACTGCTGACATAACATACAGTTTGCAATCTATGTGAAAAAGCCAAACAAAATCATCACTACTCTTTTCAATAAAATTTACATAAACAACATTATGGCTAAACTATCTTGGCAGGAGGTGAATGAAAACAGCAGAAAAATGCATCGAAAAATATATATAGAACGAGTGAACAATGTAACACGGGTGTACCCTCTCGCCGAGTCACTCGAGGCTCGAGCGTAATAGAACGTATAAACGCAATATGTTGCCGCGCCGCACGGCTCCGGTAGGGCCACACACTGTCAGCTACAAAAGTGCATACATATATTTGAGTGCTCCTTACGCGGCATGTTTTAGCATTCCGATCCCGTCACACAACTCCAACTTAACTCCCGCGAATGTGTAATGCACTCTAAATACTTGACCAACTTGTTTTGCGTACAGTACAAACAAAAATGAATTCTGTTACTTCGTGTTAGCGTTTGTTCTAGCTGCATGTGTTAGCTGTGAAGCGGTATTCGTAAGGCGCACGCCAGTTTTTCTCACTCAGCGCAAGGTACGTGAATGTTTCCGGCATTTAAGTAGTAGTTTTATATTGTTCTGTTACCTGCTCCATGAAATAGCGGCGTACATAGTTGAGACTTCCTAGCTAAAAGAACGTAGAAGTGACTCTCAAGATCTGATAGTAGGGGCACTTACCTCGTTCGGCACGTAACCGAAGTTCCTAGATTTCTCGGTTGACTTGCTACGTTTACTATATGTATTTCCTTAACTAAATTGCCAACTTGCCGCCCGTAGATGGTTGCGCTCTCATATCGAGTAACGATCAACAAAGTTAGGCAATCTTTGGGGTGTCAGACTCGAAATGGGTGTCCAATTGCAGTTGTTTTGTCTTGGTAACATTATGCTTTAATGTAAAATTATATAATGGTTCACATTGTGTTGTGTGTTGTGTCAGGCTGATTTGGAGCCTAATTGGGAACTGAATTATGACCAAGGTCCTGTCGTGACTATGTCCGGCGCTGTAATGCATGACCAGACCGCATTACTTGTCACCACGCTCGCGCCATTTTCCCTTCATAGAAATATACTAAAACAAATACCCGATGTTTTTGGATAGACCTATGTAACAATATTTACGCAATGAAATAAGTACAGTTTATTGTAATTTATGGGTACGGAAACTACACAACAATCCACTTGCAAGAAATATTTGCCACTTAAGCTTTCATGTTTGTAGTGGCCGAGTTAAGCAGCAAACAAAGTTTTCTTGTAGTTTTACTACGGCACCATAAAAAAACGTAAAGAGATTTAAGTGTATAATTCGGTGAAAACAAGCTTTCATCGAATACCGTGAACTTACTATAATAACTTGAACTACATGTATTCAGCAGGGATATTTAAGTGATTTAAATGATTCAGGCTCCCTGTGGTGATAAATTAAGAATATGAAGTGTCTTATCCCATTTCATTCCGTGTGTGTTTTAAGAGACGACTAAGGTCGTACGAAGCGAATTGTATCTTGCGGAAGAGACAGAAAATTCGAAATCAAACTCGTTTCCAACTTGTCAGGCCAGTGTTTTATAGCAGGCCAAATGCTTGTATTGCCTCAGAGTGATATTATGCACTACAAAAGCCTGATGATTATGTCATGATTCACGCGACTAAAAACCTCCCATTATCAATTTAGTAAACAAAACCAGAAGAATTTCAGTCAAAACTTTATAAATAAATATATTAAGCGATCATTTTTAAGAGACGTTTTCTGAGACAAGATAAAACGAAGTAATGAAGAGAAAAATACGAGGAAAAATGGTGTGAGTTAATGGTAGGGGCATGTATGTGGTTATAAATGGCGTAAGCGTTGTGCCGAGCTGTGTCGCGTCGCGCTGTGCCGTACGGTTGATGCGCGGGGGCAATGTTTCGCGAATCTTGATTCTGCACATATCTTGTGACTGACGGTACTTTGAGCACATACGGAGAATTAAAGTGAAGGTAAACAGTTCAGTAAAGGCGTCAAGTTTGTTAATGCAAAGTAAATTCAAGAGGTGGTGTGGATGTTTCAAGTTGTCGCTCTTGGTCTTCATACTACCCAGACATATAGTATAAATCATAGAACAAGCCCTATATTGGTACGTAGGTACGTAGCTTGATCACCAGATGTAGACTACACAAGTGCCAGTCCTAATGAGGATGAAACACATGACGATTGCAGCGGCACCCGCGTAGTAGCAAATGAAACGGTCATCTGTGTTGTCAATTCGAATGGACGATTGACACTATCACCGACGTAGATCAAAACCCACTTTGCCTGTACAAACACCAGGCCCACACAATTTTAAGCGCAGCGTTCCCGTACATACTACTGGCCCGTATAACCCACTTGTGTCTAAATTATGACATTTGTCGTGTGTCGCGAGTCGCGCAGCGCGGCGCATTCGCGTTATTAACGGCGTCTTATTAGGCCTCCGCCACCGCGCACCGAACTTTGTACATCGAACTGGCTGTTCTTTTGCATTATTTCTATTTCTTAAAAAATATTCAGAAATATACGTATGTGTACACAATTTTTTGCAAACATAAAACTTAAAATTAATAATATATTTTAAACTACAGTCGCTGGAAATAACTCAGTATCCTTAATCACAGAATTGAATTGCAGTAATCCATTGGAGGACACAGCATTAGCAACTTGATTATCTTAATCATCACACCGAGCTTGTGCTTACAGTCAATTCGATTTCATCGTCTATTATCAAGGTGTAATACTAAAATGAAGTGGGGAATGACCTGTATTTTACATATTGACGTGACAATATATGTTCATACGTTGTATGAAAATAAAAGACACAATTATACATATAATACACGAAAGTTTGTTTAAATATGCGAATGTTCTGATAAGAAAGAATCTCAGCTAAGACAGCTTCATCTTCGACTTAAACTGGTGTTAATACACGCCTTGATTTCCAAATGAATATATTTATGCCGTAATAGGCCTCCAAATATGTACATACGTACCTACCGAATGCAGTACCCGTAGAAAACACCTCAACGTACAACACGGGTGTTGCCGCGTCCCCCATGTGTCGCTTGTTTATGTTTATCGATGAAGTAGACGCCGCGTTGTCTTTCTTGACGTATTGGTGTCGTAAACTTTTATATTTACAGGTAGAACTCTCATCTTGTTGAATGGATACGTAGACTGGAGATTACGTCACTTAGATAGTGATGTCCTTAGATATTTTTTTGGTTTTCTACAATAAGTTTTATTGTAGTTGAAGTCTGTCTGGAATGGAAAGGAAGTGTCATCAGTGTTAAATAAAAAAATTAAAGTAAAAGCAAAATATTTATATTGACTGTGTATTTAATAAAATTCAGATGGTGTGGTGGTTTAAGTGATCGCTTCGCCATAGGGTCTGTTGATAAGGTGAAAAATTTAATGTACTTTTGCTACTATCATTTTTCTGTTTTCTAACTTTTCAAAAATAATGAGCGATGGATTAGAATAAATATTTTTCGCAGCTCTGTGATCCTTGAACCTATAGGATATTTACATAATTGCGCATAAAACAAACATTTAAACACAGCAATATAACTATTTAACTCGTTTCGACGACGAAAGCTTGTACACTTTGAGAAACTATCCTCATGTCTCTCTAGATCCGACGTCTTAAAGTTGACATGTGACTTCAACTACAATAGCTACATTTCAACTTATAAGTGACACAGCTATTGCGCTTTCATTGACTACGTATAGCGTGACGACAGAGTACTTGCTGACTTATTTCACAAACAGAATTGAAGTTGCCAGTTGGCATCAATTTGCTGCAAACTGTTGAAAGTTTAAAGTTTTCTCACGGAAATTTTTGCTTTCGCATAAGTTCCTCACACCGTTACGATAAACACACGTGCCAAGATGTTACACGTTGTTATCTATTATAATATTTTAGGTGTAATTAAACAAAAACAAAAGAATACATACAAATCTTAATCTGTCCGAAAATAATTTCGTTTCTGACTAGCTGACAGACAACGCTCAGCCAAAACTATTGGGCGCAAGAAGCTGTAATTGGCATGTATGATATGGGGATCCTAGAGTGCATTGGGGACGCAGAAAAAAATCCTAAAATCTCACGAATCGGGCAGAAACGATTTAATTACAAAGAATGTGCCGGCGTGGCTGCGGGCATCCTCTTGTTAGTTATATTTATTCAAGCTTCAAATAAAATCATCCCTTATAATATTGTCTTTAAAATTTGTATGTGTCGACTAGTCCGCGGCAGCACGGTTGCAGCCCCTTCGCCGCTTGACACTGCATAGAGTGTTATGGGTTCGATCTCCATACGAGACATCTTTGTGTGATCCATTAATTGTTGTTTCGACTCTGCGTGTTCATCGTGTCCGTTGGTTGTATGTTTGTAAAGTCTCCCGCGTTGAGATGAGGCAGACTTTTGTACCTAAAATGGATTTGTATCTAAAGCACGCGTGGTCTTTTAAAAAACAAATAATAATGCACCCGCAAAAGTAGGCGTGCAATGTGGCTACCTGAGGGACACCAGCGTTGAAATTGACAGCGCGCTACGAGACAGACGGCTACAGTTTAAACCTTCAGACAGAAACGTCTGAAGTTAGAAGCGTATGCTCCTTAAATGTGGGTCAGCAAATATAATCATACTTCGTTACACAGGTATCATTGCACTATTAATAAAATACTTTATTATCTTTATTGATTTCTGGTTTCAGCAGTTTATTATGATAGCTTTTCTAAAGCTCTGGTTACGGGAAGGCTAGGAACTTGTTTGAAAATAAATGTTGTAAATACTTTGTAGAGTTTTGATACGAGGGCCTCAAATACTTTCGCCAGGTCAAGGCAGATCTGATTTGCCATGGAAGAAAGATTAACACGACAAACTGACTATTCCTAAAACACAGTCTTCTTTGTTGTATTTGCGTTTAAACATTTACTGATTTTTTCAAATGATGCGCGAAGTTAGCCTACTTATTATAATATCGGACTTTCTATCGATAAGAGCGATATGTGATAGTAAATCAAAGGTTAACTTTCTTAGAAAATAAGAAGCTCTGAATCGAATATGAGTGCTTTTATGCTTTTATAGCATCGCGCCCGAAGAGCCATGGTGGTATTACGTCACAGATGAATGGAAAACATGTGCACTGTGCAGGTTGCACGTCTAAATAGCTCAGTTATATATAGCATACATGCGTATAGCAGATCCTTCCATGTTCTTAGACTATTTTCGACTTAAGAAAAGCGTGGAAAGCAAGAATTAAGTTTCGCTTAATAATACCCATTATAATTATACTTATACCCATTATAATTATACTTATGCCCATAAGTAAATATTTAGATTGCAAATAGTACGCTTTAAAAATACTCTAGGGCTAAGGCCGCTGTTGAACCTTAGTTAGGCCGATGACTCATATTCTAACTTCTATAATATTCAACTCTTAAAGAAATTATATACCAACTAACGGAACTAATAAACGTTCATCCCCTGCACTGGTATCAAGGAGACACGTTTAATAGTAGGTCAAATATGTATTTATGCCTAAACTAAACCACTTATAATATAATCTACTTCGAACAATATAATTTTAATTTCACTGAAACACCCTTACCTACTCAATTTACCATCCAGCAAACTAAACCATATTTATTTTCCACTTTACACCCAGCGAGACATTCAGACAATATATTATTCATATAAACAATATATTTAAGTTCTCTCACTTTATTTTATTACGTCTATCTTAGCACAATACAGCCACCCTGTATAGGGCAGTCAATCATGTCGTACGTATGTAGAGTCAAATGTAGTACCATTTGTCCTGAGATGAGCGCCGGACAAAATATCGTCTGGTACATACGTCACGGGAGCGCTATTGTGTGTCCTGTCTTGTAGAATATACTGGACTTCGTCTTAGGTGATAATGTTTGTGACGTTGGCGAAGAGATACGGGTTACGCTTACGCTACAGAGAACAGGACTCGCTTTGAGTATCGCAAAATGTCTTAGTCAGATTTTAAAGAATGGCAAACATGCTATGTGTAATCTATTTTTACTAAACATAATATATTAAAAATGTAAGTGTCAGTCTGTGATTTCATTATAAACATCTTAGGCGGCCAGCTGGCGTAGCGGGCGTGTAAGCGACTGCTACGTCGAAGGTCGCGGGTTCGATTCCCGCTCAAGTCAATCATTTGTGTGCATGAACATGGATGTTTGTCTTGGTCTGGGTGTTTCTATGTATAATATGTATGTATTTACAAAAAAAAGTATATACGTATGTTTATCCATTATCTAGTACCCGTAGTACAAGCTCTGCTTAGTTTGGGACTAGATGGTGTTGTGTGAATGTGGTACAAAAAATATTATTATTATTATTACAGATGATAATAATTATTTACACGATACTAAGATTACAATATATCTTCAATTGTCGTCCGCCTGTCTGACGATCTGTCTAGCTTTCTGTTTGTCCCGAGTAATATTTGATAGCAGTTTAAGTTTTTGGTAGAAGAGCCATGTTGCCTTCAGCGTGAATGGGCCGGTTCTACCAGGGGATGGTACCCTGTCACAGAATATGGACGTAAAGTAAGTCTGAACTGTTGCGTTTCCTTCGTTGTTTGAGAGTGCCTTATCCACCACCTCCTCCTACCCTTATTCTATCTCAAAGGACAGCAACGTTAATGTGTCGCCTATATTGTTGAGTGCCGTTTCTATGAGGCAAGCTGCAGTCGTTTGCCTTCAATAACAGGAAAAAAAATGTTTTGTACGTACATCATGTAACTGTGAGAAATAGCTAGTTATTTAGTTTGATATAAGTCAAATATAAAGTTGATGTAAATACCCACAAATGATTATTATTAGTACTCATTTAGCAAGCTATAATTGATTGGTGTTTAATCAGAAGTAAGAAAGAATTTTAATGTTTTGTCACCCTCTTCAAAGTTATTCCTTCCACGTAAAAAACTTTCTTAATACCCTTCTCTCACTTTTAGTCAATTTAGTACGAAGCACTTGTAAATTATCGGCATTGTCTCTAATCGAACGGTAGTTTATAAGCGCTGTATATCATATTTACTCACGCCTGTATCCCCGAAGGGGTAGGCAGAGGTGTTATTTTACAACCACATTTCACCATGAATTTTTAGGTCCCACGTAATAGGGGGCGAGCCTAGTGCCGTTACCGGGCACAACACCAGACTCCGTGCTGCTACTGAGAATTCGGAAAAATCCAGTAACACTTTTGCCCGACCCGGGAATCGAACCCGGGACCTCCGATCAGCAGTGTGGACCACGGAGGCAGTATAAGCGCTGTAAGGTCCTTACAAAACTGTAATAATCGTCATCATCATCGTCCTAGTGATATTGCGGTTGCATCTAAGACTTGAGCCTTAAAGACCGAGTTTCTAGGAATATTTTTCCAAAGAGCGATTTCAGTTTGACCTAAGCAACCCAAAGGCAAAATAGTGTATTTCATGTCTAGTGGTAGTATAGGGTTATAATCGAGGGTACTGATTATAATGTTAGTCAAAGATCTTCATGGTAGCTGAGACCCACGGCTTCAGGTGCACTTCGGAACACCTCCATACCTTCCCCAACCAATAGTTAACAATTAAGTATCCCCATACCTCCGAAAAGCCAGGGATGCGTACCGTGGATATGAACTTATAAACCTCTGCGTGGCATTCTGTTGGATTTTTAGTAGACTACTGCCTTTTGTCTTCTTGATTTCATTTCTGATGTAAAAAAAACACATAGACAAGAGAAAAACTCGTGGAGATTCTTAACAGCTTTTCTTTACCGATACAGATAAAAATAAATAAAGTGATATCCATTAAACGCGTATTCACCACAGTATCTGTAATGAAATAATTGAACAAATGTAATGTTTGTCTGCACTGAAATTACAGCCGCCAATTTCACCGCCGCCTTTGTGAAGTGCGGAAACATTGATATACAACGAAACTGTACACTGCATGAATTAATTACTCCTCACCTTTCATTAACTTCATTCATTAATTTCCTCGCGTTAAACGAAAATAATTAAAATTTTGTCTGACTTGAATACGTTGTCCATTTTATTACACCAATACAGTTAATATGTACTCTCAAGTGGACGTATTTTATATGTTGTATATGTGTGTATGTGCAACATGGAGTGGTCCCGGCATTAAACGTGACGTCACACGTTCGCGTAATGATTAATGAGCGGAATCAGCACCATCTCTCGGCAGGCGCGCGCAACTCAGTGCGCCGCTCTGCCGCACAAATGCAGTTGAGCATTTATCTCGCATTCACTACTGGACCGTCACGTTGCTGCTAACAGTGTTTAAACCTAATACACGCTCCCATCTGCTATCTCTATCTTTTATAGGGCGTTGGAGTGAGAGGCACTTTGGTATCGTATTTAATGAGGTGCGGTGAAGTAACGAGGTGCGATGAATGATTGATTAGAGTACCTACATATATTGAGCAAGTTATACGTTGAGCGGTAATTAGGTGTCCGGCTGAGCGATTGCATTGTCGACTGTTCCTTCTTGAGATCAATACGACTTAAGGATATATGGTTACATTACAAACATTGTCTTACCAATTATTGCGTTAAATGTACTAGATAACTATCTGCCAATATCATCAGGATAATGAAAGCGATTTTAGCCGTATTTGGTTCTTATGATGGGAAGATCTCAGCTTTACGGTTTTAAGAAATCGTTATCTCTACTAATACCTTGTGCATGTATTTAATGCATCTATTATAATTTTATTCAAGTCCTATACTAGCAGCGATAACCAACGGACTGCCATGCAGAGAGTACCTATCAAGTTCAAATCCACGGCGCGCACCACCGACTTGTCGGAGTTATCTGCATATTGAATTGCTAATAATTATAACTTACCATGGGGTAAGCGGCCATGGGGCCATCGGGGCCATCATGAAGATCTTTGACAGTTTTTATAGGGCGTCAGTACCTCTGAATAAACTGACACTCGTCAAAACCAAGGAATAGCGCTATACCTTCGGGCTGCGGAGGTTAGACAGGCAGTCGCTCTGTGGAAAGGCTAATGTTCAGCTCAATCCGGTTGGACTAGCAAGCGGACCCCGAGGATGATGTTGATATCATTAATAACGTTATAGCTATTTGCTACACTTGCAACTTGTACCCATTCTGTGAAGTTACAAGATTTCATGTAAACTTGTACTTATGTCTTAGTATTATTCCATGAATTTGTTTGTCAATAAAAAAGAACATTAAGGGTCTAACTCTTTTCGTTGTTAGAAGAGGTTCATGCTCAGCAGTGGGACAGTTTAAAACAGCTAATATCGAAAGTTTAATATTGTATAGGTATGTATATGACCTTGAAAATTTAGGTACCTTGGTATAAAACAATGTTAAGTTTTAAATTGTTTTGATTGTAACTTGTAGTGCTATCTTAAAATTGTAGATGTTTGCGTTACTAGTCGCGAAGGCTCGTAGACATAGTCTAACTTTAAGGATTGTGCTAACAAGCACAACGGGAAAGCCCCTGAGACCCCGCACTCCGCTGGGAGGCACTCACCAAAATTAATCAAACGGATGTAGAAGCCTTAGGAACAAGCCAAAACTAGTGCTCGAATATATGAGCGATGTATGTTGATACACTAAGATACTACAAAATTTATTGCTCTAACATAAACCTAACTTACAAAGTTACAACTGTTACAAGTACGTACCTATACCTACACGTACAATTTTGGAGTACCTACATTCTGACTACCAAAGGGATTTAAATAATATTTGTTTTATCATGAACAAAGACACACTATGTAGTTTCATCATAATCATCATCCACCTGTCGTAGCCCCGATATAGCCTATATAGTAAGGGAGCCCACGATGCTAAATTGCCATTTACTCGAGCGTCATTGAGACCTATTGGGTTGCAAAGCTAAGCTGAGAAAAATGTAAATAATGTATACCTTTTCATCGGCTATTGATTTTCAAAACTTAAAAAAACTGTTGCACGAATCCCTCCAGATATTCGTCAGATTATGAGAAAGCACGTCTAGGACGTTAGGATGAAAGCATACCTATACATGCATTTACATACATCTTAATCTGACGCGCTTGAGTATCTCAAAATGGCGAATTCTTTTTGCACGTCCTAATAGTGACCACGAGTTTGCGTCACACCCAAATCGTTAGATTATCAATGAGAGCCTTTTTTTAGGTTCACTTAACATCCCTTTAGGTAATCTGACACGATCAATTAATTTTTTTTTTGCATTTGAAAATCTTTCGTACGACCACCTCCACTATACAAACGATCAGAGTAACATACCTACTTTATAATAAATACGTAAGCAAAAACTATAGAGGCATTAGCCTTCTCAGCATTGTTTGCAAATTGTATGCGAAGGTACTTATTGAAAGAGATATGAAAGTAACCGAGAAGAAAATATGGGATGTAGAAGCGGGATTCCGAAAGGGTGTGGGGTGTACGGATCAAGTTTTCCTTGCGACGCATAGCCATAGAAATTTTTGGCCAAAGGTCGAAAGGTCTACTGCGCATTCGTGGATTTGGAAAAGGCTTACGATAAAGTGGTGAGGAATGAAATGTGGTCGGTACTGTCGATGTATGGGGTGAACAGCAGCCTCATTCGAGCTCTGAAATCCCTTTATGAGGATTCTAGAGCTTGTGTGAGGAAAATTCACTTCCGGTTTCGGACGTAAACAAGTGAACCTCTATGTCAATCGTTGTGTTAAAATTAATTTATAATATCTAGTAAAGTGATTCTAATTACCTGAAAACAACAAGACAACGTCCACATAACCTCATTTTCGGCAAGTTACATCAAATTATCTATAACTAACGTTATTAACACCAAAAACTAGCTGTTGAAAGATAACTCCTGTGACTGTTTACATTTAAACGATAATTGCAGTTTTATTAGATTGATAAACAAAAAATATCACTGGTTAATATTATTTCGAACACAAACGAATGTAATCAGCTGATTGGCTTCATTTGACATTCGGAACTACCAACATTAAGGTCACGAATTTAGATACCAAAGACTAAAATAAAGCCGTCCATACACTAATAAAGCTGGACATACATTAATATTAAAATGAGTGGAACCGGCAAATGTAACACGTACAACACTTACACTACCACAACTAACGAAGTGTGTGTGGAACATGAAAATGTCACTATGCGAAAATTAAGACGCCCAATGTCGTATCGTGACTTATCTCACACAATTCTGGATTCAACCATGACGAGTCTTCCTAATACGTCTATCAATGAAAATAGTTGTTGTGAAGGACTTAGGTCACAATTAGATAAAGTCACCGATGATCTTATGTCCGCTAATAAAGAAATCGAAAATCTTAGTGAAGAAATTTTAAGTTTGAAGAAAGAACTGAGGGATTCCATGGCGGTCATAAATACATACAAAAAACTAGATTTTACAGAAAAATTTACCTCAATACGATCAAGTGGAAAGAAAAAAAGGTCAACTATACATGATCATAACAGGAAAAATTTAGTCACCTCTTTACCAAACCAAAACGATAGGTCGATCATTCATGTCACTCCTAATATAAATCCAACGACTTCATCACCTGATCAACAGGAAACAACAGATGCTGAGCCTATCCCTACTGATACTAACATCAATAAATATGCATTGCATGAACCTGAATCATCACAGACAACCAATATGGAAGCAAATGAAAATGGAGTAGACAAGGAAAACCGTACTAACTTAAAGAGAATTTTTATATTGGCAGATCAGCAAGGCAGGAACGTTCGGCAAAATCTCCAGAAAATGTTAGGGAATAACTTTGTAGTGTACAGTTTTTGGAAACAGGGAGCAAAATTACAAGATACTTTAGTTTGCCTTAATAAAACTGAAAATTTAACCGTAAACGATTATGTTATAATTTTGGGTGGTACAAACGACACTAATCCTTTCGAAATTCAATGCAGTTTATGTAGCTGGATTAGAGACCATCCTACAGTCAATATTATAATTTCGGAAATACCCTACAATGTGCATCTTAATGAAAATAAATGTAACTATCTACTACGTCACATTTGTAATTTATATAGTGTGCTATTTGTTGACATGAATTACAGTAAATATATACCAATGATACAATATTTTACAATTAATCTATGCAGATATTTACTCAAAGAGATTTTACATATAGGTTACAAAATTGAATATAATGCATTTCAAACTATTATTAGAACTAAAAAAGATCAATCTACTCAAACCGATAATATGCTGGCTAATAGGTCTCAATCGTACAATTTAGATGTAAATACTCCAAAGAAGACAAATGTAGTTAGTAATGGATCAAATAACTTTTTTCTTCTATAGATATCTGCACATCTTGCACCAAAACATCAATGGCCTGATATCAAAGTCAGATTTACTTAGTGTATATATAAATGAATTATCTAATAAGGAAATTGACTTGAATTTGTTATGCATAACGGAACACAACATGAAGAAAGATGATATTATTCACCTTAATATTGTAAACTACAAACTTGCCTCATCCTCATCCAGAAATACTAGAAATGGAGGAGCATGTATTCTGCTTAAAAATATTCATGAATTCAGTGTTATTGATACTAGCGAATTTTGTGTTCAGAATGTCTTAGAATGCTGTGCTATAGAATTATTAAGACACCGATTGATTGTAGTTTGCGTTTATAGATCGCCGAAGAATAATAAAGATGCTGCATCTATATTCTTAGACTAGAGGATGCCAGCGGCTTCGCACGCACATATTTTCGAATTTCCCGTATTGCCCGATCCCGTGGGCATTTCGGGAAATCCCGTCTTAGTGCACCCCTACGGTGCCCAAGGAACTTACATGCCAAATTTCATCTTCTTACGACTAGTAGTTTCGGCTGTAGCATGTCTGTCAGTCAGTCAGTAACGCAAGGATTTTATATATTAAGATAATTTGGATCGTTTGTTGAACCTTTGTACACGAAATAGTAGTAAAAAGTTAGTGCTATGCGGTGATTTTAACATCAACACCTTATCTAATACTAAATTATCAGCGGAATTTAAACATTTACTTTTGAGCTACAACCTGAGAATTAGCATTAACCAGCCTACTAGATTATCGAGCGGCACATGCATAGATAATATTATCCATAATGTTAGGGGTGGCCAGGGCCAAATATTGGAGTTGGCACTGTCTGATCACACAGCTCAACTGTTCAAATGCCCGGTCAAGAAAACGTGTACTTTGAAATATTGGTATGTTTATAAACGTGATTTCAGCATAGACAATAAACGTAAGTTCCTAACATCATTACAAAAGCTTAGTTTCAGCGAAGTCTACACATGTACTGATCCCGATAAAGCCTTTAATTTATTTCATGATTTGTTCAAATTATTTTATGATTTATGTTTTCCGATAATAAAAAAGAAAATATCCTCTCGTAAACCTCAACATTGGATTACAAAAGGCATTAAAGCATGTAGTAAACGTAAAAGGGATATGTTATGGCAATATAGACGAACACCTTCTAATGCCAACAAACAGTTGCTAAGACAATATGCTCAGAGGTTAAAAAGGGTAATTAAATTGACTCAAAAGTCGCAGAACAATTTCTTAATTAACAACGCAGATAACAAAATGAAAGCGACATGGAATGTAATCAGAAAATCTAAATCAAACTTCCCAAGAGAATCAATAGAAAAAATAACTGCTGGTATTAAGGAAATACATGAACCAAAACAGATAGCTAACGAATTCAATAATTATTTTATAGACTCGATTAAACCGATAGCACACAGTAATAATAACAGTCATCACTTATCAAACGTAAGTACCTGTGCTGGATCACTATTAATGCCTCCAACGAATGCACTGGATATATTTAAAATAATAAGTTCGCTTAAAAACACTAATAGCTGTGGGTATGATGAAATTAATACAAAGATTATTAAGCTGTCTTCGCATACAATTGCACCGGTACTAAGCTATATCATAAATATATGCATCGAGCAAGGACACTTTCCGTATAGATTAAAAATGACAATAATTAAATCGCTGCACAAAAAGGATAATAAATCTGTTACTTCAAATTATCGACCCATAGCATTAGTACCAGTACTAGTAAAAATGTTTGAAAGGGTCATTTATAAATCACTGTATAACTTCTTTGAGTCTAATGAAATGTTTGCCAAAGAACAATTTGGGTTTCGAAAAAATAAATCGATTAATAAAGCAATCTTCGGTCTGTTTAAGGAAATAATCAGTAACGTAGACAGTAGAATACCAATTGCAGCAGTATTTATGGACATGTCAAAAGCGTTTGACTGCGTTGATCACCAGATCTTGTTGAACAAATTGGAAAAATATGGTCTTAGAGGAAATGTCTTAGAGCTAATTAGGTCATACTTAGACAATAGGCGGCAATTTACGGTCATAGACAGAATGTATCCTATATCAAAGGCTGAAGTTATCTTTAGGTCATCGGTTAGAAAAACCGTATACGGTGTTCCTCAGGGAAGCGTACTTGGACCGCTATTTTTCCTTATATACATAAATGATATCCCAAAATCTACAATATGCCAGATGGTTTTATTAGCTGATGATATAACAATAATTATACCATCTAAAAATATACAGACATTCGAAAATAACATCACTAATGAAATTGCATGCGTAAATAATTGGTTGATACTCAACAAATTAAAAATAAACTGTGAGACAACCAAGGTGATGAGTTTTTATCAGAGAACAAACAGACTGAATCTCAACATAACTTACACAAATGAAAAAATAGCTGAAGCAACAAACATTAGATTTTTAGGACTTCACATGGACAGTCACCTATCATGGAAGTGCCACATAGACATTATCTGCAAAAAACTAAGCCAATATTCCTTTGCTCTACATAACCTTACCAAAGTAGTCAAAGAATCCACTGTTTTGGTTGCTTACAACGCGTATGTAGCGTCTACCTTGCGCTTTGGAATTATTTACTGGGGAAACTCTACAGATATTCAAACTGCTTTTAAGGCCCAAAAAAAATGCTTGCGTGCTATGTTCACATTAAAATATTGGGCGAGTTGTAAACCATTTTTCAGAAACTTTAATCTTTTGACTTTGCCATGCATGTACATCTTTGAGACAGCAGTCTTCATAAAAACCAATATACACCTATTCGAAACACTAAGATCTAAACGGCGTAATAACGAAATACGTGCCAATGCGCACGCAACTGCATTATATTCTAAAAGTTTTCTGGGAATGGCACCAAGAATATATAATAAGCTTCCTAAATATATTGTAACTCAAAATGATCTTCACAGTTTTAAAAAGTTTTTCTATCAGTTTTTAACCAGCAAAGTATACTACTCTGTGAGTGAATATCTGGCGGATGAAAATTTGATTTAATAAATAGTATTATGGTATTTAGTCTTAGAATTGTCTAATTGTAGCAAACGAGAATTAATATTGTATTTGATTCCTAAAAAAATTATTATTATTCATATATTGACATTGTTATTTGAGCTAATATCTATTGAATTAATTAAAATCTGACTATGTGTATTTCGTTTTTATAAATAAGTATTTGTACGCCTTAAACGGCAAGACAAAGAGAATCTATATAATGTATAAACTATGTAACATCTATTTACCTATGTTCGACAAATAAAGAATTTTGAATTTGAATTTGAATTTGGATAAACGGGGCATACACTGACTGGTTTACCATCAACACAGGTGTTAGACAAGGATGTGTAGCGTCGCCATGGCTGTTCAACCTCTTCATGGACAGTTGTTTGCAAGATTTGAAATATAGTGATTGTGGATTAAGGATGAATGAGTTACTTGTCAAATGCCTCCTTTACGCTGATGATCAGGTTATACTTGCGTCTTCAGCGGAGGAGTTGCAGGAGATGTTAACAATCATGCATGGTGCGTTAGAGAGGAAAGAAATGAAAGTGAATGTAAGTAAAACGAAAGTAATGGTTTTTGAAAAGGAGGAATGCGTTACGGCTTGTAATGTTATGATCGATGGACAGCGAGTGCAGCAAGTGAATGAGTTTGTATATTTAGGTACGCTGTTTACAAGAGATGGTAAGAATGTAGAAGATATTGAAAGAAGAGTTAATGCAGGTAATAGAGTGAATGGAGCTCTGAACGCGTGTCCAAAAAGGCACGTTTGGCTGTGCATAAACGCCTGGCGTTAGTACCTACTCGTATGTATGGTAGTAATAGTTGGTAATGGCAGAAGAATAATGAAAGTAGAATAAATGCTGTAGAAATGAGAGCACTGAGAAGTATGTGTGGTGTTTCTCTGACTGACAGAGTAAAGAATTGTGTGATAAGAGAGTGTTGTGGGGTAAAACAAGATGTAGTGACAAGCATCGAGAAAGATATGCTAAGATGGTTTGGGCACGTGGAGAGGATGGATGACGAAAGACTGACCAAGCAGATATATAAGGCAAGTGTTGAATGAATGAATGAATGAAGTGATGGGAGTGAATGAAGCAAAAGAGATATTTCAGGATCATTACAAATGGCGTTCCGTAGTCTCTGCCTACCCCTCCGGGAAACAGGTGTGAGTCTATGTATGTATGTATGTACGTAGGATATAGATGCTATCAATATCTGACGCGCTCGAGTTAATCCCGAAATCCCTTTATGGGCTCCCCTATTAATAGGTCTCATCGATGGCACGCAACTGAGCACGAGTTGTTTCGGCAACACAAAATTATCTAAACTTGGGTACATCGAGGTAAGTACTAAGTAGGTATAGGTACGAGTTTGAGCTTTCATGGTAGGTAAGTATATATAAATTTATTAAAATGAAGATCGTGGTGCTTGTATGCAGAGTTGGCAGCAAGCTTCATATCCGTCAGTTACGTTCACGTAATATTTTAGAATTGTATCGCATCTAATAATACCGTATGCAGATACGATCCCTGAGACGCGAGGCTCGAGCCGGGAGGTTTCATCGTGACTTGAACATGTAGACGTTTTGTATGCTGCGCTACGTGACGGACAACCCTCCCCTCTACATCACCGCCTCGCCTAACACCCCCGCGCTCCACCAGCCCCGCAATCCAAATAAATAATATATTATGTATACATACGTATAAATTGGATCGAAAAGCGATTGCCCCGGCTCCTCAGGGACTTGAATTACGGTGAAGACATTCACCTTAAAATATTGGTACGCTCCTGCGTTCGATTTATATAGAACCAGCAAAGTCGGCCGCCCGCCATGCGGAGAGCTGAATTAAAATCATTGCGACTGAACAATCGACAATAGTTCAGTGTGAGGTTCGTTAAGCGAATTTTCAATAAATCGACAAAGTTGCCCGCTCCGCACGATATTTCAGAATTTAGAAAAATTGTGCTCTATTTGTCCATCCACTTAGTTCAGTTGCCGATGCAATTGATTCCCTATTATTCACCGCTAGCTCGCATTATGTGAATCAATTTTCTGCGCAATTAAACGGTATTAGACACCGAGGAAAAACAAAATGTGATTTTAATCGAAATAAATATGTGATCTCGTACCATATGCTTGCACTCATTTAAGCAGGCAATAGTTATTCCGAATCTATAATGTTCTTAGGTTTTTCTTTAAATTTATTCTTAGAATAAATAGTACTTGCACCGAGCTTAGGTCTCAGAACTAATAAAATATTCAAGCAAAGAGTCACCTTCTGTGTAGTTACTACAGTTCTATTATGCTACACACGACTGACAACTGCCGAGTTGGGTACAAGTTTTCAGGAATATTTGAACTGCATGAACGCATTCGTGCCAAATCTACTTACTTACTTCAAACAGTAATTTGGCACTGATGTTTCGATATCAGTAGCATTCGACACTGACTCATAATAAAGTAAAATTACGACATGCGACTGGCATAATATTTAGTTTGTAATCGAACTGAGGGAGGAGTACAAAAAGCTGACAGCCTACCTTCAGGAATGAAGAGGCACCAGAAGAAGAAGAAGAATCTGACAAACTGCCAATTCAGATATCAAGCGGTTAACTTGTAAATGGCGTAATTGTCATAGTTCATGAGATTTCTTTAGCTAAGTATAAGATAGGCTAGAGGTACTACTACGTGTATCTTTAGGTCTAGTAAATAACACTGACGAGTACTTTTTTGCAGATTTGCAGCACGGTGACTGTGATTTTTGACAAAGTTTTAGGTATATAATTCACGCGAGTGGAACCGCGCGTGAAGTCTTGTACTCTATGAATCATTTGATTTACCAATGTTTTGAGCAGTATTATTGTTTTTAAGGATGATTGGGATAGGTCTACCTAATAGGGCTGATTCTTTCTTTTCAAAGTGGTATGAGAATAAACGCAAGAGAAGATATCGAAGATAATGATAATGTCTCAGGTCTAGGTTTTCTAACATACGATACAATTGCCGTGCAGACAAACTTGTACAGAATAATATAGAAATGTTATTATTTTTCGCCAATAAAACCAAGTCTTAAATTGTCTTTCTGGAAGTACCACACCGAATTGGTAACTCCAATCCAAGTTACCTACTACTATAATAAATGGTAAGTCTTTCCAGCTTTCACACTACTGTGTCTCTTGTATAGCCGGGATCAGCTGGTGTGACTACTGAAGACAACGAGTTTTGACACTCGTTAAGGACCGGGGAAAGTTCACCATTCTCGGTACCAACAACGTAATTAATCACAAGTATCTAATTTGGAAGAGTTGATCAAAACCGAGATACGTGTTATATATCCCAAAGGGCAATGTAAAACTCAAAACAACTCATGATTTGCCACCACCCAGCCGATACGAGGATTTAGTAAAATGGTTTCATCTACCCATCGACGTTCCCACAACGTATCGTCACTCGCTGTCGCAGGTCGCTTGCGGTCGCATAATTCACCACGCGCCGACTGAGCCGACACAAAACGAGCGGCACTCATTTGAATACCAGTTTGTGTGTTGTTTAATGCTAATAGCTATACCCGAGGACATGGCGGTGGAAGCAGCCGTCTCGTTACGTCATCGACTGGATAAGTATTACAACCTGACGTCTATCAAACGGTTACTTATGCACTCAGTAAATCTAGCTATGCAAAGAGTGGGAAACGTACGTCAAGTAGCTGTATAGAAGGACGGTTGACGGATTTTAATAGTAATATTGCATATTGTATCATCATCATCTCTATCTTGGTTGCGATCCAAGGACAAAGGGCTTTGGAGCCCGTGGTCCGCTTACTTTTGCAATTACAGATTTACTTTATAACCTCATCACTTTTGTGTTAACCAATTCACATTATAGGAGAAATTCCTGTGTCACAGGGGATCTTACAAAAAATCAATCCACAGATACAAACAATAGTCAAACTTGGAACGAGGCGACCACTGGTACACTACGCCATATTACCTGCTTTTAGGAACATAATTTCCAAATCTTATTTAATGGATTTTTATAACTTAAAATTTATCAATTTGAGACATTGAAACCTCCGAGAAGGTACGAGTAGTTTAGGCCCTAGATTGATGAATCAGTCGAGGCAAGCAGAAATAAAGCACTTCAGTTTACAGAAAAATTACATCGCGAATGCGCGTGTCTGTTATTCAAATGCTGCCAAACGAACAATGTAGTAATTTTAATCAGAGATAACCTCATACGTGCAATGCATTTCATATGTTTCGTATTTCATTTACAGAACAAAATATCAACAGGTGAGGAGAAAATATAAACTCGAACATTTCCACTTTGCCTACGTAAGTTGTAGTAGCTCACGAAACATTATTGAGAGTTTCAATTGAATATGATTATATCCAAAACATTTTTTTAAGTTAGTGATAAAGAGAAACGACAAAACTGTGTTCTACATTCTTGACGAATGGGACCACCATTGGCTGAAAATGAACATCGTTTTCTTTCTTTTGTGAAAAAGGGGTGAGATTATGAACACGTGAAGACAGCTTGGAGAAGAGAGCCGAGATAGCTTTGGTATCCCAATCTTTGCAGTACATAACGTGCGAGCTATATTCAGTAGGCATTTCTGTCATCTATAATACGCCACAGTAAGCCAACCGCTGTATTTATGTCTAAAAAATTGCTTCACACAAAACTCATACCAGTAAATAATAAGTACATAAGATTGGTGATATGTCCGCCTATATTCAACATAATACGTATTAACTCACAAAGAGCGATTGGGCCGAGCACTCTCTCTGATTGCCTCTCATATCAGATTTGTACGGAAGATAAAAAACGCACAGATCATTGGCGGATTGTAAGTTATGAGTCGAATGAACCACCCACCCTGTAGCTCTAATTTGGGCGACGGGAGCTGCCAGGAAATTGCTCTACAATTATTATTAAATTATACGCCGAGAGTCTATATCATTTCATGAAAGTAATATTGTACAAATTAAAGTGTAATATGAAGATAGGTATTTGTTGTGTACCAAAAGAATGTTATTTTCCTTACTCATATATTATTTAATAATATTATTTATGGAGAAATATCTTTTGCTAGATGTATAACGAATAATAGACTGACTAACCTACGTAAAATATGCTACCACACAATCTTAAAAAAGTGAGCTGAACCATGACAAAGAAAATTTGTTTAAGAGTTAAAGGTTAAACAGTAATCTCATTTTCTATTTCTTCGAATTCTCTCCTCATTAACTTTTCGTTTTGTTAGCATAACCTCAGGAAATTATGTCATAAGTTGTAATTTTTCGTATCGGGTAATCGGGCCACCAACAGTTAGTCGGTATGTGGTAGAAAATCGTAACTTTGGCTCATAAGTAAGACACTGCTCTCATGCATTACGTTAAAAAAGCAAACTCCAGCCGGTCTCTGTCAAAAGAAAAGTAAGAAACCTTCTCTCTTTTCTTTTAAAAAACAGGGCGCCAGTGGAGGGTAGGAGACAGATTAAAAAAAAGACTTACTACTCAAAGAACACACAGACTCGGCACGACAATTTGTAAAACTAAAACATATTGTCCACTGTGAGTGTCGAACCTCAGCACAATATTTATAGCCGAGACGGTCGTGTCATCAGTGCAGCCTCTCAATCTAACTGCATTCTAATTTCTGTTCTACAACTACAGCCATTCCTCAAGTATTCGCAGCTTAGCTAGTGCGAAACAGTTGAGTCGTATCGTGTCGACTCAGGCGAGGTGGCGATGCGTTCACTCGATGTTTGCGCAGAGAGGCGCATCACACAACCACAGACACTCTACGATGCATTATTGGCACACGTCTTAAGGCAGCCGTGAATTCAGCAGTAATATTATTTAATGATCTTTTTATTCTCTATGTGGATAAGAAATACATTTTGAACAAAGCGTCCTGATTGTACAATATGGACTTAGTTGAAAGTTATAGATATTCATAGATTTTATGAAAAATACCTAAAGAATTTTTTATGTATTATATTTTGTTAGTTAAGCGATATTTGATTACGACTACGTTATTGAAGTGGAGTTATTCGCAGACTGAAGACATGTAATTAAATGAGGCTGCAGCAATCTCACACACAACCTAATACATACATACATAGTCTCACGCCTGTTTCCCGGAGGGGTAGGCAGAGACTACGGAACGCCATTTGCAACGATCGTGACATACCTCACTTGCTTCACTCACTCCCATCAAGTTTCTCATGCATGCTCTTCTGTTAAGGGTACTTCTGACTTGTCCTTTTTTCAGGATGTCTCCTATCTGGTCAGAGAACGTTCTCCTAGGTCTTCCCCTTTGTCCTGTCCCATTCACACTAGCCTGATATATCTTCTTTGTCAGTCTATCGTCATCCATCCTCTCCATGTGCCCAAACCATCTTAACATGCCTTTCTCAATGCTTGTCACTACATCTTCTTTTACCCCACACCACTCTCGTATCACACAATTCTTTACTCTGTCGGTCAAAGACACACCACACATACTTCTCAGTGCTCTCATTTCTACAGCATTTATTCTACTTTCAAATCTCTTCTGCCAAACCCAACTTTCACTACCATACATAAGGGTAGGCACTAACACACCTCTATGTACAGCCAAACGTGCCTTTTTGGACACGTTTTGACTGTTCATAAACGCCTTCAGAGCTCCATTCACACAATTACCTGCATTAACTCTCCTTTCAATATCTGCTTCATTCTTACCATCTCTTGTAAACAACGTACCTAAGAAAACAAACTCATTCACTTGTTCCACTCGCTGTCCATCGATCAAAACATTACAAGCCGTAACGCATTCCTCCTTTTCAAAAACCATAACTTTCGTTTTACTTACATTCACTTTCATTCCTTTCCTTTCTAACGCACGATGCATGATTGTTACCATCTCCTGCAACTCCTCCGTTGAAGATGCAAGTATAACCTGATCATCAGCATAAAGGAGGCATTTGACGAGTAACCCATTCATCCTTAATCCGCAGTCACTATGTTTTAAATCTTGCAAACAACTGTCCATGAAGAGGTTAAACAGCCACGGCGACGCTACACATCCCTGTCTAACACCTTTATCGATGGTAAACCAGTCAGTGTATGCCCCGTTTATCCTCACACAGGCTCTAGAATCCTCGTAAAGGGATTTCAGAGCTCGAATAAGGCTGCTGTCCACCCCATTCATTGACAGCACCGACCACATTTCATTCCTCACCACTTTATCGTAAGCCTTTTCCAAATCCACGAATGCGCAATAGACCTTTTGACCTTTGGCCAAAACTTTTCCGGCTATGCTTCGCAAGGAAAAAACCTGATCCGTGCATCCCATACCCTTTCGGAATCCCGCTTGTACATCCCATATTTTCTTGCCGGTTACTTCCATAACTCTTTCAATAAGTACCTTTGCATACAATTTGCCAACAACGCTGAGAAGGCTAATGCCTCTATAGTTTTTGCAGTCTTGTTGCGAGCCTTTTCCTTTATAAAGAGGCACAACTACAGCTGTGGTCCAGTCATTAGGTACTCGGCCGGTGTTCCAACACAAGTTATATAACCGCTGCAACTGACCAACTATGATGCCCTGTCCAGCCTTCAGCATTTCGACTGTAATCCTATCATATCCTGCAGCCTTACCTACTTTCATACTTCCCAGTGCCTTCACGATCTCATCCACGCCAATAACGCTTTCATCATTGCTATCATTACAACTCACTTCAGCTATCGGTGTCTCTATCGCCGTTCTTTCGAATAAACTTTAAAAATACTCTTTCCATCTCTTCAGCACGCACAATTCACCATTTACTATACTTCCATTCTCGTCTCTGATGGATGTGTGTTCTGAGGATTGAGTTCTTCCTCGAACTGCACGAACGGATTTCCAGAAAAACTTAATGTTCCTCTGGAAATCGTCAGATAATCTGCTATCAAACTCATCTTTCTTTTCCTCTTTCTTCCTTTTAACCATTTCTTTCACTATTCTTTTTGACCTAACAAACTCCTTTTTTGCTTCATCTATGTCTACACTCGTTGCTTTTCCCATTCTTTCATTTGCTCTGGCAGCCAACCAATCTGACCAAGCTTTCTTCTTCTCTGACACTGCTGATTGTACATCCTTGTCCCACCATGTATTCTTAACCTTTCGTATTTCCCTTCTCTTGATCATACCACATACTTCAGACGCTACACATACTACCTCTTCTTTAAAGGCCTGCCATAATTCTTCCATATCATTTATGCCATCGAATCTCTCAAATCTTGCTATCAATCTTCGTTTATACTCATCTTTCACATCTTTCTCTTGTAGATTTTCTACTTTTATTCTTTCCAAGACCCTATTTTTATAACGCTCTCGGTGTCGCCATCCTTTAAAGAGCCCACTTATCCGGCTCAACACCAAGAAGTGGTCTGTGTGGATGCCGATCCCTCGATATACTCTTGTATCCAACACATTCTTTCTCAATCGTTCATCTAGTGTCACAAAATCAATCATACTTCTTCTAACATTTTTCGCCTCTCGCGTAAACATATGTATCCTTTTATGATCAAACATGGTGTTTGTCACACAAAGGCTCCACTCCAAACAAATCTCAAGCAGTGCTTTTTCATTTTCGTTCACACTCTCATCACCAAATGCACCTAACACCCTTTCAAATCCATCTCGCTTTACTCCCACCCATCTATTGAAATCCCCTAACAAGATCAATCTTTCATTATCCTTGCAGTTCCTCAAAATCTATCTTAAACTCTCCCAAAACTCCTGCCTTTCGTCTTGCTCATGTTGTGACATACCCGTAACTATATTGACCGGGGCGTACACCCCCACAATAAAGAGACGAGTAAGTCCTACTTTCATTCTCATCCACAGTAGCCTAGCATTTACACATTCAAACTCTTTTACGCACTCATTCATTCGCGCAGACAGTACTACACCAACTCCCTTACAGGCTCTGGTGGTACTATCTACCCCAGACCAATACGCCGTATATGCACCATGCTTGGTGGTGTCACACCCTTTTCTTTTTGTTTCATTCACACAAAGAACATCAATCTTTCTATCATCCATCATCTGACATACTTCATCCAATTTGCCGTTCATTCCTCCACCAACATTCAATGTTGCAAACCTGCTTTCCGTAGGCAGCTTTTCGCCCACGCGGGAAACGAGACGTGACGGGTTGCGAACCGCGTCGCCGCCGTATGGAGAAGAATAAGTTTTTGTTCCCATAGCGTTCCCACGAGATTTAGGGATCTAGACGGTTCATCCCCGCAGAGCCCTTTACGGGGGTAAGGCGGAATATCAGCTGTGCCCTGTGACCACCAACACAGGCACCCTC
Source organism: Euclidia mi (assembly GCA_944739405.2). Taxonomy (NCBI): domain Eukaryota; kingdom Metazoa; phylum Arthropoda; class Insecta; order Lepidoptera; family Erebidae; genus Euclidia; species Euclidia mi. The sequence goes on from OX123188.2 coordinate 76,709,151, forward strand.
CGTTTATGACCAGCTTGCCCTCTGGCCACGAATCCCTCGGCACGGGTCGGTTCACACCTTAGATCGGGGTTTTGTTTCGGGTATGCTCCCTGAAAGTTGGTTAAAATTCGGAGTTTTCCTTCTCCCAGACAGGTTGCCAACCAAGGCTAACGAGGCCCATCTCCCCGAACGTTTGGTTTAATTTCGGAGTTTTCCTTCTCCTAGACAGGTTGCCAACCAAGGCTAACGAGGCCCATCTCCCCGAAACAACCTAATACTCTTACACAAATACGCACTCACGCACGCACATTCACACACGCACACACACAATATCAAACACGCACACACACAATCACACCCAGACTTACTTACACACAGTCACAAACACACATATTAATAATTATATACGCACATTGCATATCCTCAATACATTTAAATATATTTTTTGTTTTTGTACTTCATTTCACCTTAATTTTTGATTGTTTATTTGTATTCTATTTTCCCGTGATTTTTTATATAGGTAAATCGTTTATTTCCCCTACAGGACAGGCTATGCCTAGTGTGAGGGATAGGAATATTTGTTTTTGTAAGGTAAAATGGAAATAAAGATTTTATTATTATTATTATTGGTTTCTCTTTCACGGGTATTATTCTAATTTGTTAGAACAATAACCGGCCCTTTGGCAGGCGTACACGGAGACATAGGTCCAACGCGCAGAAGCCCTTTGAGAGTTTTAATCTAGAATGGGATGGGACACCTATTGCGGAGCCTCCATAACGGCACTATAAAGTACAGTCACAGATTAGCCGCAGCAGGTGAGGTACTATTGCTATTCTTATGGAAACTAATTATTCTGGGCTATTGTGATGGGTGTTTAATGGACTGGTCTAGGTGAACACTATGGATGAAAAACGGCGCCTGCCTTAAATAGTATGTCGAAAAGGGGCAGACGGTGACTCGCCAACTCACTTGATGGGCCCTCTCTCGCAGCCACCAAAGTAAACAAATTCTACCATAAAGGCAACCAGAGGGCAACACCGGTGCTAGTGGCTAGGGGTGTAGAGCGGTGTGGCACCGGTTTCGTGACAACGGAGATCCGGAGCGGGTTTCCCCGTAATTACGCCCTTGAGAATGACACTTCCACCCCCAAGCTAATAGCTCTTGCGACTTCTCTCTGGCCGGCCGACCAAGGCAAGCCAGAGTCGAGAGTCCTGAGGGCGCTCTTGGAAATCCACTCCGACCAGCCAGTAAAGGCAAGCTGGAGACGAAGTTCTGACCGTCTCTCTGAAGCATTCGGGACCGCAGTGTCGCCACACACATTCAGCTCGCCACAAAGCTGCCCTGCGGATTTTTCATATTATTATTATTAATTTTTATATCGATATAGCGTTTTCTATTTTGCTCTCTATTCAGTGATATCTCCTTGAGTACAGCAGCCTGTTTGTTCCTTTAGTTGATCTCTATATTTCCTTCTTGGTTTTCCTCTCTTTCTTCGGGCTTCTTAGTTCTATTATATTAGTTATGAATACAGTAGCAGTACCTAGCTCTTAGAGAGAGAGAGAGAGAGAGAGAGAGAGAGAGAGAGCCCTATTAGATTGTCAATTATATTATAATGATATCATAAAAGTATATATTATGTAAGTACCAAACATAAGCAATAAAACATCGTTTTGTCTAGTCTATCGAAAACAAGAATCTTTTATCAACATAACATTTTAACATGTTTAATGACTACAGGCAGTCAATGTAAAGTTGTGCAAATGAATTCATGGCGCAAGCAAGCAGCTATTTACCGTTTCCTACAAGCGAGTACTTAATGGGTCTTTCTTTCCATCATCAACGTTGGCAGAGGAAAAGATAAAAAGTTACTTCAAACTACCATGATGAAGTGGTAGTTGCCGGCGTTTTGGCTTTTTTGCCTTGCATTCTTTAAGAAGAGCATTAAGCTATAATCTTTTTCCTCGTTTGATTTCTCACTTTTATTTCTACTAATCCCCCGACAGTGTGTGGGTTTCAGTTGTAGATTATAAGTGAAAAGGGTTTTTAAATCTGTTCACAAATTACAAAGAAATCGAGAGACATACAAAGAGAAAAATGTGGTCGTCGAATTGAGAACCACTTCCACCTCCTTTTTGAAGTAGCATAAAAATAAAATAAGCACTCAATCTCGTTTGTGTGGATACTGATATCAATACATCTATACATACATAAACTCATACATAAACTCACGCCTTTTTCCCGTCGGGGTAGGCAGAGACAACGGAACGCCACTTGCATCTATCCTTACAAACCTCACGCGCTTCCTCTACATTCATTACTCTGTTCATACATGCTCGCCGGTTTACATATAAATAAAATTGGAGTGTCAGTTTGTAATATTAAAATAACCGCTTTTTACTAAATGCATATGGATTTATACACGGTACATTATACCAAAATGTACATACATACATACATACATAACGTCACGCCTTTTATCCCCGAAGGGGTAGGCAGAGGTGTATTTCTACACCCACTTTTCGCCATATATACTTTAGTCCCACGTAATAAGGGGCGAGCCTATGGCCGTACCGGGCACATTTCCAGACTCCGTGCTGCTACTGAGAATTTCGTGACAGAAAAACCCAATAACACTGCCCGACCCAGGAATTGAACCCGGGACCTCCCGATCCCACGCGCACATTTATGCCGCGAGACCAACGAGGCAGTCATATAGGGTTTGATGTCGAGTTTTCCGTCTCTACGCAAAGATGGTATTTGCATCGTGTTATCCCTTAGTCGCCTCTTACGACACCCACGGGAAGATAGAGGGTGGTAACACTTGTATTCTATGCCATCAACTACACGGCAAACACCGAAATGTATTTTTTTACAATGTAATTTTTTACAATTTTTGTGTGTCTGTCTGTTTGTTTTCGCTAATCTCTGGAACGGCTGGACCGATTTTGACGAGACGCTCACTGGCGGATAGCTGATGTACCAAGGAGTAACTTAGTTCTAGCGATGTGCCGAGTACGGTTTGACTCGAGTTAGACTCGATTCCTGCTTAGAACTCGCCTACTCGAATACCAATTTATTTTGATTCGAGTACGCCGTACTCGATTCCGGTACTCGAGTTAGGAAGAATCGAATCGTATTCGCTATCTCGATTCTATTTATGCGAGTCCAACTGACTCAAGTCTCGTATTCGAATTTGGTTAACTCGCTCGTACTCGCAAACTGTTTACTTAAGCAATGAAGTGCCTAAAAATACAAACTAGTTTGAACCTGCATCTTTTTGTTTTGATTTCTTCATTTTGTGTCAGTTAGCAGTTATTGTGAGTACTGAAATCAACTGAGTGAGTTTATTTAATTGTTTATTAATACCGGAAGTGAAGTGACTAGATCGTAATTAACTTATTTTAGAATGGCGCCGAAAAAAACCTCAGGTGTATGGAAGTGTTTAGAGAAAGTAGACGGCGGTAAAATAAAGTGCAAAAACTGTGACTCCGTATTTAAAGATTTCAAAAACACAACTAATTTGTTAAAGTATCTAAAAAAATCTCATCAAGATTTCCTCAACTCGGATTGACAATTCTTCAACTACCCAGCTCAAAGCGATTCCGATTTATTAAGTGTAGCTTCTGGTTCTGGAGATGGAACGCCAGTGAACGAGGACAAGAACTCCAATCTATCCCAGTCAAAAAAATATTGATTTATTATTGTTGTGTCATTAGGCTTAACCTAACCTACACGCTGTTTGAAGTTAACTCCTTTTCATTTTTCCCTTTTGTTCTAAAATCGGACTCTAGTTCTGGACTAGAATTTTCAGACTCGAATTCTGGACTCCAATTTCTATACTCGAGTCACGCTGTACTCGAGTCAATATTCAAATACCAAACATAGAATTCGAGTACTGGTCTCAAATCAGGGAATCGAGTCATGATTTGAGTACCGGATAAACTGACTCGAGTCGACTCGATCCATCAAAACTGCGACTCGGCACATCACTACTTAGTTCCCTCAGGAAGCGGGTGAAAGCGCGAGAAACAGCTAGTTTATCATAAAAATAATCAAATATTAATTACACCTCAGTAGCAAATCATCATGCTCATAACACAAAGGTTTTTCCTGGCTGTCACTAACCTGTAGATCAACAGACCAGTCGTCCAAAGTAAACATAAACACTGTAACACAAACTCCGCGCTGCAATTTAAAAAACAAAAACTTGGAATTGGCATATTCATTTCACTTACTTGTTTTGATTATTAGGAGCCGCAGAAATCCCGCTTGACCCGTTTCGCAGCGCCATACAAATAAAGTTGTAAGAAATACAGTCGTTATGCCGATGAAACTCGTAAAGATAATACCTTCGCGCGCTCATTGTAAACGAGCCAATTTTTTCTATTTCCTTTTCTCCCTGCCGCCCACTTTGTACTGTCGGTTCCCTTGTTGCTTGGTGATGAACGACAGCACCACCTGTCCCCAGGGACAGTCGGTCAACTTTCAAGGATAACTTATCAAGTGCTGTATGGAAATTTTTATGGGTGTGTTTTTTATTGCTGAGAAGTGAGTCTTATTGGCTGAGAATGGCGATATTTAACGATGATTCTTTGATTGTTTTTTTCTTGTTTTGAAAGAGATGAAGTCGATTTTGTGCTGTGGCTGTAGTTGTCTTACGTCAATCTTAGTGTGTTGTTTGTTTCTAGAAAAAATATAAATCTGTGCGTGGCATGGCTGCTCGATGCTGATTTTCAAGTTCCGTTGGTAGATAAATTATTGTCAGGAACCAGAATTGAAGACAATTTTTAATTACAATTATGTATCGACTATTAATTTCAGAAATAGATTTTTATTTCAGTAATCAATAGTCGATAATTCGATGTTTGTTTGATAGTCTATTGTCTAAAAAATATTGCACGTAGACCGTAGCCCTACTACGACATGCATATATTTCTTAGAGCTACGTTAATAGAGTTATTTTAATTAATCTTTTGTATTCTACAAAGCTGTTGACGACGTACGGTTACCGGTGTTCGTAATACTGTGATTAGGATTAAGTAAATTACGTACCACTCCAATAAGACGCTCCTCATTTGCGCGTAATCTTACGAGCAGGCGACTAGTTTGCGTTTGCACTAATCGTTTAATTTGTTGCACATTTTTTATTTTTATGTTGAATACACAGTCAACATAAGGGTTAACGGTTTCTTGAGTACACTGACTAAATACTGTTCTTCTACTATTATAAAGTGGATTTATCACAAACTATATTTTTTATAGTTTGGGTGCATTGGGTTCCCACCAAAAACTTAGGGTCCCAAGCCAACCTCACCTGCCGATCAACGGACGAGGCTCTGGCGAACAAAATATCCCAATAAGCGGCAATAGGCTCGCCACCTATTACGTGGGATCAAAACACTGGCGAAAAGTGGGCGTTTAATATGCCTCTGCCTACCCCTTCGGGGAAACAGGTGTGAGTCTATGTATGTATATATATATGTATGTATATTTTTTACAATCGTTTCATTGATTAAAATGAAAGTATTAAACAATAGGTAATATTGTTTCACAAGCGATTTATTTGAGAAAAAGATGCTCTTTAGATATTTGTTCTATGTATAGAGTACAAATATTCTTATACGTGTGGTGACGGATAGAGAATACGAAATGTCACCACCCCATATCATCCCATGGGTTCGGTAAGAGCCGACAGAGGGCGCATATTAGGTACGCAGAGAACAGCACTGTAAGAGAAGGAAAACTTGACACAAACACTATACCAACCCGTTTGGCCAGTAGGCCAATTCCTCCTTTCATAGGAGAGACCTAGTCCAGCAGTGGACTGTTAAAGGCTGATGATGATGATAGAGTAAAAGTGACACGAATTGACCGTTTCTGCAGCTAGAAGTCAAATAGAGGAGCGTAAGAAAAGAAAAAGATTTTGCATACCTACTACTTATGATACGACTCTTCTGAGACTCAGGTTTTAAAGTAAGTCTGTAAAACCAAATAATACTTCACATACTGAACTTTACTTTGTGAAAAGTAATTAAAATTGTTTTAAAAATTATCTTATTGAATTAAATTAAAAAGGGTTTAATTTCATCAAAGTTTTTCAAAACCGGATGACCAATTTATTCCTTGACTTGCTGACCCAGCAAACTTCGTACCACCTCAGTCCATTCTTAAATTTCTTTTTTTATTTTATCTCTCCGTAAGAACCATCCTCGTACTTCAAGGAATATTATAAAAAAATAATTAGCGAAATCGGTTCAGCTGCTCTCGAGATTTGCGCTTAGATTAACACTAACAGATTTTTAGAAAAAAATATCCATTTAAAAATGTTATACATCATACAAAATAATTTAGCGGGTTTTTTAAATTAACTTATTTGAGATATAAAGAAAAATTGTTACAGACTATCAGCCTAATGTGAATTTGAACTTAAAGCCGTACCACACCGTTCTTCAAACACTCGAGTAATTCCGTTAACTGCAGCACACACACACTCGAATTCACACACACTCGCACACAACGTTGAAGTTAAGATGATTGAGATTTAGAAAGCGTTTGTGTAGCAAATTTCAACTACGTATAATGTTGGATGAAAGAAGGTTTTCTAATGTCTTAAGTCTAGGCGTCTTTAAAGTACATGTCTGTGGGAAATAGCCAACCGTGTTCGTTGAAATAAATGTAGTTCTGTGTGTGTATAAGCAGTAATTGTCGACGTGATTTTAAATGCAATAAAGTTTTAGTGTAGATATAAGCTGAGAGGTAAGTGCTGACTAATCTCTTTGGTTGCAGTGTAGATGACTTTGGTTAGGTTAAGACTTCTCGAATATTCAATGCCGTAAACTCCGAAATGCGAGCTATAACTATTATTTATGTAGGTACATACATACATACATAGACTCACACTTATTTCCCAAAAGGGATGGCAGAGACTACGAAACGCCATTTGCAACGATCCTAACATATCTCTCATATTTATGTATTATAAATATTAGTTTCATAATAGTTCTGTACCAAACATTCCTTAAATTTTATTTTAAAATTAAAGACGTAGACGAATAAAGGCACAAGTGTAAAAAATATGTACATTTTACATTATGAATTGAGTTTAAATACTACATGGTCAGATTATTCCTTTATACATATGACAAAAATTAAAAAAGAAAAAGAGCTTTACTAATAAAATAAATTGCTGTTGATTCTCTTCTGTATTAGGCACCTACTCAACTTATGGAAAGTCTTCTTGATGGTTCTCTCGGTCTCTTCGATGAAAGAAGAGAAGAGAAGGCAATTAGTGTGATCTGTCGAAATTAATTTAACATTATTTACTGCGCATTTCTAGGTGACAGCTATTATAGACGTGTCAATTAAGGTTTCATACGTACTATAAAACATCAGAAGTACCCTTAACAGATGAGCATGCATGATTAACAACTTGATGGGAGTGAATGAAGCCAGAGATATATGTCAGGATCGTTGCAAATGGCGTTCCATAGTCTTTACCTACCCTTTCGGGAAACAGGCGTCAGTCTATGTATATATGTACGTACCACAGCTATATTTGCGAAAAAAGGTGGTTCAGAGGTGGTTACGTGTGAACAGTGTCACTGTGGCTTTTTGTTTTTGTGTTGTTAAAATTTCAGAATGTTGTTGTGATGTGGTTGCGTAGCGTACACATACACAACCACAGAATTGGGGCCAATCTTGGCATATCTTCATTAATTTTGCTCTTATGTGAACTCCCGATTTAAGTTTTGATTAAAGTTTTAAACCACTACGTTCTACTGTGTCATGGCCCTATGCGTAGTAACTTTACTGGACACTTTTCTCATTAAAATTCAGAAATAATTTAAATTACAAACAAAAGTCACTTAAGTCCTTAAAATACACCATTAAAATATTTACAACGTCAATTCCCTATTTTCATACGAACATCAGAAAGAAGTTGATCCGAGCTGAGCAGTTGTTTAATCTGTGTGTAAATAAAGGTTGTTGTGTAAACAAGTGGCTTACGTTAAGTCAGTGTGCGTGTGTGGATCAGAGAGCTTGCTAATCTCTTAACAAAACAGATTGTCTACGTATTGGTGTGTCGATGTTGGACATGACTGTATTAGCACTGGGCAGATTAGTGTTTTAGTCTACGAGTGATGTAAAGAGGTGTTTTATTTGAAGATTATTATTATCAGTTTTTTGTAATCTTGCCCACAGCTGGGAACAGGCCTTTTCTCTTTATGAGAAGGGCCGGGCCATGTTCCACTTTACTATCCAAGTGATGTTTGGCAGACATATGTCTTTCGAGGAAATTATGAACTCTCAGACATGCAGGTTTTCTCACGGTGTTTTCCTTCACCGTTAAGCAAGAGATGATTAACGATTTGATACGCATTTAATTTCGATTTCGCATGCATGAGGAATCTGATAGGACTGAATGTAGCAAGAGAAATATGTCAGGACCGTTGCAAATGGCGTTCCGTAGTCTCTGCCTACCCCTTCGGGAAACAGGCGTGAGTCTATGTATGTATGTATTAATTTCGAAATGTCATTGGTGCGTGCCGTGAATTCGTGAATCGGTGACGACTGCATAGCAGTCCGCTAGGCTATTTCTATAATTTAACACTTCTTAATCGTGAATATTATAAAACAACATGTTACACGTGGATTTTAACGTAGGCGCCGCGGGCGACAGGCGGCGCGCGTTAAGCCACCTTGATGTTCCAGAAATTCTACGGTATGATGATAAAACTATTAAAAAAATTACTCCATTGTCAAATTACAGATGATCCAAGACCTTGTTTGTATTTTTTTCTTATCTTTTACATTCACGACTTCTTTAAGGAGATGACACACAGTAAATAGTTTCTTTTTATGTGAGAAAATAAGTTAGAATCTTGCAAAACATATATGAACAGATGTCTGTTACCCTACGTTTACGCATAAACTACTTCACGGATTTTGATGAAAGTATACAGTAATGTTATCTTTTATCGGGTTAACATTAACTTGGGCAAGTCGCGGTTTCGCCTACTATATAAATAACCCTGTAGTTTAAGAATAAACTTTACAGCAAGTCATAACATAACTATTTCTACAAATAATATTTTTAATGTATACAATATATAGAACGGAACATGAAACAATATCCTTAGTTGTAAGTATTCACAAGAAGTGTTACAAAGACGGAGGCGTGTTGGCACGGGCGAGAGCGCTCGGCACCCGCAGAAAGTCGCCGACTTCGTAAGTTATGCCGACTTGTAGCCCGCGGTACTACATTACACTTAGGGCACGTTCACACAATGTAATATTAAGATGTTGAATTCAATAGTAACCCCCGTGTGCCCTCCCGTCTTAAATCCTGGATCCTTTAAGCGAGTTATGCAGGAGCTTCACTCTAGGCCATATATTTGAGGGCCATCATATCTATTGATAAGTTATCGACATGATTGTCTTCACTATGGGACTCCGCTGAGTACTTACCATCAGCTGGCATAGAAACAGTTTGATTGCCAAAAACACAAATTCTTTTTTCGATTATCGTGTTGTTTAAGGCGTCGTCGTGACGAAAACCACACAATTAACTGTCGTTGACGCCTTTTTGTGTAGTGACTACAGGTATGATATAATGGTAACAGCTAGAGACGACTGCCTCCGTGGTGCAGGGGATAGCGTATACGACTGCTGATCGGAGGTCCCGGGTTGGATTCCCGGGTCGGGCAAAGTGTTACTGGGTTTTTCCAAATTCTCAGTAGCAGTACGGAGTCTGGTGATGTGCCCGGTAACGGCAATAGGCTCGCCCCCTATTACGTGGGACCTTAAAAATACATGGCGAAATGTGGGTGTAATATTACACCCCTGCCTACCCCTTCGGGGAAACAGTCGTGAATCCATAAAAAAAAACTAGAGACAATGGTCGTACAATGATATATTCATCTTCACGATAAAGCGAGAACGCAACTTTAGGTACAATAAGAGAGTTGACACACATGGTTCACACATATTGTTTTAGCTGCACGGATGGCGTAGTCGTTTAAGCCGCTACCTAGCCGTCTAGCACTATGCTGAATGTTGTGAGTTCATTCTCCACACGAGATCTAAGCACTTTCTGTAGTCCACAAATTCTTGATGCGACGTTGAGCGTATATTGTGTCTTTTGATTTTTTTATTGAACATTGGATTTAAAAAGTACAAGGAGAAAGAAGTTATAATTTGTATAATAAATTCCAAAAAATAAATTATGAATATTTTAAGTTTCAGCTATCAAAAACATACACATGAAAACATTACTAGCTGCTGGTTAAATACTAACACAATAATTAGGCAACTAATTAGTGAATGCATTCATCCATCGTGTAATCATTGACATTTATGCGTCCATCGACCGTAAAAAAGTTTCAACTTCTGCGCATCAAACGTCAAATGCAGACGTGGCTGGAACTCTAACGTCTGCACATGTTTTTAAATTTACTGTTTCTTCCCGATTCCGTGAGAATTTCGGGAAAACCCAGAAGGGTTCCTTGGGGACCGTAGGCGTGCACTAAGAATAGTGCACACCTACGGTCCCCAAGGAACATAAGTTCCAAATTTCAGCTTCCTGTGCTTAATAGTTTTGGTTGTAGCATGTCTGTCAATCAGTCAGTAAAGCAAGAATTTTATACATACTTACAGAAGATTATTACTTATGTTTAATAGTTGAACACAAGCTTATACATGCCCATGATCGGTTAAGCCATAGAACGTTGATATCCCTTTGGGTTGCGGCGGTCAGACGACAGTCCTTCTTTATTTTTTATGATAATAGGCGGTAAACGAGCAGACGGATCGCGTGATGGTAAGCAATTAGCGCCACCCATGGACATAAGCAACACCACAGGGGTCACAAGTGCGTTGCCGCCCCTTGCGGTTGGGAAAAGGGATAGGATAAGGAGTGGGATGAGGGAGAAAGAATAGGGGATAGGGCCTCCGGCACTCTCACTCACCGAACGAAACGCAACAGCTTAGTTACTGTTACTTTACGTCGATTTTCTGTGAGAGGGTAGTACTGCCCCGGTCGAGCCGGCCCATTCATGCTGAAATCAGCAAGGCTCTACTACCTATAAAATACCTTCTGTGGAAAAGCGAGTATTCTGTCTAATTAGACCAGTAAGCGGACCGCGGGCTTCCGGGCAAAAAGTCTTGGATGCGGATGCAACTGGGATAACGCTAAGACGATGATGACTCGACACCCCTGTTTTTGAAGAGTGCAACACGTGTTCAAGTGTGTGGCAAGGCCGATTCACCATCATCTACTTCGTCGTCATTGGACGAGGAATTGTCCTTGCCACTACCCTGCGTCTAATATCATGGGTTCGATTCCCACATGAGGCAACACTTAATGTGATTCACAAATTGTTATTGCTACTCTGGGTGTTCTCTGTGTCCGTTGATTGAATATTTGTAAAATCTGGCAAGACTCAGGTATTGCCAATTGTCTTTTAAAAAGGTAAATGAAGTCTTCTTCATTTAAACTCTCCTTAAACTAGTGAAAACTGCGTTTGTCGCGAAGTAGCGCGTCTAATAACGAACGATAAAATGTTTTCACCACAACTCAAGTGAGGCTTGAATTGCGAACTCATCACGACTTGCGGTCGCAACAACCACTTCCGCGTCTTTGTTCAGTACCCACCACGACTTCACTATGCACTATATACAGCTTTACCTTACCTTACTAGTATTATAAACGCGATAGCTTGTGACAATGAATGCTTGGACGTTTAATAGTTTTTAACGCATGACCTACAGAACGGATTTTAAAGAAACTTTACAGTATTAGAATAGCTCCTGAGCTCCCCTTAATCCGCAGGCAGCAACTTGTATTTAATATGTATCCTATGGATAATTAAAAAAATACACTAAACCTTCTCAAATATGTCATCATTTCGACTTTCGAGCAGGTCTGAAAAAAAATCACTTACAAGTAAATTTTTACGCAACCGCGCACATAATATTTTTTTAAGCTTCTATTGTATAATTTTGATTATTGTAAATTTTTCATGATATTTCCTCCATTGGCACATAATGTCACTACCCCATTTCCTTTTGTGGGTGTCATAGGAAATGACTACGGAAAATACACTCGTATCTTTAAGAAGAGTTGGAGAACTGTACATCAAAACCTGTATCAACCCGTCTGGCCAGTATGGAATAATAGGCCAAATCTTTCTATTAAATCACACTGCCACTATGAATATGCAGCAAATTAAGTCCAGCAGTGGACTGCAAAAGGCTGTAAAGGAATAAGTTTTTGTAGCTTTAGTGTAGTAACATGGTTTTCCGAGCCATCATCCTCTTAGCGTTCGCCCAGTTTCAATCTGGGGTCCGCTTTCTAGTCTAACCGGATTTGGCTGAATATTAGCTTTTCCACAGAGCGACTGCCTGTCTGACCTCGGCAACCCGAAGGGATAGCGATATTCCATGGTTTAGACTAGAGTCAGTTTATTTAGAAGGTACTGACGACCTGTAACGACTGTCAAAGATCTTCATGACAACCGGGACCGACGGCTTAACGTGCTCTCCGAGGCACGGGACAAGCGATAATTAACAATTCAATACGCACATAACTCCGAAAAGTCATTGGTGCGCGCCGTGGATTCGAACCCGATACCCTCTGCATGGCAGTCTGTTGGTATATCCACTCGGCTATCGCCGCCTGGTTTTCCGAGCCATATATGGGCAAAAAGTAGACAGGCATGGCAGAACCACGGAATCACGACTTTCCTGGTTATGTAGCCAAGGGCTGCTGTGCCTACATGTTAATAAATCCTGTGTCACGGTGGACTTTACAAACATACAACCAACGGTCATAATGAACTTCCAGACTCAAAACAACAATTTATGGATCACACAAATTGTTGTGTCGTGTGGGAATCTCCAAACCCACAACACTCGGCGCAGTGTCAAGCGGCGAAGCGGCCGATTAAACCACTACGCCAACCTTGCAGTCAACTTCGACGTTCGACCGTCTATATCATCTATGAAAATTCGGTAGCTGAATAATATCTCTTTACTACTTTGAATACATTAATATTCTAATACTAAATATACATGTATACGATGATAAAGTCGCATCATAAATTCGCTTAGAACTGAATAATTTAGGCATCTGTTTTCCAAAACTTCTGTAAGACTATACAACGAGATATCACTAATTGATATTCACTAGTTGCTAAACTAACTTTAACACAGTTCTACGAAATTTCAATGTGAGAGCAACATAATATCTAATGCTCCGTAAGTCGTGTACATAGTAGTTTCGTAGCGGCGTAGCATCAAGTACTACGAAGCAACGAGCGGACAGCAAAATTCATCTTCCTGCTAATCATGTTATACTGCGATTACCAGACTGCATTCCTTCCCTAGGTAGCTGTACCTAAATGAAGCTTGAGATTGCTGTATCTATTCCTTGCTGACAAAAGATTTAAGCAAAGGAATTTCTATTAAGTCTGAAAAGCAGGAAAGCCGCTAAATTGTAGAGACAGGAAAAAGCTGAGTGGAAGAAATATGGCGATATAGAAGGATCAGTGTGCATACATTGAAGTTTATAAAAGTTAGGAATAGCTTCAATGTCACATGATTAGACTGTGTTTGATTCTTAAGCACTTATTTTCTATTATACCTTTCATTTTAGACTGAATTAAAGAAACTGTATTATGTAAAGGACGTGGGCCCCTTATATCGTATGACTTTTTTGAAGTACGCCTCAAGTTTCGGTACGCATGTATGTATCAAAACTAACTTATGTTCATAGCTTCGCCCACATGAGGGACAGTTATCGCCATAAATGCTAGCGTAAAAGCCATATTTTTACTACAAAAATTAATCAGTAGTTTTTGCGTGAAAGAGTAACAAACATGCATACATCTATCCATCGTCACAAACTTTCACGTTTATAATAGTTGTATGCTTAGCCATTAATACTAGCAAATTAATCAGTGCTTTATTTGCTAGTATAATTGGCTAATTACATAAAAAATACGACATAATTTTTTACTAGGAACAGCAGACGAAAATATGAAGTTATAAATTACCAGTCATAGGCGATATTCTCAATGCTAGGTTCCCGAGGCGCGGGGTCTCGCAGACCAACTTCACAGCAACTAATTTGTTTAGCGAGCGTTGTTCGTATAATGTGCGCCACTCTTGACGTGGTCCGTGCACTAGGCTGCGGTGTGCGCCGCTTTGTAACACTTATTGCTTAACTTTGTATCACCGAGGGTCAAACTGACTGTTTGTCGCCTGTTTGTGCGTTTTGTTCTGTAGTTTACTGAAAAATGTTTTTGTTATTTTCAGATCGTGATGAAAGACTCGAAAATGAAAGCTGCTGTTTCAACTGTGACTTAAAATTAATGCCTCCTCCTTATTTTAATCTTAAAGATTTGGCAGTGGATCTTATGTTATTTCGTTTATTTACAATTATGTATATTGTTCTATGTGGTTTGACTTTCAAACAAGACATCATCATCAGCCTGCTGCAGTTCACTGCTGGATATAGGCCTCTGCAAAAAGCGAGATTTTGGCATGTAGGACAGGGGATCGTAGGGGAGCACTAAGAAGGGATTGCCTGAAATTGCCAGGGGACTGGGAAGAAACGGTTAAATTTATAAAAATGGGCTTGCGTAGCTGCTTCTCTAGTTTCATATATTTTCTAACATTTATAATTATTGTTGCATAAGTTATCACAGTCATTTACGTTATAAAACTGCACTATGTATATTCTTTAATGCCCTTCCTGTTTCTTGTAACTATTGTATTGATGTAATTTTTGGACACGTTTTACAAAACGGTGTAAAATTTATAAAATTACCAATAAACGATAAACAGACGTTTACTTTATCACATCCAAATTAGGAACCCTGACTTGCTGCTACAATTAAATTACTTTACTAAATATTAAAATTACTTTATCTGTATATTTTAGGAAAAATAAAGACACTTGTAGTTAAATACTGCCTACTAAAGAAAATCTTGTTGTTATGTAAAGCTCCGGGAAAGTATCTCATAATCTAGTTAATCTCAATGTACATTGAGCTATAAGCCGGGGAACAGCTTGATATATTCTAAGTAAAGCGCTTCATACTTAACGGGACAGTTTGTTTAGTGTCTAGTGATACTGACGCTAAGTCGGAGGTAGGGGGTTCGGTTGCCATCCATCACAATTTTTTGTGTAATTAATAATTATGATCATTTGTTCTGTGTTGGAGTGTAATTTATGTGCGTTTTGTATTAATATTCAGCGGACCCGGGGCTCCGAGGCGACGGCCTTGAATCGCAAACGGGACGGCCGGCGTTAGGATGATGTGTCAACTTTCTATGTAACGTTCTGTGTGTAATCGAGGTTGCGTATTCACTGTATGCTATAATTTATATATATAACTGGGTTCATAAAGTCACGGTGGTAAGCGCAAATTATTTTTAGAGAAATTAACTTGGTTGGTGTTTGGTCAAAACACGAGGTCTATTTTCTTTCACACTACGAGTTATTTCTGTTAGGTGGTTTAAGGACATGAGAAGTTTCTGTGAGCAATTGATGCGGAGTAAATACAATTAAATATTGTCAGCAAAATATGTTACAATGTTGCACAAAAAATGGTTGCACCACAATGCTTTAAAAAATAAATTCATTCATGATTTGAAGCTTTTGCTAAGGAATGAAATCGGACTATTTGCATTTGTTAAGTTTATAAATACATTTTAAAGCATTATACAGTACATATAACATAGATATAATATGCAACGCTACATGCTGATGAAAAACCTAGTATCTTCCTATTATAGGATCTAAACTTCCAAACATGAAAGCAAGGCGAACACGTCGGCTGTCAAAAGGCGAACTGTCACTCGTCGAGTCAGCGAAGCGAGTCGTGGGGCGTTCGGGGCGTTCGGGGCTTCGGCCTGAGTAACACAAGTAAACAGTTTATGCTAAACGAGTATTGAATAAAGGGAAGATCGTGGGCCGACACGCCGCCAATCACACTTATACGAGCGTTGTTCATTTCGCTGCTGCTGTTTTACGGGACGTATGAGGCTGTGAAGTTTCAATTGGTTGGTGATTATTTGAGTCGCTCTGTAGTTTACGTAGTCACATCACAGGTGCTAATTAAATGTGATGGGCTGGTTTAAAGATGCTTATCAGAAATGTCGATAATAGCAATACTCGTAATGTTGCTGGACCTGGCAGCCAAATGCTGCAAGTGAAATATATTAACAACTTTCAATGGGTTATTGGGCGACTTTCCCGAATGGAACTGACCCGAATGTGGCGAATCGCTACTTTTTAATATTATTATTTTTTCTGTAGGCGATTGGCCTGAAGTAAATTGATTTGCGGGTCAATCAACACCTCTAGAAATTTGTAGTAGGCTATTGGCCCACATATTGTGTTTTATGCAATACAGTTACGATAAAGTACACTCAAGTACAGAAGTATTATGGTTGAAATATTTTTATTGGTATGAAATGAGACAAAAATTAATCACAAATGTTTTTATTAATATAAAAACTACTTAATGGTGATCACTAGATATTTGTATAATTGTAATTATATACCAGTGATCATGTAAAAATATAAATATGCGTTATAAAACTAGAATACTTGGCTTAAATGACAATTTAAATCACAGTTGTTTTCTTGTTATAAGAGAAGTAACCAAGTTACTTAACCATACATAACTAGCAAATCAACAAATTAGTGGAGTGACATTTCTACTTGTTTATTAAATCAACTAATAACAATAAATCTTACTTGTTGTTACGATATATCATAATTTAAATGTTAACTTAGTATAAAAAAAGATATTTGGCTTAAATCACAATCAAAATCACAGTCGTTACCTTACATCAGTTTTGCTATATGGTATAATATTGCCAGTAGACTAATATATAATAAAACAATAAAAATATGTATTCTAAAACTGGCACAACTACTCAAATGACAATTTAAATCACAGTTGCTTATAATATGTGTTGTAACTAACCTTATTATATATAACTATATTGCTAGCAGACCAAAATATAATAAAACAATAAAAATATGCTTTAAAACAAGAAAATGAGCTAACGTGACGATTTAAATCACAGTTGTTACCTTATAATAAGTGAACTAACTAAACTGTTTATATATACCTCACAAATAAAAAAATGAGTGAGGTGTAATTTCTAAACAATAAATTCAACTCATAACAAAATAACTTGTAAATACACAATTGCTTACTTGTAAATCTTATATTATAAAATTTAAAATTTAAACTGGGTATAGAAATAGATATTTGGCTTTAATCACAATCAAATCACAGTTGTTCTCTGTCAACAGTAAAAAAATACTATTTACAATATTACTGACAGACTAATTTCTTAATTTTTCGATACAAAGTGGTATATTTATGTCACCACAAAGTAATTGGCTTATGATATCTTTGATTCTTTTTTGCAATCTTATTGTCTCAGGCTTTATATAATATACTGACATTAATTATAAAGTGTTAAATAATAATTGGAATCTTTACGTATAGTATCTAAAAACATCACAATGACTGGTTTGGGTCTTATTAATTTATTGAAACGCGAGTTCCAAGCCTCGATGGCGTTATTTGTTTTATGACGTACATTAAAAAATTTCTATTTGTTCGAGAAATAAGTATTCTCACTTAGCCAAGTATTAACAAAATAATCATTGAATTGAGTAATTCTATTTTCAGACTCGTTTTCTGATTCAATATATAGCCAACCATCTGACCTACATTTTTGTGGTAAATATGCTAGAGCCATGCAACGTTTAATGTGCATTTTATCTATTAAAGACTTATCCATGCCAAATTTCTTAGCATTTCTCCATACAGATTTTTTTAAATGAAATTTACAACCTTGAATGAGAGCTTCAGGATATGTATTTTTAATAGCAGTCATCACACTTTTTTAAAAATCTGTGGTGAATATACGTGGAGAAAATTGAGGAACTTGACTCTTTATAAGATAAAAAAAAAATCGTATGTTTTTTCTTTTTTGTCTGGCAATAAAGCGTAAGTATATGGCTGGTAAAATATTTGTGCGTTTATGAGTACTTCCGACGTCTACGTGTAAGGTATATACTTGCAAAAATGGTGGAACACAGCTCTTGAACGTTCCATCGCAGAAAACGCTTTCTGCTTCTTCGATAAATTTCATAACATTCTTATTTGCAAAAACTATAATTCTTGTTTTCTTGTATCTATAATCAGTAAAAATTGAATCTTCATAGCGTGGAGGAATAATAAAATCTAAAACATTTGTGAATCTTATTTTTTTAATCTGCAATGATTTATTTCTATGGCTATAATGTCTTTTTTTAAATATTTTTAAACACCGGATTTTTTTGTTTAATATCATATCCAGCATCTTTCAAGTTTGAAACCATATCACAATAAATTTGAGGTAGAGCTGTGGTCTCCTTCTCGACCCTTTCAATACATTTGTCTATATGAAAGTGTCTCGCTTTCAATGAAGCTTGGTTGACAGGAGTGAGGTTCTTCTTTTATTAACAGAAGATCCTTACTCAAATATAAAACTGCTTTACAAATTTGTCTCTTGACGCATCTCCATACTGTAGCACCATTTTTATTATTGCGATGCTGATGATATCTATATCCATGCCCCATTTAAAGTTTTTGTCCTCTTTCTGAAGTTTTAATAAAACGTTTGTCGGCCATTATACTTGTTGATGGTTCTGCCGCCATATTTGAGTGACTATTATTTATACGATTCAATATTGTCTGAAAATAAGTCAAATATTGATTTAGATACAACTTAAATCAAGCAAGTCTACAGAAAATGCCCTAAGTGTATAAGAATATTCATAATATATATAGGATAAAAGAAAAAAGATGATTAGTTAATCATCTTTTTTCTTTTATCCTATATATATTGCAGCCTTGCCTAAATAGTTATTTAGGCAAGGCGAAAAGCAAACATAAGTCGTAAAACCTGTATGACTGCTGACTTAAATATGTTTATTTATGTACAAAAGCACTATTTCTCAGGACTATTGCCCTGAAGAAACACTAAAAGTTAAACAATTTATGTTTAACCCCTTTATTGCATAGCATAGATCATAGCGTTTCATGTAACCGATATTGTAGTGACGCTTTCACCAGGCGGCGCCACATGCACTTTAAATGCCCTGGTTTGAATTTATCGTTACTGAAGTTTATATGGTTTAGATAGTTTATAGTAATATTCTTACTATATTCGATCTTTAAAAAATATTTTTGACAAAAACAACAGCGACCAATTAACAATAATAGCAGTAAGAAAGACTTTTCGCACTTGGGCTGAATGCGTAAGCAGAATAAAGGGGTTAATAAAAATAGTTATATCACAATAAATACTAAATAATTTTATTACTTACATGTTTAGCGCCTACACATTACTTTGTCTTTTTTCCAGCACATAACACTGTCACATTCACATTTTTTTGAATAATGATTATTCGATTTGACACGCGTAGCGTCCGTAGTGCTTTGGGAGCACTACGGACGCTACGCGTGTCAAATCGAATAATCATTGTTACAATACAAAACTAAACCGAATCGAGACGAGACTCAAGACCAACGCAAATGAGCTTGATAGCGAATAGAGCTTTCTCTTTCATACCCTTTTTTTTTTTTTTTTTGGTGTCGGGTTGGAAAATCCTCATGGAGTCCCTTCGCCCTGGGGGGGAAGGACGAAGGGGACTGTCAGACTCTTACTGACTAAAAACCAACCCGTGCTCCTCATGTACCCATGTGTCGGAGGGTAGGGTTTCACCTAAGCATTCCTCGCTACCCCCCGACGGGTATTGGCCCGCCAGATGGTCAGGCGGGCCCCGAACGAAACCCCCTTGGCGGCGGATGAAGGTGTTGGGCTCCGCCGCCAAAACACTCAGCGGTCGCAGAGGATAGGGAGGACGGCAACGCAACACCGCATCTCCTCTTCCTCTGCGGCCCCACCGCGACGCAACGATGGTGCGCCCCCATTTGGTCGCGGGAGATAGGGCGCGCGGCAACGCAACACCGACACGCCTCTCCTCCCGCGACCGCACCCGACTGCGAGGGACAGAAGAACTGTCCCTCGCACCCGCCCCTTTGGACGCATCCTGCGCAGGCCTCCGTCAAGCCCACGCGGAGCGTCCCCTCCTGGATCCCTCTTAGCTTCACCGCGGGTCACCAATCCACGGTTACTGAGCCCCCCCACCACGACAAGGTGGAGATCCCACGGGGGGGCTCTTTCATACCCTACCTCTCCCTCTCTCTTTTTTTTTTTTTTTTCTTTTTTTTTTTTTTTTTTTTTTTTTTTAACAAACGTTAACATACAATAAGAGGGAGACAGCAATATTTATATTGTACAAAAAAATGAAAGAGAGAGCTCTATACAGTATCACGCTTCTAATATACATATGTATATTAGAAGCGTGATACTGTAGATAATATTATCTCGACGTGTTAAGTGGTGGTTACTTATTGGATGTAGAGCTTTCCTAGTTTCAAGTAAAATAACTATTATCTGAAGCTAAACTTCGATTTATCTTCCGACACGGGTGAGCACGACTGTACTTTTAACTTTTATTGCCCGATATAAAATACGGGCCAATAGCCTACTACAAATTTCTATAGGTGGCGATTGACCCGCAAATAAATTTACTTCAGGCCAATCGCCTACAGAAAAAATAATAATATAAAAAAGTGGCGATTCGCCACATTCGGGTCAGTTCCATTCGGGTCAGTCGCCCAATAACCCCTTTCAAAGTTCGTGTTGATTATATAATATTTTAATGCCTGTAGATACAACAGACATATGCTTCCATCGGAAGATAGCTAGGTATAAGAGTATCGCTTCATGCTAATCATCGTATAATAAATCTATGATGCTAATATATAAAAAACAAAACAAATGAAGTTACTAAGCAAAACCTGAGAAACGATGGCGAGAATGAGCAAAGTATTACTTACGAAAAGTAAACTTACTAAGACGGCAAGACATTCATCGTATGGCCGAAAAGTGTCTCGAATTTAATTCTTAATTTTTATTTACCTTAGTAGTTACGTGGAGAGAAAAAATATATGTTTCAGGTTATTCCTCAAAAAGTGGATCTCTTTTATGTGAGTCTATGGCCAACTCTGACGTCGGAGATTTCATACCGCCGAAAGCCCTCCGACATAGCCTAACGATTCTTGCCCTGAGACAAGAACCAGGACTGATAGCCTTACATGCCCTCCGGAGGCGCTTTGATGTAAATGTCACACGGCCTAACCCATCGAAGTGGTGACAACTTACTTAACTTTGCCAACCTATAAAGAACGGCAAAAGACCATAATGAATGGAAAAATGCATGGCAAATGCGCATCACTTATTTTTCTGCTACAACGGAGAGTGTGAGCGACCGCCAGTCCCGGCGACTTGTGATGCGATATCGTTGCGATATCGTCATAAATATACAGGCTTTGTGTTATTCAACTAGTCGAGGGCGGCGTCGCGTAGTTTACATTCGCGAGCTTATCGCATTACGTATATGCGCGAGTCGACTACCGTCGCTGAGCCAGCTACCACAAACTAAACTTATAAGCCTATATTGTTTTAGAGGCTTCCATTGTTTATATTATTATTTACGACGTTTTTGTTTCGTGTTGTCAGTCATTCTGGAGTTCTTTATCTCTAAGTGTCTTTTACTGGGAGAGCTTACTTAGATCCGTAGTGAAACGTAGGCGTTTTGCATGCAATGGAGTAATTTGGCTAAAATATCAACATAAAATATATTACTGATAATGAAAGACATTTTAAAATTACTGACAGAAAAATACCTGTATTATATAAACTGATTATGAATGAATGACGCGGTATATAGTTTAAAATAAAGAAAAGATTAAAGCGCCTCTTAGCTTATACACTGCCTCTTTGGCAAGTGTGTTACGTTTACCAAATGTGTTAAGTTTGCTTTGCCAAACGTCAGAAACCTTGGTACTAACATCGTTTTAAATGGTGATGTACTGGAAACAACTGAATCTACGTTGTTTCGAGGAATAACACTTGATTCGAAGTTGCAATGGGGCGCACACATTACATATCTGTCAGCGAAACTTAGTTCGGCTGCTTATGCCATTAAGAAGGTGCGTAGTTTAACAGATGTCGATACGGCTAGGCTGGTATATTTTGGCTATTTTCATAGTGTTATGTCATATAGCATATTACTATGGGGTAGAGCTGCTGATATCGAAAGTATTTTTATATTGCAAAAAAGAGCAGTTCGGGCCATTTACCAATTACGAACAAGAGTTTCGCTCAAGGAAAGATTTAAGGACATCGGTATTTTAACTGTAGCGTCTCAGTATATTTATGCCAGTGTTTTGCATGTGCGCAAAAATATAAATTCATATTCAGAGACTAGTGATATTCACTCTATTAATATAAGATATAGACATAAATTATGTGTTCCGTATTTCCGTTTGTGTAAAACTCATTATTCTTTTATAGGACAAAGTTTACGTATCTACAACAAGATACCGATATGTATTTTAGACTTGCCGTTTAGCGCATTTAAGACAACGATTAAAAATAACCTAATGCAAAAGGCTTATTACAATTTAAATGATTACCTTAATGACAAATGCGCTTGGATATAATCTGTTTCAGTATTCACAGAATTATTGGGTAAATAGGTAGATAATATTAAAATTTTCATGACATGTTGGGAATAGAAATATGATTCTATTCCCAATAAAATTATATAAGTAAATGATGTTTTTTGGAATCGCCACCACATCATTAGATGTCTTTCATGTCGTTAGATACTATTTATTTATTATGTTTAATTTTATTGTCTTGTACTCAATCTGTTGGATCAGTGGTTGTATTTCAAAAGGTATCACGTCAATTAAATATGGGTACTACATTTGCATTTCTTCACACGTTTCCACAAATTTATGCTAATATTAATGATCTGGAAAATGGAGGTAATTCGCGTTCATCGTCAGTATACCAACAGATTGTTAATTTTATTACTGCCGGTTCGTATACCGTTGTCGTCATGCTCACTAAAATGTCATTTCTTGTGGTGGCGTCGTGTGTCGGGTCATCCCTGTCCCTCTGATATGGCGAGAGGGATGATGGCTGGCACATGCGTCATACTCGTGAACGGGTGCTACTTGCGATGACTGGTCGATGGCGGTCTTATGGGCTGGTATAATTTTTTATTTATATTTAACTTCATCATTTCCATCATGGTTCTGAACATTTGCGCGGATTGCCTGCATTGTTAGGTACATAATGTAAGTGGATGCTCCTGTTTCACCATGTCTATGTTCAGGAGGCTAACTAAATGAACATCAAAATTTAACTTGATAATGCTTGAGTATCATGTAAAGTAAATATGGATAAAATAATACAAGTAACATAGAAGGTATAACAGTTGCAGCACCTTACAAAAGTTTAATTGTTATGTATTATTAAAAACCTGGCGATGAAAAAGAGTGACCGTGAGTTTTATTGCCCGTTCTTTCTCATGGTTCTACGCCCTTGCTTTGCGAACGTAGCAGTAAATGTAAATGTAGAAGTATACAGTAATAATGTTTAAATTTGACGTTCATAAGTGTCACTTTGTGATCTAAATGAATAAAGGATTTTGAGTTTGAGTTTGAGTGTTATAGTCTTGACAACTAATCGGCCTTGTTTGATCACTTCATACAGCATTTCGTAGTCAACTGTTGGACGTAGGCCTATCCTTACTTGAGTCACACTAACATTATGAGTCAATAAGAGGATTTAGCTTACTGTTCCACGCTGACCAGAGGGCTTAGTATGACGTTTTTTGTCTTTTTACAAGGAATCATTTACTTCATGTATTCTGTTTAGTCGCCTCTTACGGCAGCCACTTAAAGAATGAAATAATGCAGTGACACCTTCTCCTCTTAATCTATCACTACATTTATCACAGTAAGTAATATTTCATACATACATACATACATAAATCTAGTAAGAGATTATGTATTTGAACCGTTTAGAGTCGAAACGTTGGGACCATGGGGTCCAAGTGCGCGATCTCTTTTTAGAGATCTCTCAAAGAGACTGGTTGACGCCTCGCGTGACCAGAAGGTTGGCCTGTATTTGGCGCAAAAGATCAGCATTGCCATACAACGTGGCAATGCTGCCAGCATTCTATAGCATTACTTACGCATCATTCCATAGCAGAAAGATATACTAGCTTTATCGGATATAATGATGGATAGAAGTTCTAAAGTGGGGTGCAAATTTTATAGTCTGTGCATTTCCTTATTTATCATGACCTTATCTGATAAAGAAAACAACCAAATAAGTAAATTGAATCTATTATTATATAATAGTACATATCGTCATTATGACAAAATTTTATTTTTTGACACTAATACTTTTATTAAAATTAATTTTATTTTAACAAAAGATACTATGTATCTTTCTTACTCTTTTAAAAGACAACTTGCTAAACTATTAGCATTTAATTTAAAAAGTGACCCAAGTACTGTTAGAATACATTTTATTGGACCTGACATAATATATAACAATTCCATTATTGACATTCATAATAATAATAATTTAAATTAAATTCTGAGACAATAGAGAACACCTCTAGCTATAATAAGATTACTCGTAACTCATTGACTTATACACTTAAACATAATAACAAAAATTTGATAAAATTGGTACATCAGAATATTAGAAGTATGATTAATAAAGATTTAGAAATGGAGTTGTTTATGAACTGTAATGCTGTTGATATATTTTGCATCACTGAACATTGGCTTAAAGCAACCAGTTCATGTTCAATATCAATAATCATATAGTAGGAAACTCGTTTAGCCGGCAGCAAGCAGTACATGGTGGCTCGATGATTTTAATTAATAAGGAACTTAAATTTAAAGAGCGTCATGATATTGTAAGTCTGTCTGTTGAGCGAACTATTGAGGTAGCCTGTGTGGAACTGAGGAGATTTATTGTAATAAGTGTATACAGGCCTCCTTCAGCATTGTATGATAGTTTCGAGCGTATTACGGATGAGATATTAAAGAAAGTTGCAAAATTAAATAAAAATGTTGTTGTGTGCGGTGACTTTAATGTAAATTTATTGGAGAATGGTAGTCTTAGTACAAAATTGAAAGCGCTTTTTCTATCATATAATCTGAAGAACTTATTCTTAGAGCCCACAAGAGTTACTTCCTCTACAGCTACTTGCCTAGATAATATATCTACAGATATCATAGTATATCAAGCAAATTATTAGACAGTTAGACTTCTGAGTCTAACTGTCTAATAATTTGCTTGATATACTATGATATCTGTCTATCTATCTAGTCCGCAATGGTCTGCCATTGCGGACAACAGATCTCCTTTAATGATAACAGTAAGTATGTTTCTAGGCAAAATATAGTTGTAATACCTAAAAGTGCAACTCGTTTTGCTAGGTTTCAAAGTAAACTAATGACTAGCTGGTCACTGTTAGATGATAAAGGTGACCCAAATTTGTTATATAATAGTTTTTTCAAAGCGTTTTGTACTGAATTTAATTCGGTTTTCACACCTAGAACGATTACAGTTAGAGGTAATGCAACCTTCTGTGAATGGGCAACAACTGGGATTCACAAAAGTAGGAAGAGATTAAATAAGCTATATGACGAGAGAAACTTTAATTTAAGTGAACAATTTCAGAATTATGTTAAAAACTATGCTAGGATATTTCGAAAACTTTGCAAGAAAGCTAAGTATCGGTGCTAGATTATATTGAAGACAAAAATGCTTGGGATTAATTTGCTCGGTCCCAAAGGCTACTAATTATGTTTGATTATTGTTAAGTTTCATGTGAGTGTGAGTTATTGTGTCTATATTATGCTAGTTTAGTACTTTTATATTATTATTAAAAATACCTTATTAATTGACAAACACATTATAGACACACCAGCTCATATACCTATGAAAAATTCAATGTAGTTACTAAGTTTTGAATTGTACAGAATCAAGACGATGAAAAGAGTGGCCCGTGAGTTTCTTGCCTGTTTCTTCTCACGAGGCTCTACTTTCTGAACAGGCATTTTTTTTCAATGCTCAATTATGTTAATATGCACTTAAAGTTACTTTTTTTTTAATTTGTATGACCTTTCTGACGTGTCCAAAAATTTTAAACATTTTTATGGAAATAAACATATTTAAGTTTGAGTTTGAATTCTGGGCACGCTACCAATTGACGGCGATGTGCAGGATTTCCATGACGCCCTCTAAATTTTCTTATACTTTCTTTCTTTTTTTTTAAATGTATCTTTTAGTTATTTAAGTATAGAAATTATTGTTTTATTTTATGTGTAAATAGTCACTTATCTCTAGTTAGTTTTAATTTGATTGCAAATAAATATGGTCATACATACATATACTCACGCCTTTTTCTCGTCGGAGTAGGCAGAGACAACGGAGCGCCACTTGTTTCTATCCTCACAAACCTCACGCGCTTCCTCTACATTCATTACTCTTTTCATACATGCTGGCCGGTTCCGTGTGCTTCGGACCTTGCCATTTTTCAGAACGTCCCCAATTGGATCGACGAATGTCCTACGAGGTCGGCCGCGACCGGATTGCCCATACACGTTTGCCTCATATATTTGGTGCGTCATTCTTTCTTCACTCATTCGCTCCACGTGTCCAAACCATCTCAGCATTCCTTTCTCAATTCTTGTCACAACATCTTCTTTCAGGCCACATCGCTCTCGTATTACTGCATTCGGAATTCTATCAATCAGTCTCACTCCACACATACTGCACAGTGATCGGATCTCAACTGCGTTAATTCTGTTTTCATGCCTTTTCTGCCATAACCAACACTCACTACCATACATCAGCATGGGCACAAGTACACCATTATGAACCGCCAGTCGCGCCTCTTTCGGCACAGTCTGACGGTTCATAAAGGCGTGCAGCACTCTATTCTCACAGTTTCCCGCAGTCACTCTTCTTTCAATATCTCCTTCACATTTTCCATCTCTTGTAAACATGCTACCCAATTTTTTTTACCCAATAATATTTCAATTTTCAAATTTAGACAGTGATTTAACTACTACTAACGAGTACTTGTTGTCCATAAGATATAACTTACTTAAAACGCACAAGTTTGATAAAATATTGGAGCTCTAAAACTTATTTTGTAGAAAATAACTAACATAAATTATTTAAATTTACTCTAAGACATCACATGCTTATGACAAGTTTGATGGAATTAAACAAAACTGAGCTTAAAGCGATTAGTTATTAACCTTACCACTCCCCGCACTAGGTAGGTTTAAATCTGGTGTTGCGGGACACTTTACGAATATTCAATCTACGTGTTACACAGCATCTTAAATTTCCAAGTACCTATATAACTATTAAATCTGAGTCTAATGTGAGAAAATAAAACGCCTTAAAACTCATTTTTGTCGAGACAGTAACTTAGGAGTATCAGTATCGGGGGCTTGAGCGCTTAACAAAAACAACAATTAATCAGTAGGTCAGTGAGCCATGCACGAAATTCAGGTGTTAAGTAAGATGTACAACTTTGTACTGTGCAGGTGAAGCAGAGGGTGCGGGATATGAGTGTTTGAGGGGGAGGAGTTGCCGAAAGTGATGTCATTGTGATAATTGATGTACCTCATTATTTTTGCAAAAGAAAGACAGGTGAAGATCAAATCCTCACCTGGTTGTCGGTATGTATGCCGATACATATACAGATTTTACTAATACTACCTGTAGGTATTCTTAACACTAGAATATCTGTTTTTTAGTATGTTAATAAATATTCTTTTGGTTGGATTTACAGTTTTCATAGCGAGGCAAATGTAATGCTCCATCCCAATGCAGTCCTACGAGGATACTCTATGACGGTACTGTACCTCGGCGTCACACTGGGAGGACTTAACGTCTACCGTGTGAAACTGCTGGTGCAGTTTGAGCTTCATAAATATGTAGTTAACTCCGTGATTATATATTTACGGTCGCTGAAGTTTCGCGATTAGTAAGCACTGCGCAACATAAGATAAAAGTTAGTTAGTTTAGTTGAGACGCGACCATATGTTACATAATACGTATCATATTACCTGCATCCTGCCTCCAACCGGGAGTGCAATCAAAAAGTACAATCAAGGCCTCGCTTGCGATCGTCGACCCAAACGGTAGGCATTAATTTGAACTCCAATTCAAATGATCTACGATACGGTTATCTTTAAGTGCATAAATTTACCGGCAGGGTTGTGCAAGCTACAGGAAAACTTCATCTATTTGGCTTTTACAAATGAAAAGTAGAAGTCGTAAAAATATTCTCTAGGAAATTCTTATAATATTGCAGCTGTTTTTATTATTACCTCAAGCGCCCAAATTATGAAATAATTGTTTTGTAGCACAGGGGCCCAAGAAATTTATATCTAAAATAAAATCTTTTATAAGCTGAGGCCCGCGGTTTCACCGTTTCATCAGAGCCACCTACCGGGTCAAATTATAGCCAATATGTTAGGTTACTGTTACAAGAAATGTTTAACTATAACTTGTTGAATTTTAGAAATCATTCCAATATAGTCAAAATTAGCAATAGACCAGACTTAGGTACGTACGGAAGCGGTAACCTAACGGAGAGAGAACATACTGATACGCTCAGGGTCCTGAGGTCAAGCCCACGCAGTGACCACTAACTATCTTTTCGAATTTAAGTGCTCATTAAATTATTGCTTGCTTAACGGCTACGGAACACATCGTGAGAAAACCTGCAAGTCTGAGAGTTCTCTTGTGTTTAAAAGACATGTGAATTCAGCCAACCCGCACTTGGCAAGCTTGGTAGACTATATCTCAACCCTGCCTATAATGAGAAGCCATGCTGCTCATTATGAGCAGGGATGCTGATTCTAATATTCATTCTTATGTTAATAAAGTGGTAGAGTGCAGATTTGGATACGGGTTCTGAATGACCATAACATTGTTTAACTGCTAATGCTGTCTTTCTTTATTAATGTTTCAAAAATGAAATTTATTTGAATGATAATTTTCTGGGACACACAATACAAAGTTTTGCGAATATGTTCCTGTATACTGTACTCTATCATCTGCTATTACTTATGTTATATTTACGGCGTGAAATGTTTTTTACCTTTTGGGGCTTAATGCCTAAATCTTAACTGTCATGTATTATAACGGTAAGCAAAGTAATTTTGTTTTCTCTTTAAATTTACTACTGCTGACCATCATAAGGCTTAAAATTATTCCCTACTTTCTACTCATTCGTATCATTTTTTTAAACAATTATTGGTAATTTAGCTGATGTACAAAACCATGATCATTGAATGACCGAAATGTATTTCTACTTGACCCGTTCGTCTTACAGCTTAGGTCACTAAAAAACGTTAATCGACAAGCTGGTCTCACTTATCTTTAATGTATGCGAGTCCTCGAGACTCTACACTAAAATCTAACTTAAGAGGAAGATATTTTGCCTTTACTACAAATCTAAGAATCACAACATCGCTAATGCTTTAAAAAGACAATTTTAAAAACATTTGGATGACATTCAAACTTTATTAGATACTAGCTTTCGCCCGCGGCTTCGCCCGCATGAAATTTTAATAAAGAGTAGCCTTTGTACTTCCCCAGCTTCAGACTATCCATATCAAATTTCATCACAAACGGATCTGCACATTAGCCGTGTAGCATACAAATAAACAAATAATACCTACTTAAAATTACTTTTGTTTTCATAGTCGTCAAACTTTAGGTAAAGATTAGTATGTAGGTACATTATTAAAGTTATTGAAGAGCTTATGTATCTACTGAATAGAATTGCAGCAAAAATAAAAACTGAAAGCATTACCACAAAGTACATAATCAGACCGCCCCTCTGCCCCGCTGCGCTTGAGCGCCAACTCATAGTAAGCGCTTTGAATGACGCTGCGCTTATATCAATTATATCGTGATAACTTTTAAACTATTCGTCCAAACTACTTACTGTAAATACAAAGTTCATCTACATTAAATACTAAAGGCAATAAATCTATCAATTTTGAAAACAATTTGATAACTACACTACTCTAGAATGAGCATTGTAAAAACATATTTTTTGTGTTACACTGTTTTATTACAATAAAAATGATCTAGTTAGGTTATGTACTAAAAGCTTAAAAGTAATTCGGTAAGTCCTAGCTGCCAGATCGCACCAAACTTCTCATCAATCTGGGGTATTGATCAGACAAATATAAAATCGTTGGGCAAGTTAAATTTCTATCATAATGTTTATTCTGGATACGCTACGCCCAAGATTAAAATAATTGTTTTTTTTAGTTTATTTTATTTTCAAGTTTTTAGTTTTGTTTGTTAATTCTTCTCATTCTGTTTTCATAGTGAGGTCTATTCTACCAATCAAGCCCTTTCATTCGATACCCATATTGAGGTATCTGTGGAAAATAAGTT
This sequence comes from Euclidia mi, assembly GCA_944739405.2. NCBI lineage: Eukaryota > Metazoa > Arthropoda > Insecta > Lepidoptera > Erebidae > Euclidia > Euclidia mi. Next base: position 76,739,599 of record OX123188.2, read on the forward strand.
ATCCGCCATTTTGTGGCGGCGGCCATGTTGGATTTTTCATAGTGAGCCTATTCTACCAATCAAGCCCTTTCATTTGATACCCATATTGAGGTATTTGTGGCAAATATGTAATCCGCCATTTTGCGGCGACAGCCATCTTGGATTTTTTATAGTGAGCTCTATTCTACGAATCAAGCCCTTTTATTTGATACCCGTATTGAGGTATTTTGTGGAAAATAAGTAATCCGCCATTTTGTGACGGCAATATACAATTTCACCGTACATTATCTTCAAGTAAGAGTTAAAGTTTTACGGTTTAGGCAACGCACGCGAAGACAGCTTTCAGAGTTCAGGATTTTTGCCGACTTAGTTGATACTTTTCCTTATATTATGGCAACATTATACAAAATCTTTATTTTTTGTAGCCTATGTGTTATTCTGATGTATAAACTATATTACGCTAAAGTTTCATGCAAATCCGTTCAGTAGTTTTTGCGTGAAAGAGTAACAAACATCCATCCATAGATCAATCCATCCATCTATACATACATCTTCACAAACTATAATATTAGTAGGATTAAATTTCAACAAAATCGGTTCAGCCGTTGTAGCGTGAAAACGGAACATACATACATACATATTTACACACTTTCGAATTTATAATATTAGAAGGGAAGTAGGGATAGTAGGGATATCATTAGAGACTTTCTTTATACACAACATTACCTAACTGTTTTACCACCTTCATATAGAACATGTAAATTATTTTTACCGCTTGCTCGTGAACATGCCACATATAACTGACCATGTGAAAAACAACATGTTCGGGGTCGATCCCAGCTGTTTCAAGTCTGTCCCTGCGATTTATTTACAAAATGCACACAGGGCTACGAATATTCAGCCCTGCCGAAAGTAAGATAGCCCCGTTGAGTTACTCAAGAGTTATCTGAATTCAGGCCTCAGTCTCCCACCCACGGATTCCCACGTACGTGAGGTGTGGGAATTTGGGAATAATGAGACACCTGTATAGGTACAGAACACGAACGAACGAAAGAAATCAAGGCAACACATCCACATTCATTATTCAAAAGTAACGACTAAGACACCAATCCGACGAAAACGAAAGAAAATTAACCGAGAACCTCATCAATCCACGGCGAATCTTAACACCGCCATTCAGAAAACGCCATCTATGTATATATATACAAACCGACCGAGATAGAAAATAATATGGACTAATCGACAATTTATTGAAAAAAGGATCTATAGTAATTGATTTTATCATTTAAAATCAAATGAAATGATTCTATAACTATTATATAAACATAATAATTTTAAATAAATGAGATTTACCGTATAAATTACCTAAGTGGACATTGTAATAAATTTTGACACAGAGACTGTTTGTTTATGAAAGTGCCGAATATTATACTCTATTATTTTTTTAATAACAGAAAGATACCCGACACATAATTATTGTCTTTTTTTCAAGAAACATTTATTTTGCTAGAAAATTATTTGAAAATAGTGACATCTGTCGGTCAGCAGGATAACTATAAATATCCTCGGTTCCAGTAATTTATTTATCGAAAATACGTAAAAATATACCGACAAAATTTTCTAAAGTAGGTTAAATAGCCATAAAACACTTCGAAGGTACCTTTTTAGACTAACTATACTTTTACTAACAAACTTATAATGATCATAGATGGCATCACATATATAACCAGTTTTGGATGATCCCTGTTTTGTTTGGGACTACGTACAAAGGACAGGTCAAGCTGTACACCGAAAACCACTCAACCGATTGTGATTTAACATATACTATTTTATAGGTTTTAGTGTCCTTTGTACATGAGTGTAAGTTTTATTGAAATCAAATTCGCCATTTTAGAGATCTTTAGCAACATAAGGAAAGACGTCGGACAGACAGACAGACATAAATTCTAAAAATTATCAAGTATTGCTTTTTAGCATTTTCCTAGATTTTTTAGCTAATTTTCGTCAAAATATCTTTAATGTACAGACTTTTTCACCTCTAGAGTTTTATTATAGTATAGATAATAGCTGACCCAGCGAACTTTATACCGCTATATTTGATTTTATAATATATTTAATAAAATATATTTTTCCTACAAACTTGCTCCTGACTACAACAAACAGATACATTTTTAAATCAAATTTGGTCCAGTCGTTTGGAAGCTTTGTGCGTACAAACTTTTCGGTGATTATTTTTTATTTATGTAGATAATTCGATATTTATTAATTATACATTGAAGAATACATGGTGGGACAAGGATGTACAATCAGCAGTGTCAGAGAATAAGAAAGCTTGGTTAAATTGGTTGGCTACCAGAGCAAATGAAAGAATGGGAAAGGCAACGAGTGATGACATAGATGAAGCAAGAAAGGAGTTTGTTAGGTCAAAAAGAATTGTGAAAGAAATTGTTAAAAGGAAAAAAGAGGAAAAGAAAGATGAGTTTGATAGCAGACTATCTGAAGATTTCCGGAGAAACATAAAGTTTTTCTGGAAATCCGTTCGTGCAGTTCGAGGAAGAACTCAATCCTCAGAATACACGTCAATCAGAGACAAGAATGGAAAGATACTGAATGGTGAATCATGCGTGCTGAAGAGATGGAAGGAGTATTTTGAAGGTCTATATGAAAGAACGGCGATAGAGACATCGATCGACGAAATTAATGGTAATAATAGCAATGATGAAAGCGATATTAGTGTGGATGAGATTGTGAAGGCGTTGGGAAGTATGAAATTAGGTAAGGCTGCAGGATATGATAGGATTGCAGTTGAAATGCTGAAGGCTGGACAGGGCATCATAGTTGGTCAGCTGCAGCGCTTATTTAACTTGTGCTGGAGCACCGGCCGAGTACCTGATGACTGGACCACAGCGGTGGTTGTGCCTCTTTATAAGGGAAAAGGCTCGCAACAAGACTGCAAGAACTATAGAGGCATTAGCCTTCTCAGCATTGTTGGCAAATTGTATGCGAAGGTACTGATTGAAAGAGTTATGGAAGTAACCGACAAGAAAATATGGGATGTACAAGCAGGATTCCGAAAGGGTATGGGGTGCACGGATCAAGTCTTTTCCTTGCGGTGCGTAGCCGAAAACGAAAAATTCTTGGCCAAAAGTCAAAAAGTCTATTGCGCATTCGTGGATTTGGAAAAGGCTTACGATAAAGTGGTGAGGAATGAAATGTGGTCGGTACTGTCGATGTATGGGGTGAACAGCAGCCTCATACGAGCTCTGAAATCCCTTTATGAAGATTCTAGAGCTTGTGTGAGGATAAATGGGTCGTACACGGATTGGTTTACCATCGAAACAGGTGTTAGACAGGGATGTGTAGCATCGCCGTGGCTGTTCAACCTCTTCATGGACAGTTGTTTGCAAGATTTGAAAAATAGTGACTGTGGATTAAGGATGAATGAGTTACTTGTCAAATGCCTCCTTTATGCTGATGATCAGGTTATACTTGCGTCTTCAGCGGAGGAGTTGCAGGAGATGGTAGCAATCATGCATGGTGCGTTAGAGATGAAGGGAATGAAAGTAAATGTAATTAAAACGAAAGTTATGGTTTTTGAAAAGGAGGAATGCGTTACGGCTTGTAATGTTATGATCGATGGACAGCGAGTGGAGCAAGTGAATGAGTTTGTATATTTAGGTACGCTGTTTACAAGAGATGGTAAGAATGTAGAAGATATTGAAAGAAGAGTTAATGCAGGTAATAGAGTGAATGGAGCTCTGAAGGCGTTTATGAATAGCCAAAACGTGTCCAAAAAGGCACGTTTGGCTGTCCATAGAGGGGTAATAGTACCTACTCTTATGTATGGTAGTGATAGTTGGGTATGGCAGAAGAGTCATGAAAGTAGAATAAATGCTGTAGAAATGAGAGCACTGCGAAGTATGTGTGGTGTTTCTTTACTGACAGAGTAAAGAATTGTGTGATAAGAGAGTGTTGTGGGGTAAAAGAAGATGTAGTGACAAGCATCGAGAAAGGTATGCTAAGATGGTTTGGAAACGTGGAGAGGATGGATGACGAAAGACTGACCAAGCAGATATATAAGGCAAGTGTGGAAGGGACAGGACGAAGGGGAAGACCTAGGCGGACGTTCTCTGACCAGATTGGAGATATCCTAAAAACAGGACAGGTTAGACTGACACCCTGAACAGAAGAGCATGCACGAGGAATCTGATGGGAGTGAATGAAGCAAGAGAGATATGTCAAGATCGTTGCAAATGGCGCTCCGTAGTCTCTGCCTACCCCTCCGGGAAACAGGCGTGAGTCTATGTATGTATGTATGTATATATTAAAGAACATTTGTGTGCGTGAACATGGATGTTTGTCTTGGTCTGGGTGTTTCTATGTATAATATGTATGTATTTACCAAAAAAAAAGTATATATATATATATATATATATATATATATATATATATATATATATATATATGTATGTTTATCCATTGTCTAGTACCCATAGTACAAGCTCTGCTTAGTTTGGGACTAGATGGTGTTGTGTGAATGTGGTAGACTATTATTATTATTATTCATTTATTTATCATAACTCAGATTTAAATTACATTTTTAAATATATCAGTTACAAAAAATAAATACCTTTAAAAATATAAAAATAACCGTGGGATCCCACCAGCAACGGGTACACGGTCCAAGCTGCCGGTGGTTAGGGCTCCAGAGACAGGAACTTCCTCACAATACGAGAAGTACTGCCTTTTGCATCAGGCCCTTGATCCAAGCACCCAACGCGAGCCTCTTAAGGTGACGATCGAGGCTCTTGGCTATTGGGCCTTTGTCCACATCCCACATGTCGTCTTTCTCGGCTTTCACGAGATTCTCGTCATGAGGAATGGTGACATCAACAATTATTGCGAGGCGCTCTGATCGATCTATTACCACAATATCAGGTTTGTTGGCTACAACAGTCCTGTCTGTGATGATAGATCGATCCCAGTACAATGTGGCATGGCCATTTTCGAGAACTGGCTCTGCCACATACCTGTAATATGGTACCTCGATGTCTACAAGTTTGTATTTCAGAGCAAGTTTCTGGTGAATGATTCTGGCTACTTGGTTATGTCTGTGCAAGTACTCGCCGTTAGCAAGACGTGAACAACCGGAAACAATATGCCTGAGGGATTCACCGGGCTGGTGACACGCATGGCAAATATCGGTAGTGCCAACCCTCAGGATATATTTCCGGTAGTTACTCGTCTTGATAACTTCGTCAGCAATTTCACAAACAAAACCTTCGGTTTCCCCAAAGAGGTCACCGAAGCGTAGCTAGTTCACCGAGGCTAATAGGTCTACATCGGATCCATACAGGGCCCGATGGAAACTGCTATGAATCTCCTTGCTCTACCATACACGCTTGCGATCACCAGTACTGAGTACAGGTATGCTCCAGTTCTCCTTAGCCAACTTGAGCGGGGTGAGTCCATTGTCCACTGCGACAACAGCTCCATGCATGTCCACGTTCGCCCCGAGAAAATATTCTCTGAGATTGCACAACCTCGCGGTTGTGTAGTGTCTTGACATTCAGAAAGCCACGACCCCCACACTTCCGCGGGATGTACAATCTCATCACGGATGAACGTGGATGATGCATACGATATGCTGTCAACAATGTGCGGACTCTTCTGTCCCGGGTGTCCAATTCAGAGTGAGTCCACTTGAGTGTCAAAGCCAAAGGAGTATACAAGAGGTGGCATGACCCAACCGTTGCAAGCACGAACCTTGTTGCCACCTGTTAAAAGGCTTTTTAATACTTTTTTCAGGCGCCCAAAGAAACGCTCTTGCAACGATTGCTTCATGTCAGCTTCATTGATACTTAAAGCGTGTGACATATCCAAGTACTTATAGGTATCGTTTAAGAGAAGCGATCTTAGGTTAATGGAATCTGAGAGTTGGAGCCCCTCAGATTCCACCATCCTGCCCTGCTTCACATGAATGACAGCACATTTATCCACACCGAACTCCATATTGATAGACTTACTAAAGTTTTGGGTTACGTTTAGTAAATCTAGCAATTGAAGAAAAGAAAGAAAGAAAAGAAAGAAAAATACATTTATTTGCAGCAAATCATGCAGTACATACACAAGACACAGTTAATTACAAAAAGGAAAAAAATAAATTACTGCAAAATGGTCGCAACTCAGCAAAATGCTAGTTTTGAAAAACTAGCGCTGGTCTTTGGTTGCGACCATGTTTGTAAATAATATACCTTATACATTTAACACAACTCATACGTCTGACAACATAAAAATAATAGTAATAATAATAACGTTTTTGATAACAATATGTTAACAATACAATATTTATATTTGCACCCCAGTTAAATCTAAAAATTACGTTAAAATTGGGTATCAGTGTGGGCAAATAACTTCAGGTCATCCATGTACAACAGGTGAGATATGACCTGACCGCCTCTCTGTAAACTGTTGCCTAACCTTGAACCCTCTAGTAATGTACTGAGAGGGTTCATGTCTAAGCAAAACCAAAGTGGACTCAGACTGTCGCCCTGGAAAATTCCCCGCTCAATTTTAATAAGTTCGCCGTCCTCCTGGATCACTCGGCATCCTGGATAGCAAAGAGTTGTATTCCATTGCCCCATACATGACTTTAAGAAAGTGCGTAGAGAAGTATTTACTATGTAAAACTCTAGCATCCTCAAAAGCCATGTATGTGGCACGGAGTCATACGCTTTCTTATAATCTATCCAACATGCCGCCAGATCCTTTCGGTTACGGCGAACTTGTTGGCTAATGGCCATGTCAATGAGGAGGAGCTCCTTAGTACCACGAGCCCCCTTCCTACATCCATACTGAGAGGCTGACATTATTATTATTACTATAATTTTATAATTATATGAAGCTTAATCTAATCTTAATGTCTAAGTATATGTACAAAAACCATTGAGAAAGTGAAAATATTTACACGGTATAAGCGTCGTAAAATGCCAGTATCAGCATTGTCACGCTGGATGGCAATGCTGATTCTTTGAGCAAAGATTAAACCAGGCCATATGTATATCGTGGGTATAATGGAAGAACTAAATAACTCAGATTTTGGCCAAACTGACCTTTTACCATTTTCGTGAACCCCAAAATTTGCCGCATCTTTTGGTCTAACAAACATTCTTATATCATAACCCAATCCAAAAATAAAGCCATTTTTGTGTTTCAATTGTAGAAATAGATATGTATAAATGAACATTAAATATTATTAGAAAAAATAAATAAATCTATAAATAAATGAACAACTGTGACTTCTGATCACTTGAGTATGAAATGAATTAGCTAAATTGAGTTATTTTGTTCTTCCGCGCACAAAAATATTTTAATGAAACTAGTCAAGTTGAAGGAAAACTAAACAACTTGAGTTATTTAATTCGGGCATTAATGAGCGTTCTTTTGTTTATAAATAAGTGATTTTATTTATTTTTTCTTGGAGAAAATATAAATTTATAAGAGATCCAATGAAATAAATGTCAATAAGTGCAATTATTTAATATTTATATTTATAGTATACGCACGTAAGCAAAGTTATCGTGCAATTCAGTAGTACAAATTAGCGCGAAATAATAAACCTATAGATCAACCATTCTCAAAGTGTGTTCCGCGGAGCGCCAGAGCTCCATGAAGCATCTCCAGAGGCTCCACGACAATTTTGCTCCAATTAAAATAAAATTACTTAAATATAACTAAATCACTAGGTAGCAGAATACAGCAAAATGATCGATTTAGATTCTAAACTCACTGCAACTTAAAGTAGGTAGTACGGGATGTTTTTACCGACGATTTATTACAATCGGATGATTATAGTATAAACAGATATACTATTATTAGACATATTATGCTACTAAGGTAGGCAGCGATAGCCTAGTGGAGATATCAACAGGCTGCCATTCACAGGGCTCGGGTTAGCATTCTAGGCAGTAAATTTTCGAAGTAATGTGTTAAAATTGTTAATTATGGCTTGCCTAGTGCCTTAGAGAGCAGCTCTTTAAGACTGCGTGGTGTGGACAGGGGTGTCCACACCACACAAAAAAGTAGGGAGGGGTCCCTACTTTTTTCTGACATCAAGATTTGATGTCTTCCAGCCACCGGTGCAGGCTAGGTTTCTTAAAGGTTTAAGTTCCGTGGGCCAAATCCTTATAGAGCATACTTTTTCATAGGTTATTTAGAAATCCGAAGAGTAAAACCGGCCGCTGTGGCTGGCTTTTGTGGATTACGAAAATGACTTCAACTACAGTGAAACTGGGCTGACTGCAATGCACTGCCTATACTACATGTCTCTCAGAGAGCTATGAAAAGGACAATGCTAGAGATTTCGCTGATGGATAATTGCCGGCACGAGATTATCCGGCAGAAGACCAAAGTAATTGACATAGTTCGGAGTTATAAAAAATTGAATGGGGGAACTTATGGTCTGTCGATTAAAAATCAGGTTCTTAAATTAAGGCCACGCCTCAGCAAGTGTAGTGTTGGCCGCCAGAATGGGTCTTGTGGCATACCCTGGGGAGGCCCACCTCTAGGAGTGATAGGCTGATGAAATGAGTTGACCTCCTCCGACTCCTATTATGAAAGCCTAAATGTGAGAAAATACCTCGCGAGATAGCGAGCAAGGCGTGACGTGGCAAACCAAAGAGGTAGACAGAAGTTGTAATAAAATTATTACACCCAAATTTGGCCATGTCAATCATTTTTAACCCTTGAGGCGCGATCAAACTAAAGGCAAAGTGCCACAAGTGCAAAGGGGCACGTTGCTGCAAATTTTCATTGGCATAGGTTACCGGAAAAAAAATAATTATGACACCTTAATATAATTATATCACATAAATTGCATATCATTGTATTGGTTATAAAATCAGCTATGATAATAATAGCATAAATTAATACTAAATACTCACCTTTCCGGCAAAACAAGCTTACAAACTTAGAAGTTTGTTATTTTTCACTGGTTCGCACAAACATTTCATCACATATTAATGAATTTCATTACTAGTTTGGTTCATAAACACAAAAACATTATCACATATACCTTTAGGTTTTCACACAATACATTATTTATTTGTAACAAATGAATCTAACGCCACTAAAAAAATTATAATCCGAACGCGTAACAAAAAGTTCGCCGTGCCGGGCCGCCATGTTACTGTAGCGAACACTGTGGCTGTGAATTATTTACCATTTGACAGTGAAAACGTACAACAATACTAGTATTTAATTGCTAAAATATGTTTTCAGATAAATAATCTGGGTACTTTTATGTCTTTCATAACTATTAAAAGAGTATTTATCATAAAAGTATTACGAAAATAGCAAGTTTCAAGAGTATAAATAGCCGATTTGATATAAGTCGGAGGGGCTTCTGGCAACACTGGTGGTTTAACGTAAAACTGTATTTCTCCCAATAATTTATTAGTTTTAAATCTATATAATTAATAATAATGTGCCTAATTTGCTAATTCCTTACGTAATAAGCTGTGATAATTATAATTGTCGTATAATAACAGTGATAAGTGTTGTTTTAACAAGTTTTAAAAGTTTTGCAAAGTCAAGTAAGTGAACTGTCAAACTAACGTACAATTTTATTTAAAAGAATTTGCATTATTTTTACAATAATAGCTAAATTTGAGCCATTTTGAGGTGAGTTTACTTCTTATTTGACTTTCGTACACCTTACACAAGCAACATACCAAGTTAGCATATCACAATTTACTCAAACAACTTTGTAGGTGTCTTACACAAACCTCAGTGACCTTTCTTGCTTTGTTTATTTACTTTTTAACAAGATGATGACCAGAAGGGCACGCCAAGACGATGAGAAATTACAGGTGACCCTTACTGAACTAAAGAAATATAAGGATTTGTGTCAGTCACTACAAAGTGAACATGAGGACAATGAGAGGGAAATGCTACAGATTTTAGGGAAAAACTCTCAGCTTAGGAGTGAGATGGCAGAAATGCACTCTAATTTAGTCACTTCTTTAGACGAAAGGGATAGATTACAAAACATTGTAATGCAATTTGACAGGTGCAGTGATGAATTTGAGAAAGCTCTCAAACGCATCACTGAATTGGAGGGTCTCCTAAGTGAGGCCAATAATCATATTAACTTATTACAAAGTGCAATCCAGTCTATGAAATCAGTTACAACACAATCGCTATTTGATGAGCTGGTTGGTAGCGCTCCATGCATGGTTTCTGCCATCTCCGATGATAGCAGTAGAAACATAGTGACTATTGATTTAACAGAGTCTAATTCATCTATTCAGTCATTTAGAAACATGAAAGCCTGTAATAAATTGAAGAAGTATGTTAAAATTAATAAATTTATCAGGAAAAAGGAAAAATTGTTGAGAATGTACAAGAAATCAAGTATTAATATAGATTATTTCAAAAAATATGTTAATGTAAAGGAACAGATGTCAGTATGTCTAGCTAAATTAGATTCTAACCTATTAAAGTATGATGCTGATATTCATTGTTTGCAAACGGAGATTGACAGTTTACAAGAATCTTTGTTGAACATGACAAAAAAATATAATTTATCACAAAAACAAATAAATGAGCATATCTTGGCAATGGATGACTTAGTGGACTTGTGTAAGTATAATGAGCAGAGGCTCCAATCCCTTACCAATAATAATCATGGCAATGAACATAACCAGATGCCACGGAGTCACTCACAGCCAACTACATTAAATTATTGCTCTGATTTGTTATCACCGTCTGATGCAGCGGGTAACAGCACCATTGATTCTAATCTTGGTATTTCCTTCTCACCCCACATTACAAACACCAACAAACTATTAATGTTTAGTGATGAGATAGGGAAAAACATGAGCCAGTTGTTGCGGCAAAGGACAGGTTTAGCTATTACTAACATATGTATGCCTGGAGCAACTTATTCTCAAATAATGCAATCTATTTTATCTAAAACATACTGTCCTGAAACAACAATTATTATATTTATTGGGAGAAGAGGAAATGCAAATATAAATGTAATACAGAGATATTTTGACCAATTACTCAATTTAAAAGTTAGAAAAATTCTGTTACTTGCTTTTCCTTACAGTAACCTGTTGCCACAAGCTGAAAATGATTATAGATTTAAGATTAATTCAAAATTGCATACTATGACATTTTATAATAATTTGATTGACATTATTGACTCTAATGCTTTAATTAGAAATTTTTATTTGACATATGATAATTATTATATATCACAATTTTATAAAAGACAAATAGCATCATCGCTAGCTTATTATATTAATAACTCAGCCAAGGTTTTGGCTAACCACACTGCTTTTATTGAGCAGTCAAATTTGACATGCAATATAAGCTTGGAATCCGTTCCAAATTCTTTAAATTGACTTCTGAGACAATAGAGTCAATCTCTGGCAATATATTTAATAAGACACCAAATTTTGTACCTAGTTTAAGTGACAAAAACATAGTTCCTTCAACCACACATACAAACAATAATTTTAAAAATTGTATCAACCTGGTGCATCAAAATATACAAGGGTTGATGGGTAAGGAGTTAGAATTGGAATTGTTTATGAACTGTAACAATATTGATATTTTATGCATTACAGAACATTGGCTAAGAAGCCACCAGTTCATATTCAATTTTAATAACCACCAGGTTGTAAGCTCGTTCAGTAGAGAAAATTTTATCCATGGTGGCTCGTTAATCATAGCAAGTAAATTTCTAAAATTTTAAGAAAGGACTGACATTGTGAGCCTCTCTGTTGAGCGAGTAGTAGAGATTACATGTGTTGAGTTTGAGCAGTTCATTGTTATGAGTGTATACAAACCTCCATGTGCACCATTTGAAAGTTTTTTAGTTATTATGGAGGATGCTCTAAGCAAAGTTTGTGATTGCCGTAAAACGGTTGCTATTTGTGGAGACTTTAACATTAACATATTAGAAAAATGCTCTTCAACTATCAATAATTTACTTAAGTCATACAATTTATGTCATAATTTCTATGAACCAACTAGAGTGACTGCCACAAGTGGTACTTGTATTGATAATATATTTACTAGTATAAAACCAATACACAAATCTTTGATTAATATGCTTCAGTCAGATCACAGTGGGCAGTTAATCTGTTGTCCAAGAGAATGCCCGAGAGAACAGAGAAAAATTGTTAAATATATACCAATAAATGAGAAACGACTTAAAACTTTTAAAAACAATTTATCTCGAAAAATGCGTTGGTTGCCACATCATGACCATCCGGATCAGTTATATAACTCCTTATTTAAATTAATTAATGACGAATTTCAGACTGTCTTTACATCCAAAAAATTAAATGTAACTGACCGTCTGATGTTTAGTGATTGGGCAACTGAAGGTATTCATAAAAGCCGAATTAGGTTATATGAACTGTATAGTGAAAAGTCTTATAATAATAGTCAGACCTTTATTAATTACGTAAGAAAATATTCCAAAATATTTAGACAAGCTTGTAACACGGCAAAATCTATTTATTTGAGAAATAAAATAAAACTATCAGAAAACACTATAAAGGCTACCTGGAATGTGATCAACAATGAAACTGGCAGAGCTAAAGCACGCAGCCGCGACTACCTGTTAAAAATCAATAATGTGAGTATTTCAGAGGACCTGGAAGTTGCGACAGAATTTGAAAATTTCTTTGCTAATATACCTATAGTGACAACAGAGTCGCTCAACTCATCTTCTATGTCTGCTGAAATGCTTCTTAGGGACTGCGTGCCAGAATGTGATGCAGCCTTTGAATTCACTGTTGTTACTACTGACGATATTATTAAACAATTTAAAACTTTAAATATGAAAAAGACAATGGATTTGTGGGGACTGTCAGTGAAGACTCTTCATCTATTATTAGCATAATTGCTCCACATCTTGCAGCGGTATTCAACGGTTGCGTCGCTTCTGGAATATTTCCTGACTTAATGAAATATAGTAAAGTTATACCTTTATTTAAATCTGGTGACACAAACGACCCTTCTAATTTTCGACCTATTTCTGTATTGCCGACACTTAGTAAAATTTTTGAAAAATTAATTCTTAGTCAGTTGCTTAGTTATTTCAATAGACATAATCTACTCCACGAGAAACAGTTCGGATTTACGAGGGGTCGTTCGACTACTGACGCAGGAGTTGAGCTACTCAAAAGTATATTTGCAGCTTGGGAGAAGTCGCAAAATGCATTAGGTATTTTTTGCGACTTGTCAAAAGCGTTTGATTGTGTACATCATGACACTCTGGTCAGGAAATTGTATCATTACGGCGTTAGGAACAAAGCTCTCGATCTCCTGGTTTCTTACTTGGGCAACAGAATCCAGAAGGTCCAGATCAATGACAAGACATCTCCAGGTTCTGCCTTAAAAATGGGAGTCCCGCAGGGGTCAATTCTCGGACCATTTCTTTTTTTGATTTATATTAACGATCTACCTTATTATGTAAAAAAGAATCATGAGATTGTGTTGTTCGCGGATGACACCTCCTTAATTTTTAATATTAGACGACAACAGATAAATTTTGACGAAGTAAACAATGCACTCTCTAAAGTTGTTAGTTGGTTTAATGTAAATAATTTATTACTTAATGATAAGAAAACCAAACTATTAAAATTCTCAATGCCCAATGTTAAACAGATGGAAACCAATGTACAACTTAAGGAATCCAGAATTGAGCCCGTCGGGACGACTATGTTTCTAGGTATTATGCTTGATACCAAACTCCAATGGGGTCCGCATATAGAAAGACTTTCGGGCAAACTTAGTTCTGCAGCTTATGCAGTTAGGACAATTAGACGCCTTACAGATATAGATACGGCTAGAATGGTTTATTTCAGTTACTTTCATAGTATTATGTCTTATGCGATTCTTCTCTGGGGGAATGCTGCAGACCTTAACACAATATTCGTTCTGCAGAAAAGAGCAATAAGGGGAATTTACAACCTTGGTCCTCGTGTTTCTCTAAGAGGAAAGTTCAGTGAGATAGGCATTCTAACTGTTGTATCGCAATATATATACGATAATCTCTTATATGTCCACAAGAATATTGACAAATTTAGTAAAAAAAGTGATCTTCACACTGGAAATACTAGACATAAGTATAATCTTGTAGTTCATAGTACCCGCCTCCACAAAATAAGTAACTGTTTTATGGGGCAGTGTATACGCTTTTATAACAAGCTCCATCTTAATATAAGAAATTTAACAATAAATAAATTTAAGATAATTGTTAAAACTAAGTTGTGTTTAAAAGCATATTATAAAATTTCCGATTATATAGACGACAAAAATGCTTGGGATTGAGCTGCTCTAATTCAACATAAAAATATAAACTTGTACAACTGATAAATTTAAAATTGACGTTTCGTAAGCACTTTATACAAAGTTTACACGAAATAAAGAATAATTTCATTTCATTTCATTTCATTTCATTTCATTACATTTCATTTAATTTCATTTCATTTCATTCCGTTCTTAAAAGTTTTTGCCTTTTATCACTGTATTTCTTGTCTCTGTCACGAATAATGTCACTTCACAATTAATATTTATTTATTTCTGAGTAAATCTATATAAGTATCTTTATAAAATATTCACCGGTTTCTTCCACAAGACAACTTTTATTATAAAGATCGCGGAACAAAACACAACAATGGCGGACGCTTTCGCAACTGAGACACAGATAATTATATTTCAATACTTTTTGGCACGTTTCGTTTCCCTCACCCTTCTAAAACGATTTAGTTGCATAGAATATGAACTGTTCTAATAGTTACTACTTTCGTTTCTTGGTTTAAGTAAAACAAAACGTAAAAAATCCGCGACCAATAGGACGACTTTTTTAGAGCACGACCATGCGTGCTGTAAACACATGGGACCACTTGAATTAGAGCACGACCGTGCGTGCTGTAATCACGTGGGGGGTTAAGTCCTAAGTAAAAAGGGGGTCTATTGACGTTGCCGGGCACATTGCCAAACTTTGTTCTACTACTGAGAATTCAGAAAAATCAGTTACCTACACTCTTGCCTAACCCGGGAATCGAACCCAAGACATCTCGATCAACATACGTTATTACTGGGCCATGGAGGCAATCAGCGACAAAATAAATATAAAATATACGAAAATTTATGTCATTAATATAGTCTTTTCTGCAAATATGGACCTTTTGCACAACTTCTAGCTTCAATTTGTCTAGTAATAAAGCGTAGTATGCTGCAGTAATAGTTATCCCTTTCAATCTCTCTCCATGAACATCCCAAAAAATAGTCAGCATCTCTTGTCCAGCCGAAAAAACGGCCTTAGTCATTTGGAGTCGGTTCCTCCTTAGCAATTTACTGTTTGGAAAGTATTTTGTGATTTGGGCGTATAATGGTGTATCCAGGTTTCATCTACAGTCATTAATTGGACCAAAACTTGGATTTATTAGGCCTACTACTACAAACTACGCAAACAGGGCATTACAAAATGTTCATTCGAACGCGGTCTTAACGTGAGCAAACGAGGCACCCATCGCGCTGCGAGCTTGCTCATGCTTAAATTTTGATTTAAAATGTAACTAATACATTTGTTGGTCATTTTCATAGCGTCTGCTATCTCTCTTACTCAATTCAGCGGTCGTTTAGCACCATTTGGTGAAATTTAGCGAGGTTATCGTCAGTGGTTGCAGTTTTTGGACGTCCCAGACCTTCATCTGTTCCATAGCTCTCACGACCAGGTTAAAATTCAGCTGGCCAAAATTTCATTGTGGTCATTGATGGAGCAGAGAGGCAGCGATAGCCTAGTGGAGGTACCAATGGCAGTCCATGCAGAGGGTATCGGGTTTGAATCCACGGCACGCACCAATGACTTTTCAAAAGTTAAATGCGTATTACATTGTTAATTATCGCTTGCCCCGTGCCTCGGAGTGCGTTAAACCGTCGGTCCTGGCTGTCATGAAGATCTTTGACAGTCATTACGGGGAGACAGGACCCTCAAATAAACTGATACTGGTCTAAACCATGGAATATCACTATCCCTTTGGGTTGCAAAAGTCAAAAGGCATTCGCTCTGTGGAAAAGTTGATGTTCTGTCAGATTTGGTTAGACCAGTAAGCGGACCTCGGGCTCTAAGACGTTTAAGTCTTTGATGCAACCGGGATAACGCTAGGGCGATGATGATGGAGCAGAGAGTCTCCATAGACAGAGTTTTAATCAAATCTAAATGGCGTTGGCGTGTTGCCTTTTAAAAACAAGAATTTAATGACAGCTTGATACAAAATTTCCCATTTTCACAAAAAACACTCACATCGACTCAATTGTATGGCTGTCAAACAGCAACTACTGGTGCAAAATAGCTGCAATGTTGGTGGGTAACTGCCACAAGAAGTACAATTACATCCACAACATTTTTTTTTGACGAGTCAGCTGCTTCCTTCAGGTAGAGGTCGGCAACTTTTCAGACCACCCTAGGATGTTTTAATGCAAAGGAAAGTTATTTTTGTTTTAGTTGATGTTAGAAGATTTATTTTATGTTATTACATAATTATAATACTTTGTTGCCATATCTAATTCTGTTAATTTTGATATTGTAATTTTACGTTTATTTTTTTATATATACAAAGTTACTACTTCCAATCCATGTTTATTTTTCACGTGAGATCAATAATCAGTGATCAAATTTCACAAATAAACTTTCTCTAAGAATGCCTAACTTTCGTGTTTAAATATTTCTTTAGGTTCAAAACTCAATAAGTGTACTTATTTGACCCAAATTCATGTATTCACATTCATCTAATGTGTGAGAAAACTGAATAACTACAATATAGAATTAGCTAACTACGGTATGTTTGCAATATCTTGGTGTGGCAAAATTGGATAACTTGGTTTTTTATTTTTATTATTTTTTTGGTTCATGATAAAAGTTAGTTTTATCAACTATAGAATCGACAGCAAACATGCTTAAAGCATATAAAATCACCGACGGTAAAATTTTTCTCCATTTCTTAGTGATGTAAAAAACAGTGTCAAAAAAACAGTAAATCGCGATTATCTCGAAACTTGAAATTTTGAGTTATTCAGTTCTTCCATTATACCCACGATATGCTTTATGTAGATTATATGCTCTGGTATCAATGAAGTGGTTTACACCCAGCTCCGACACAATATTTGAGAAACAAAATAATGTCCAATATAAACTTTAATTATAGGATTGTTTGCTATCGAATAATTAAATTCATATTGGACGAAGCACTCGCAGTTATTTATAAACTTTTCAAGAGAAACTATATTAATTATTTAACTAATAAACTATTCGAATTAAATGTTTGTTTTAACACCACTATAATAATAATAATATTATACTACATACACACATCACCATCTAGTCCCAAACTAAGCAGAGCTTGTACTATGGATACTAGATAATGGATAAATATACATGTATACTTTTTTTGTATAAATACATACAAATTATACATAGAAACACCCAGACCAAGACAAACATTCATGTTCATTCACACAAATGTTTGACTTGAGCGGGAATCGAACCCGCGACCTTCGGCGTAGCAGTCGCTTACACTCCCGCTGCGCCAACCGGTCGTCTATGGTTTCACCTTGCAGGCCTGAACACCTTTATGAGAGTTTCCTTCCAAGCCTAGAATCGAATATTGGAGGCAAGCTGTGGAACTGTTTTAATTCAACTCGCATTTAAACAAAAGCAGTTCCAAAACTTTGACTAGTTGTCGCGTAGACACGGATACATAAAAGTACAAAAAATACAATATCGTCGCAAAAAACTAATCAACTTCTACCATAACAATAGCTACAAGTATAGACAGATTAAAAACAACAATTTGTGTATCACACAAAGTGTAGTCTCAAACCCACACACCTCCGCACAGTGCTAACCGGCGAACAGACTGTTCAAACAGCTACACCATCCGTGTATTATTAATTTTCTTTCCAACATTTCTAGTGTACAAAACATAAATTTAATATGATTCTGAACAATATTGTTACATATTTGGCATAATATTTGCGAAGCATACAAATGTGTGTGCTTACGGAAAAAGATAAAGGTGTAAAACATTTTTCGCCGCCGTGTGTAAAGGTATATTTACATGAGTGTAGTGTCTGGAAGCAAGTGTGTTGCTGTCCTTTTCGTGTTAGAGGGGTGGAACAGAGATGGCATGAGATTTATTTTGAGAAATAGGTTGTGTCGGTTGTGTGAACGTGGGCTTATGTTGGAGCGAGTCGCGTGGGTATTATATGTTTGTTATGTAAATAATGCTCGAGACACAACTCCCTTTAGCGTAAGCGACTGTGAGCAGCTCGTCTCGTGATTGGTAGAATTATTTAGTTATTGTCGGTTCCTATTTGTACGGCGCCAAATGGATAGATCTTTGTAGATTGACGCTAATTTGTAACTGAAAGGTTTGATAGGATTCAGTTAGCCCTATCTCTCCCTTTGGTAAAGGGCGCTTGTTCTTAGGGAATTGAAATCTTCCCAAGGCTGGCTGTAAAGATAAAATGGGTTAATTACAATTAATGTTGATGATAGTTACATAAGTATCTTCATTTTTAGGGTTCCGTACCTCGAAATGAAAAACCGGAACCCTTATCAATTTGTTGTCCGTCCGTCTGTCAAGGCCGATTTTCTCAGAAACGCGTGAAGGTAACAAACTGAAATTTATATCAAATAGTCAAGTCTACTGTTCCATAAAGCTGTAAAAAGATAAGATAAGATAAGATAACGTTTATTTGTCAAAACATGTGTGTTTACAAAAATGGATGGCATGTTAGTCTTAAAAGAATCAATATATAATTCTGCCGTAACCAGCGTACAAATTACATGCTTAATTTAATAAATTCTTATACAATGTCAAAAATAATTAGTCAAAATATTCAGGATGATCAAAAATATATATAAATTATGTAATAAAATAGAAAACAGTTGTTAAATATTCATGTCATTTATACAAGATTAACATCATTCAAAAATTCACATATATTATAATAAGCCTTTTCTAATAGCATTTTTTTAATCTTAGATTTAAATATACCTATATTGTATTCCTTGTAATGATTGGGAACTTTATTAAAAAATTTCGGCGCCATACAGAAAAAACTATTTCCCATTAGAGCAGTTCTAGCCTTATACATGCAAAGTCTATAATTATCACATCTGTTCAATACCAACAAACTTCAAAACCAACGCAATCAAAAGATACAGCCGTTTATGCTGCAAATTTCCGCAATTTTCGAAACTCGCGAGGGAATCAAAACCTACCGGGTACTTGTCGTGAACTCAGAATCTTTAAATTTGGCACGAAGCAACGTCTTATAGCACAGATAAAGGAAAAATTGCAAAATCCGTAAATTTTTAGTTACATCATATAATTAAAATGTTTTTAATAATTTTAAAGTTACTAACCCGTTCCTCATGAACCCGTAGAGATATAAAATTGAAATTCATACCTATCAAATGCTCAAGTCAAAACTAAAGTGTACTTCCAGTCAGTCTAGAATCTTGACATTTGACATATAGCTACGTTTTTAAGCACATAGGAAAAATTTCGAAATCCTTAAATTTTTAGTTACATCACATACTTTTTTGAATAATTATATAATACCTACAGGTTTGTACGGAATCCTTGGTTCGCGAGTTCGACTCGCACTTGACCGGTTTTTTTAATTACTTTTCACATTACTGAGTATCGCGAATTTAGTTTTACTTTGAAATTGTAGGTCTTTGTAACAATTAATTACGTTTTGTTTTTAACAGGCATTTACATCATGTTCACGAGAGTGTACTCTCGTTTCTAAACCAGTAAAACTGATAATTAAGAGATCAGTTGGTCTATAGGCAGCAGTTGAACCATGTTTTTTCACGCAACTAACTCGTACCTACTAATACTCAGCGAAATATCCTTATACTGAATACTCAATACACATTGGTACCTACTACGTATTAAATTATATTAACGTACCATTCTAAGGGTAACC
This sequence comes from Euclidia mi, assembly GCA_944739405.2. NCBI lineage: Eukaryota > Metazoa > Arthropoda > Insecta > Lepidoptera > Erebidae > Euclidia > Euclidia mi. The sequence goes on from OX123188.2 coordinate 76,759,609, forward strand.
GCCCTAAGCATTCGTGTGGAGCATCACACAGTTATTGTATTTGTCACAACACTACCGACGTCAGGGCACAGCGCAATGTCACGCATAAATATCAACTGGGAGTTTACCCAACAGTACACAGACATCAAAGGATCCACTTTCAACTCGCGCCTTTGACTCGAACTCAAACCGTTTGTAGTCGTAATTATATACACAGTTTTAATTTTTATTTATGAGGTTTGATAATTGTGTTACACATAGCTGGTGGGATTATATTATTTTAAGGTTTATGAGGTATACGTGTCTTCTTCTAAATTCGGTATTATTGGTTGATTTGTTTCTCATTGCACATTATATAATACATATATACTGTCTTTACCATAAGGGCACACGAGGTATGTAGTGACCCAAGTCTAACGGTGGTCCCAAAGGCTCCAATATTAACATATTCTACATAATATGTTGATAATTAAGTGACTATAATAAATAGTGTAAGCGGCTGCTACGCCGAAGGTCGCGGGTTCGATTCCCGCTCAAGTCAAACATTTGTGTGCATGAACATGGATGTTTGTCTTGGTCTGGGTGTTTCTATGTATAATATGTATGTATTTACTAAAAACAAGTATATATGTATGTTTATCCATTATCTAGTACCCATAGTACAAGCTCTGCTTTGTTTGGGACTAGATCGTGATGTGTGTATGTGGTAGAATATTTGATTTGATTCAACTAAATAGATATTAAAATTATAATGATTAGAGCAGAAAACTGTCGATCACTCACTTTATTAAATTATGTAAAGTTCAGAATTAAGCTCCCAGATCGTGTATCTGAATTGACTCACCTCAAACGTCGTGAATATTATCGTTCCTACGGGACCGCTTATATACGTTATTGCTTGATGACCCCACTAATTATCGGTCAATATCTGTGCTACCCACTTTTGGTAAAATTTTTGAAAAGTTAATTCTAGACCAGCTCCAAATTCATTTTAATAATAATAAACTGCTTCACAATAAACAATTTGGTTTTACTAGGGGTCGCTCAACTACCGATGCTGGTGTTGAGCTTTTAAATAGTATTTTCGATGCTTGGGAGGAGTCGCATGATGCTCTAGGAGTTTTTTGCGACTTATCTAAGGCATTTGATTGTGTTTTTCATGAAACATTGATCAGGAAACTACATCACTATGGAGTTAAGAACACTGCTTTAGATCTTTTAACTTCGTATTTAAGTAACAGGATACAGAGAGTAGATGTTAATGGAAAACGTTCTATGGGTTCAGTGGTCACAATGGGAGTGCCGCAAGGTTCAATTCTTGGTCCATTCCTTTTTCTTATATATATTAATGATCTGCCATATATTATGAAAAACAATGAAGAGATAGTGTTATTTGCTGATGATACATCACTTATATTTCAGCTAAGACGACAGCAATCAACTAATGACGATGTAAATGACGCTCTCTCTGAAGTAGTTAATTGGTTTAGTGCTAATAATTTACTTTTAAACGAAAGAAAAACAAAATGTATTCGATTTTCAACACCTAACGTAAAACAAGTTGAAACCAATATACGGATGAATGGAGAAGAGTTGGATCTTATAGATAACACCGTTTTCTTAGGCATAACTTTAGATTCTAAGTTACAGTGGGGCCCACACATAAGTAAGTTGTCAAATAGACTTAGCTCTGCAGCGTACGCGGTTTATAAGATTCGTCAGTTAGCTGATATAGATACAGCCAGAATAGTATATTTCAGTTATTTTCACAGTATAATGTCATACGGCATTTTATTATGGGGCAATGCAGCTGACATTCAAACAGTGTTTGTACTGCAGAAGCGAGCTATTCGTGCAATTTACAGTCTTGGATCAAGGCATTCTCTGAGGGAAAAATTTAAGGAAATTAAAATAATGACTGTCGCATCTCAATATATTTATGAAAACTTGATATACGTTAGGAAAAATATAAATATGTTTTCAAAAATAAGCGACATGCACAGTATAAATACACGAAATAAAAATAAACTAGTGCTACCTTTAACTAGACTGTAAAAAATCAGTAACTCGTATAAGTGTCAAAGTATACGCTTCTACAACAAAATTCCAGGCAGTATTCAGGCATTAAGTTTAAATAAGTTCAAAGTATTTGTTAAGCAGAGTTTGTGTTCCAAAGCGTACTACTCAGTAAAAGATTACTTAGAAGACAAGAATGCCTGGGGGTGAGTTTCTCCAATTTACACGCAGGCTAAAATGTCATGTAAATAGTATAAAATTATGAATATTTGACATTTGTAATTTATCTATTTTGTTATTATTTATATTCTGACATTCTAAAATGACATCAGATTATTTTTATTTACTTTTATGGTAATTATTGTATTATGCTTTTGACATTTCCAAATTGACATTCAATTATTTTATTTATGTTTGACATTTCCAATAACTCAAGTGACATTTAATAATTTTATATAATTATAATTTCTATTTTTTTTGACATTTTCAAATTGACATTTAATTATTATTATTTATTTAGTGACATTTTAATTAGATGACATTTTATTGTATAATTTTTAATATAATTGTTTACAACATGTACTCAACCTTATGATAAAATGTAAGGAGCAAGTACAATGCGGGAATTAGTAAACTTTTCAACTAATATTGGTGGCAACCTGTCTGGTGGCTTAGGCTGGCATGCTTATGCATACACCTACTGATGGCGTGGAGGCATAATGATTCAGGTCGTGCTGGCTCCCTCAATCAAGGTTGAGCCGTACGATGGCTGTTGAATGCGGGCCATCAGCGGGCTGAGTCAGTTATAAGCGTCAGATGATATCCTGCATTGTACTCGCATCTAAACCTATTATGTCTGGACTTCAAAAAAATATAAACGAAGAGATGAAATGACAAAAAAGCAATGACTCTGAGTTTGTTTCGGCCTTTCTTCTCAAGAAGTCATTTAGCTAGGAAAAGCCGGCTTCATCTAGAATAGGGTTTTGACATGTATAAGTGTTGTAAACAACCAAAATGCAGAAATAAATATGTCTTTATGTCTTTATGTCCAGTTCGGTAGTCGTTACCACGTTGAACGTATGACCGTTTAAAAGCTAGCAATAAAAAATAAAATTAAATGAAGACTGCCCGAAGATGTAGTAGTTTTATTTACTACCTCACCGCTTGCCACTCCGCTGAGTTTTGTGGATGAGACCGCCGAACAGGATTATATTGTCTTTGTGTCCGCTGATTATAGACTTGTAAAGTCCTCTAACTCCAAAGCATGCGAAATAAAGCAGGAATAAGTAAATAAATATTAATTATACAGTCAAGTTAACAGTCTGTGCCAAAGTTTGCACTAGTTCTGTAGCTGTTGAAAGAGCCCTTGTTTGGTTTAATAATGAAAACAGAGGCTGTGATTGTAGTTAAAAAAACATCGACCGAAGAAGACTTAATCCGGTTAACATTATCAAAAAGTTTTCAAGCATCGTGGATAGGAAGTTAGGAACCATGATAACCTTTAGATCTAAGTTTAATACTTACACAGGGTGGGATGAAATTAATAACGAGATGAGTGGGAGTTTGACATGATACGCCGGCATTAACTGCGGTTATATCAGACATAATATTTATTTATATTAAAACTATTATTAAACTGAGGTTTAATCATACAAGTTGACATAACTGTCTTGCTTTAATAGAAAACACGATAAAATAATAGAAAACGAATATTATACTTAAATCTATTTTATTTTATTGATTACACTTAAATTTATTTTAGAAGCTAGGTATTTGGGGGACTAATACCCCAGCGGTAAACAAAGGCACATTAACTTTTGGAAGTTATTATTTTCCGTTGCTACACGGGGAAGGTAAACATCATGAGGAATTCAGCACGTTTATCAGGTCTCCATAGTGTTCTCGAAAGACTAGGAAAGTATACCAAACTACAAATTGACAACGTGGTGGATTATGGCTTTACAGTGGCCCGTTTAGATAGTTTATAAACAGAGTTGATATTATGTATTTTTCGTACCCGAAGAGTGTCACTGGATCCCATTACTAAGCCTCCGCTGTCCGCCCGGCCGTCTATCTGACTGACAGTGTGTAATATTTCATGATCGTGATAGCTACAGTTAATATTTTTACTTTGAGTTTGTACTTGAGTCGCCGTTGAAATAACAAGTAATAAATTACTGTTCGATTTAACATAAAAAAGTAAATTTTAAATAAGCAAATGTTGTTGAGACTTTTTGTGTAGTCAAATATTTGTATGCGCTGACCACATATTGGATAAAATGTAAATTAGTTTATTGGGTACCATTTAATGGAGTTAGAAACGTAATGAAGGTAATGTTATAGAAAGAATTATAATTATGTTGTATGAAATAAGTACAAATTATGATAATTAATTTAATTTTCATTTCTGAGCAAAAGTAATAAGTTATGAACTTTTTATATCGCCGTGCGGTTACCATACAATGAAATACCTAAATAACGTAGTACAGAACGCATTTCCAATAGCTAGTCGTTCCAAATACATTAGAACTAGCATACATTCACATAACAAAGTTAACAATACAAACGCTTTTCCACTATAAAGCACGTAACCCTGCGAATGCTGTGTCTCGCGATCTACGCCATACATCACTGGAGGATAAATTCACCTGAATTTATCCGCACTTACGGCGACATTTTATTCGCTTGATCCCCTCTCCTCCAGCGCTGCCACCCTACCTCACCCCTCTGTCACAAGACTTCGTCCGACGACGTTGCAAGTTCAACCCTGAAATATTCAAAGCACAGCCATGTTTGTTGAAAGGTAACCTTGTCTTGTACACTCGCCACTTGATTAAGTTCACTAGCGGAAACAATGTCAAAGTGTTATTCAATCTTTGGTGAACTGCTATTGGGATTGTCGATATCAATTTGTGAGGGAAAGCATCGCCATACCTTTTTGTTAATTTAGTATCTGCGGGGATGAGAATTTTTTGGTTTATGGATTTTTTTTCGAGCGTAGCATATCTGACATGCTGAGTGAGAGGAACTATCTTTCGCTATAGACATAGTGCAATACTAAATACTTAGTAAAATGAGAGCAAAATAGCTAGGAAAATACAAATCAACAGACGGAAGGTCTTGTTGCTCCGTTACATCAAGGAGCGGACGAGCATCAAGACAACGAACGAACAGCTGTTTAAACTCGCTCTGGACAAGAGAAAGTTTAAGGAGCTGACAACGTACAGTAACGAAGTTGCATTAAAAGCAGAAAGACAAAATAGTCGGGTATTACTTTTAAAATCATACTTAAACATGCATCCTCTAAGGATTTTGTCGTTAAGGTTCTGTAGACTTAAAACAGTAGACAGAATAAAGGTTACATGAGACATAAACATTTCTTATAAAGTGTTGGTGCAATACATTTTCCCATAATCTGGCAGAATAACGTTAGAGAGATGTTTATGATGGTGATAAAACACCTCTTTCTTTCTACAAAATTGGTACTTTCTAAAGGAAACACTTTATTTGACAGAAATATACTCATTTTAAAAAGTCTATGGCGTTTTGAATGTTGTAATTTATTTTACCGAAGGCCAAGACGCTGGTCGTGAGTTCAATGTTCTTTTTGGGATGCTCACGGTGATTTGTTCAGTGTCCGAGTGTAATTTATCTTTAATATGTTGAAAAGTATTTAAGAATGAACAATTTCAACAAGTATAATTATTTACCGGATATTCAGATTACTATAGCACAGGGTCTCTTAGCTTAGATATAGATTTGAGACATAAAACATATCGTAAATTTATAATTTACACAGATTTGCCAAAAATAGACGTCTTCACGTAAAAGAAAACTCATCAAATTACATCCAACCTGAAACTCTTTCATTTTTTTTCTTTATGCGAATGTATTACAAGCCTGAACACGCACCTAACGGTAGCGTCGCACGCGTGACTGCGTCCGCCAATGTCACTCCACGGTTCAATATCGTGTCACGGCAATTAAGCACCTGTGTGGTTCGCAAGTGTCGTCACTAGTTGCGCGACGACGCGACGCAATACGATGCGACGCGACGGCGCGATTGAAGCTTCGCTCCGCGATTTCAGCGGGCGCTGAGTTATGGCGCCGATTGGCGATTAAATGTACTCAGTGATATAGGGTTCAATGACGGCTACTGATTCTGCGGTGTCACGCTTTGTGTTATGCAGCTGAAAATGTAGCTGCAGACCAAATTTTGTTAATTTGCGTTTTGATTTTGCGAGTTTTAATCATCATAGTTTAGGTTAGAACATGAAGTTATTCGACCGATGAGAGCCTAATATACCGTCAAATCTCAACACTGTAGCAACGCTGAACTCGAAGAAAAACAATATATTGATACTTATTAGTATGCATATTAGCAACACATTTTGTTATTTTTCCAGCAAAGTTTAGAAACAGGCCCCTAGACACAACAGTACGCATCTACATCTAGCATGCGTAGTCAATAGTAGCCTTACCTTTTTCATTTTACTTGCGTAACATTCCACAGTGGATGATTTTCATTTTCGAAAGTGTTTTTCCATTTGTGTGGTGAGGTAAAGATCAAGAGACTCACATACAAAATTCATACGTTGTAAATGAGCTTAAACCAGGAGATATGATCCTAAACAAATATTTATCTGGAGCAGTGAACGTATCTCGAATAGTTCGCCAGGAGGTAAACTTAATAATACTGTCAGCAATCGTACACTGTGACAGCTTTAATAAAAAGCTTCCTTCATCATATAGTTTTGTCGGCGTAGTTCAATTTATTACTATGCAAAATTTCAGTTCCGCTAGTGCGTGTAGTTTCTACGTAAAACTGTAGTCGGACAGATGGACGGAAGGACATGGCGAAACTACAAGGGTTCCTTGTAGTTTACTACGAAACCCCAAAAAGCCAACGTTATAATTATCTCAAAGTAGGTTATAAAGTAAGAGGCGAGTGGTGGAACTGCCAGTAACATTCATCAATGCAATTTTAATCGCTCTTTGGATAGCACGAATGGCAGTATTTCAAGTGGTTAGCTATGTTATACGTAGAACATACGTTCAGACATCAGTTTAGTATTTGACATGGATACCGATGAGGCTGATGGACTTCACGCTTAAAATAAATGGTAGCGCTACGATGTAAATTCCATAAGTGGTCATCCATGCAATTGGTGACCACGCAGAACGTTACTTTTCTTCGGCAACCTATTAAGGAATATAAGAACCGCTATAACCTTGTTGAATTACAATAATAAGGAACTCAATTTTTCTACACTCACATAAAAATAATACTTTAATAGGTATATGATCACACTTGTCATGTACACGTTTTACAACCTAATACAACGTAAAGATGGCTTTTAAATCATTAAATATTGATGTCACGACCAACCGTTACAATTTGCTTTGAAATAAACCTATTTATTAAGTAGAGTATTGTTCAAAAATAATTTATTATTCTATAATATTATTGGCTAATCTAGGCAACGAAGTAATTTACTGTCTGTCTGTGAATTTTAAATTAATGCATTTAATTATGTCTTTGATAAAGGATGGAGCTTGGTACTGATTGTAGAACCTTGAGTTGGAAAGCTGAGAGCTATTTTAATATTATATCAGACATTATAGAGGGATATGGAGGAATATATATTAGAGTTTCTAGCGCAGCCTGAGTTGTGATGTAGTTTTTAATGTGAGACAAAGCTCTTAGTGAGTAGATAGGAGATACAGTACAGATGTACCTATCGAATCGGGCATATTAGACATCTTTCTCTTATGTTACATGGAGTACGATCACCGTAATTGGTTTCTTTATTAAAATAGTTCTTCTAGGTCAGATTGATTGGGCCCTGAACCATCTGATGAAGGGCAAGCTTCCTGTTTCTCTTTAGAGGCTGCTCATAGACGTGTGCATTCTCCTTCAAGAAGATTTAGTTCTAAGAAGAAAATAACAGAGATACATACAAGAAGAATGGGAAGGCCTTTGCCCTGCAGTGGGACGTCGCAGGCACATAAAAAGGTCAACCTGGGTGTTCAATTGCAATGGAGTTTACTTCAAGTGTCGGGGACGCTGTGACCTTAATTTGTAAGCTCTATTCTGTTTATACACTTCTGAGTTTATTAGTTTGAAAGGATAAGATCTATCGCATAGACTAGAGGTAATTTATCCCAAGAGCTCAAGGCTGACTAATTCTGCTTTGCAAGATTCTTGATGTCTATTATACTATTACGAATATAATTTCAGAAATAGGCTGTTTTGTGTGGGATCCAATTTAAACACAGGGTTAACAGATACAAGAACGAGATGGACAGCAAAGTAATACATACGAGTGGTTGTTTTACTTGTTGTTGACGAAAAGAACATGCATTAGTAGATAACTCACAATGTGAAACAGTTACAGCTCCTTACAAAAAAAAACATGTAAAAACTAGCAGTAATAAAGAGTTACTACGAGTTTTATTGCCCGTTCTTTCTCGTGGTTCTACCTATTGCATTGCGAACGTGGCAGTAAATGTATATGTAAATGTAGAATCATTAAGTAATTAACTTAAATTTTGACGTTTGTGGCCTAAATTAATAAATGATTTTGACTTTGACTTTGAACACTAAAAATACCAAAGTACCTGCAGTCATTATGGCGATTGTCTAGTGGATGGACTTAAAGACTGCTACGAAGAGAGTTCAAAGCCATGGCGCTCTGCATTGAATTTTACATGTTAAACGTTTATTCAATTATTAGTTATATTATCACTTGCTATACGGCAAAGGCAATAACAGGGACTTCTCGATAATACATGTGTTATCTGTGAACTCACACTCGTCCAGCGTGGTTGACTATGGCCAAATCCTTCCCAGAGGGACAGAGGCATGTGCCCAGTCAAAGGATACTTTATAATGGTAATCATCGTACGAGACTCACGCCTGTATCCCCGAAGGGCAGGTAGGCAGAGGCGTAATATAACACCCACATTATTCACCATGAATATTTAGGTCCCACAAAATACAAAAAATACAATATCGTCGCCAAAAACTAATCAACTTCTCCCATAACGATAGCTACAAGTACATTCAGACTAGAAACGACAATTTATAGATCATACTAAGTGTAGTCCCAAACGCCCAGCATTCGGAAGTGGCAGCTTAAACCACTCCACCATCCATGTATTATTCAGTTTCTTTCTTATATTTCTCGTATACAAAACATAAATTAAATATGATTCTGAGCAATATTGTTACATATTTGTTATAATATTTGCGAAGCATACAAATGTGTGTGCTCACGGAAAAAGATAAAGGTGTAAAACATTTTTCGCCGTCGTGTGTAAAGGTATATTTACCTTTTTTAATTTTTTTGTAGCGTATGGAAGCAAGTGTGTTGCTGTCTTTTTCTTATTAGAGGGGTGCAACAGAGATGGCATAAGATTTATTTTGAGAAATAGGTAGCGCCGGTTGTGTGAACGTGGGTTTATGTTGGAGCGAGTCGCAAGGGTATTACATGTTTGTTATGTAAATAATGCTAGAGACACAACTCCCTTTAGCGTAAACGACTGTGTGCAGCTCGTCTTGTGATTAGTGGAATTATTTAGTCATCATTGTCAGTTCCTAATTGTACGGCGCCAAAGGCGAATTTGTGACTGAAAGCGTAGATAGGATTCATTTTGGCATATCTCCTAGCCCTTTGGTAACAGCTAAAGACCGCATGTCCGTAGAGAGTTAAAATCTTCCTAAGGCGGCCTGTAAATATAATATGGGTTAATTACAATGAACTTTGATACTAGTTACATCTGGTGATTTCTACTTACTTTTCACATTACTGAGAATTGGTTTTCATTCAATTGACCAACGTATTTTGCTTTACCTTAAATTTTAGTAAATTAATTAAGTGTTACGTAAATTTTTTTAGCATGAAAGTAGAATTAGAGCAGTTGAGATGCGATCGAAAAAAGGAAAGGTCCGAAGCACCCGCAACCGGCGAGCATGTATGAAAAGAGTACCTAATGAATGTTGAGGAAGCGCGGGCGGTTTTTAGGGATAGAAGTAAGTGGCATTCCGTTGTCTCTGCCTACCCCAAAGAGAAAAAGGGGTGAGTTGATATATGTATGTATGTATGTATTTTTTTTAGTTTTTGAGTTTAACAGCATTTCTATCAAACTCATGAGACGATCATTACGTGTACTGAGTAATATGCTGTTATGTATTAAATTAAATTTCTGTAACATTCTAAGGGTAAACGCCCTAAGCATTCGTGTGAAGCATCGCACAGTCATTCTATATGTCACAACACAACCGACGTCACGGCACAGCACAATGTCACGCATAAATATCAACTGGGAGTTCACCCAACAGTACACAGACATCAAAGGATCCGCTTTCAACTCGCGCGTTTGACTCGAACTCAAACCGTTTATAGTCGTAATTATATTATACTCTGTTTTAATTTTTATTTATGAGGTTTGATAATGTGTTACAAGCTTCCTGGTATCTTGTTTTGGTATATGAATTTTATCATGTTTAAATTTTAGGTTTATGAGGACCACGTTTCTTCTTCCCTTTTTTTTATAGACTTCACGCCTATATCCCCGAAGGGGTAGGCAGAGGTGTAATATTACATCCATTTTGCCATGAATTTCTTTGGCCCCTCGTAATAGGGGGGAGCCTATTGCCGTCACCGGGCACATCACCAGACTCAGGGCTGCTACTGAGAATTCTGAAAAACCCGGGACCTCCGATCAGCAGTCGCATACGCTATCCACTGGACCATATCTTCTTCAAAATTCAGTATTTTTCGTTGATTGGTATCTTCATCATATCAGCCAAACGACGTCCACTGCTGGACATAGGCCTCCCCCAAGGTTCTCCACACAGACCGGTCTTGAGCCGCCCGCATCCAACCGCCTCCCGCGATCTTGACCTCTGCTGCGTCGTCCGGTACGTGGCCGCCACTCCAAAACCTTTCTGCCCCAACGGCCATCGGTTCTTCGAGCTATGTGCCCTGCCCACTGCCACTTCAGCTTGGCTATCCGGAGAGCTATGTCGGCGACTTTGGTTCTATTGCGGATCTCCTCATTTCTGATTCGATCTCGCAGGGAAACTCCAAGCATAGCTCTCTCCATCGCCCTCTGAGTGACCTTGAGCCTTCTGATAAGGCCCATAGTGAGCGACCACGTCTCTGATCCATAAGTCATCACTGGCAACACACACTGGTCAAAGACTTTCGTCTTGAGACACTGCGGGATATCGGACGAGAAGATATGTCGTAACTTCCCGAACGCTGCCCAACCGAGTTGGATTCGACGATTGACCTCCTTCTCGAAGTTGGACCTACTTAATTGGACTACTTGTCCCAGGTAGATATACTTGTCGACAACTTTGAGCGTAGAGTTCCCAACCTGAATAGGAGCAGGTACAACATGGACGTTCGACATGATTTTCGTCTTGTCCATGTTCATCTTAAGACCTACTTGTTGGGAGACTCTACAGAGGCCATCGAGCATTATGCCTTGGTCTTCCATGGTCTCAGCCATGACTACGATATGGTCCGCGAATCGAAGGTGAGTGATGTACTCGTCGTTGATGTTGATGCCGAGTCCATTCCAGTCCAGAAGCTTGAAAACATCCTCCAGCGCAGTGGTAAACAGTTTCGGGGATATGACATCCCTCTGTCTCACTCCTCGCTGGAGTTGAATAGGTTTCGAACTCTGGTCCTGGAGGCGGACTGACATAGTGGCGTTTTCATACAAACACTTCAGCACTTCGATATATCGGTAGTCAATCCAGCACCGTTGGAGAGACTGTAGCACCGCCCAGGTTTCGATTGAATCGAAGGCTTTCTCATAGTCCACAAACGCCAAGCATAGGGGCTGGTTATACTCCTCGGACTTCTGTATGACCTGCCGCAGCGTATGTATGTGGTCTATGGTACTATAGCCTTTACGGAAACCGGCTTGTTCGTTGTCGTGTTATGAGGCTGGAAGTCGTCTAGCTTGCTCTCGAGACGATTCGTGATGACCCTCGAAAACAGCTTGTAGACGTGGCTCAGAAGTGTGATGGGTCTGTAGTTCTATAAGAGGGTTTTATCCCCTTTCTTAAAGAAAAGCACCACCACACCTCTGTGCCACGCCTGAGGCGTTTTACCCTCGAGAATGACGGAATTAAATAGCTTCCGAAGGGCTTCTCTAGCGGGTGCACCGCCAGCCATGAGAAGCTCGCTCGTAATTCCGTCATCACCCGGCGCCTTGTTGTTTTGAGCTGTTTGAGAGCCACACTAATCTCGTACATGCTGACGTCCGGGATATCTTCGGTATAGTGTCAGGTCAATCTTTAGGGTCTGACGCTGGAGTACTTGCGGGTTGTTGCGTTGTCGTGTATAGCTGTCCATAGAACATTTCGATCTCCTCCAAGAGCTCAGGCTTGGACGATACGATTCTGCCATCCTCCGTCTTCAGCTTTGTCAGCTGACTCTGCCCAACAGACAGATCTCTCTGGAACACTTTGGGTCCCTTATTCAAATTGCTAATGAGCTAAGGTAGACAGCAAGGTTATGTAACACACAAAAATATTTCTTAAAAAATGTTGGTGTAATAATACATTTTCCTATAATCTGGCAGAATAACGTAAGAGAGATGTTTATGGTGATGATAAAAACATCTTTCTTTTTACAAAATTGGTACTCTCGAAAGGAAACACTTTGTTTGACGGAAATATACTCATTTTAAGAAGTCTATGCCGTTTTGAATGTTGTAATTTTTTGACTGAATGCTAACACGCTGGTCGTGACTTCGATTTTCATTGTGTGATGATCACGGTGATTTGTTCAGTGTCTGAGTGTAATACATCTTTAATGTAGTAAAAAGTATTTAAGAATGAATAACTTATGGTTTAAGACATTTATTTTCTCAAAAGATTTACAAATCACTTACAGAAAAAATGTTAAACTTACATATATATTCTAAATAACATTAAGCCGATTGGCGTAGCGAGTAAGACACCGAATATTACTTACACTAAAACTTATGCACGTACTCAGTAATACTTAATCATTCATATCATTAAAATACCAATTGGTCTTTTAGAATTACCATTTAGTACGTTCAAAAGTAAAATAAAAGACTGCCTTATTAGGAAAGGTTATTATACCATTAATGATTATTTCAGTGATAAGAATAGATGGTCACTTACACTAGCCAACTCTTGATTTTTTAATTTATATAGATACCTTACTTTTCAGTTTTTTTTATATAATATCTCTAGTTCTATTAATTTAATATTCATGTATTATTAGGTCATTCAACTTACTATATTTACATTTTCATTGTTGTTCCACAAATTTTATTAAAATTTGCTACAGTGTTAGATGAAGATAACTCGTTATCATGGGCTGTATACTAACGTTGTAATTTTCGTGTATTCATATACCGTCACTTTCTGTAACATACTTTTCCACCATGGTTCTGAACATGATCGCGAGTTGCCTACATTATAAGGCGTAAGTGGATGCTCCTGTTACACAAGATTCACATTAGAAGACTACTGCAGCACTTAATTTAGTAACTGCATATTTGTTTAAGTAATATGTATGTTCTTATTTACTATATACAAGTAATTAATTACAATGTGAAACAGTTGCAGCTCCTTACAAAAACAAAATATGTACCATAACACTGGCGATTAAAAAGAGTGGCCACGAGTTTTATTGCCCGTTCTTTCTCGTGGTTCTACCTATTGCTTTGCGAATGGGCAGTAAATGTAAATGTAGAAGCATTATTACTTTACTTTAAAAATTTGACGTTCATAAGCGTCACGTTGTGACCTAGATGAATAAATGATTTTTGACTTTAAATGATTTTTGACTTTGATTCATTTTGTCATGCATTAATAATTACAAATTTACTAGCAATTTGTAATTATTATTGCAAACCGGTGCAAAAATAAAGCGTTAGTGCATCGTCGCTTCGTTCAAATGTATGAATAGACTGGCAACTTGTTTGTTAAGACCTGTGACACATTAACTCATTACGATATAAATTAACTTATTTGTGATTGTATAATTATATAAACGCTTGTAAGTATAAAGCTGGTACCGTATGGTATTCATTGTAAATATTTATTGTAGGTCTTGTTCAGTTTAAATATAATTGTTGTACATTACATAATAGATACCTAGTATTGTAGACATAGTATATGTAGGTACCTATTTTAACACATATATAGTTGTTTTATATATGTAGTATCTAAAATCGTGTAATTATTTTGATTATTTATATCAGTGACGAAAGATGGAATATTTCAAAAATAGGACCCCGATAGGAATTGCTTTGTATGGACTCGTCGCCACAGATTATTATATACCTATACATTTCTTTTTTTCTTTTTTATATAAGTAGTAAATCAAGTACATATATTTAGCACTGCATGCACACTAATTCATACACTTAATAAGCTTAGTGGTAATTACTGTAATTACGATAAATCATTTCAAATATGGCTTTTTAGTAATTTTTTAAAAGTTTGTAATGATTTTGAATCTTTAATAATTTTAGGTAATTTGTTGTAGTGTTGAGCTCCCTCGTAAAGAATACTCTTTTTCCATAGTTTGTTCTATGTATCCTTAGACATAGATTGTTAGCCTGCCTTGTCATACGTTTATGGTAATATATCTTTTTTGTAAAAGTTATTTGAGAATGAGTATCTTTGGTGAGTATTTTCCTGATAAAAATGCATGTGTTATATTTAAAAGTTTGCGTTAGATTAAATAACTTTGTTTCTCTATATATTTGAATAGTAGGTGTTAAATAGGGATATTAGAAATATATTTTTATGATTTTGTTTTGTGTCACTTGTAGTTTCTGCAGGTTCGATTTAGTGGCTGAGCCCCATACTTCAATTAAATAATCTAAGTGAGGCTTTATCAAAGAATTATATATGGTATATTTAACATGCCTCGGCAGACATCGAACTATACTTCTTATGGCTCCTGTTAATGAGTAGATTTTACTATGTATCTTTTTAATATGTTGTTTCCAGTTAAGCTGACTGTCAAGAACAAGGCCTAAATATTTCTCATCATTAACTTTTGTTAGTATTTCGCCATCAATAGTACGAGGTTGGTGACTCCCATTTTTTTTATTTTTTGCCGAGAAGACTATGTATTTTGTTTTCGAAGCATTAATTGTTAGTAAATTAGACTGTAGACAGATATGTAATATATCTAAGTCATGCTGAGCCGCACTAAGTACTGTTTCCAACGAATGGCCAAAGTAGAAAAGGCTGATGTCGTCGGCGTACAAAGTGATATCTCCCTTTAGTCTATTTTCATATATGTTGTTTCCATAAATAAGAAACAAAAGTGGTCCCAATATTGATCCCTGTGGAATGCCGCAAGTAACTGGTTGCGGGCCACTTTGGTGACCATTAATTTTAACAACTTGAGATCTATCTGAGAGGTATGATTTAACAATATCATTTGCCTTTCCTGTGACACCTATGTCTTTTAGTTTTAATAACAAAATTTCATGACTTACTGTGTCAAAAGCCTTTTTTATGTCGATGAAAATACCTAACGTAATTTTTTTCTGATCAATATTAAGTCTTATGTTTGTCACTTAATCAACAGTTGCAGATACAGTGTTTGACTTCGGACGGAAGCCATATTGCTTTTTATAAAGGTATTCAATGGCGGTCAAGTAGTCATATAGACGTGTATGTAGTATTTTTTCAAATACTTTCGACATTACTGGTAGTACCGATATAGGTCGATAATTGTGTGGGTCTTGTTTGCTGCCGGCTTTAAAAATAGGACTAACCTTTGCAATTTTTAGGCTGTTTGGGAAATAACCGTCACTTAAGCATTTATTAATACAGTATGTTGGATTTTTTGCTATATGATCTTTTATACACTTTAAAGATTTTGCGTTTATGCCATCTAAACCTGAACTGGTGTTAGAATCTAGGTCTTTTATTATTTTTAGCACTTCGTCTATGGTCGTTGGTCTTAGTAGTGGGTTTGCTTTGGCTGTATGATAGTGTTTGTGTCAAGTTTTTATGGTATTTTCGTGGTATGTAATTTGCTAGTTCAATACCTATTGTGGCAAAAAAATGGTTAAAATACTCACAAATTTCTTTTATATCTGTTATTGAACCACTGGAAGTATTGATTTTCAAAGACCTAAGGTCTGCTAATTCCAATTTATTATTTGACAGTGTATTGATTAGTTGCCACATTTTTAAAGGAGATTTCTTACAGTTTGTAAAAGCCTTATTATAAAATATAATTTTTAGCCGATTGGATATTCATAAAAGTTTGGTTTCTTAGCCTTACGAATTCTCTTCTTAATTTTTCATCTTCAGGTGCTTGTTTTAAGCTGTGTCATAGTTGGTTCCTTTTATTTATTAAGGTAATGAGGTCCTTGTTTATCCACTCTTTGCAAGGCGGGTTAACCGCTATTGTTTTTCTTATTCTTTTCTTTGAAATAGTTTGTCATAATTGCCATTCTAGCTCCTCATATCCTATACCAACTTCAACAAGTATAATTATTGAACGGATAATCTGATTACTAGTTATAGTAATCGGATCATCCGGTAAATAATTATATCTAAGATAAGAGACCCTGTGTTAACAGGGTCTCCTATCTTAGATATAAATTTGAGACAAGAACATATCGTGAATTTATAATTTACACAGATTTACCAAAAATAGCCGTCTTCACGTGAAAGAAAACCCATCAAATTATATTCAACCAGAAACTCTTTCATTGTTTTCCTTATGCGAATGTATTACAAGCTCGAACACGCAGCTAACAGTTGCGTCGCATGCGTGACTGCGTTCGCCGATGTCACTCCACCGTTCAGTATCCTGTCACGGCAATTAAGCGCCGGTGTGGTTCGCAAGTGTCGTCACTAGTCGCGCGACGACGTGACGCAATACGATGCGACACAATGCGACGCGACGGCGCGATTGCTGCGTGGCACCGCGATTTCAGCGGGCGCTGAGTTATGCCGCCGATTGGCGATTAAATGCGCTCAGTGATTTAGGGTTGAATGACGACCACTGATGCTGCGGTCACGCGTTTAGTGTTATGCATGTGAGGATGTTGGCGTATACCAATATTTTTATTTGCGTTTTAATTTTGTGAGTTCTTTTAATCAAAGTTAAGGTTAGACAATGAAGTTAGTCGCTACGATGAAAATTTAATATATGCAAAGCTTAACTCCAAGAAAAATTATATAATGATCATAATTTTAAGTACACACTTATATTACAAAAAAAAGTCGCTGAATAAAAACCCAATGAAATACGCATATATTTTTATCTTTTTAGCAATAGTTACTAATTAAGAATGTGAATGCTTAAAAACAGTCTCATGAGACACCACAGTACTCATCCACAACTAGTATGCTTAGTCAACAACAGACAAACCTTTGTCATTTTACTGGCGTAACATTCCACAGCGGATGATTTTCGGTTTTGTACTTAAATGTTTTTCCATTTGTGTAGTGAGGTAAAGATCAAGGGATTCACATATAAAATTCATACGATGTAAATGAGCTTAAACTAAGAGTTGTGATCCCAAACAAATATTTATCTGGAGCAGTGAATTTATCTTGAATAATTTGTCTGGGGGTAAACTTAAAAATTCTATCGGAAAACGTACACCATGTACGTACGCCATGACAACTTTACTATAAAGCTTTCTTAAAAAAATTATCGTGAAGTCTTGTCCGCGTAGTTACAATATATTACTATGCCACATTTCAGCTCACTAATGCTTATAGTTTTTGCGTAAAACCGCAAACGGACAGATAGACGGACGGACATGGCGAAACTGTAAGGGTTCCTTTTAGTTTACTACGGAACCCCAAAAAGCCAACGTGATATCTCAAAGTAGGTAATAAGGTAAGAGGCGATTGATGGAACTGCTGGTTACATTCAACAATGCAATTTTAATCACTCTCTGTAAAGCACGAATGGATGTATTATATGTGGAAGCTACCACGTGAGACGTAGAATATACGTTCAGACATCAGTTTAGTCTTTGACATGGATACCGATGAGGCTAATAGACTTTGTGCTTAAAAGAAACTGTAGCGCTATTATGTAAATGAAACAAGCTGTCATCCATTTAATTGGTTACCTCTGAGAACGTTGCTTTATTTTGTCGATCTATTAAGAAAGTTATGAACCGCTTTTGCATCGTTGAATGAAAATAATAAGTGGCTTCATTTTATTGTGTAGCACAGACGTAAAGATACGATAGGATAGTATTCTATCTATTGCATGACCACACTTGTCATGTACACGTTTCACAATATATTATATACAACGTAAAGATGTCTTTTAATTCATTTGATATTGATGACACGACCAACCGTTACAATTTGCTTTGAAACAAACCCATTTATTAAGTAGAGTCTTGTTCAAAAATAATTTATATTTCATTGGTTAATCTAGGCAACGAAGTAAATTACTGGCTGTCTGTGAATTTTAAATTAATGCATTTAATTATGTCTTTGATAAAGGATGGAGCTTGGTATTGGTTGTAGAACGTTGAGTTGGAAAGCTGAGAGCTATTTTAATATTATATTAGACACCAGCTTTTGCCCGCTGCTTCGCACGCGTAAATTTCGCTTAGATAAAATATTTTGTACAAATTCCCCTTCCCTCCTCAAGGAACATACATGCCAAATTTCACCTTCTTGCGCCCAGTAATTTCGGCTGTAATGTGTCTGTCAGTCAGTCAGTAACACAAGGATTATATATACACAGATTGAAGTGATTCCATTGAAAAAATAAAAGGTTTTACAGAAACTCTGAATCGCTGTTCTACCATTGAGGTAACATATATTTTCTACCCTCTTAGGGAAAAAAGTCTTAAATAAACATCTTTGTGTTCTCTAACGTCATTTGCGGATCCAATAAA
The DNA here is from genome assembly GCA_944739405.2 of Euclidia mi. NCBI lineage: Eukaryota > Metazoa > Arthropoda > Insecta > Lepidoptera > Erebidae > Euclidia > Euclidia mi. The sequence continues at coordinate 76,778,518 of OX123188.2, forward strand.
CAAAGTGTGAAGTTAGTCCCTTGAAGGCGTAAAAAGGTTCTATACAAATTATTACTTGTTATACCCTTACGGTAAGAATTTCCAAAAAGACTTTCTTAGTGTTCACTAACTTCATTTGAGGAACCAATATACATAGTTTGAAGTTAATCCATTGAAGGTATTAAAAGATTCATTCAAACTCTGAAAACCTGTTTAACTCGCTGAAGGGAGGTATTTCCTGCACTCAGTAGTTTCGGCTGTAGCGTGTCTGTCAGTCAGTCAGTAACGCAGGGATTTTATATATACCAATAATACAAATAAATAATATTTGACTGTCTGTAATCTCAAAATAACTGTATTGCATATTGTTGCTAACCCATTTCCAGTACCCCAATGATTTATTTAGATTGTTTTTCTGACTGTCTATTTATTCAGGGTAATCTTAAAAATGGCTGAATCGATTTAAGTTTATGTGTATTTTACTAATGGTTCATAAAAACTCACGAACAAACGATGAAAATTTAATTTAGGCGTAGCTGCTTGCAAAAGCTAGTTAAAATTAAATTAGTCAAGGATGCCGTATCTAGCAGTATACATTTGTATATCTCAGCGACATTGTAAAAAAAAAATCGAGCAAGTGCGAGTCTGACCCGCGCACCGAGGGTTCCGTACGCATTGCATCGTGTATCAAGTCGAATTTTGCCCGTTTTTACGTCGAGTGCCGTTATAGAATATTGCTAAAATAAGTATAAGAAAAGTTTTTCTACTGTTAACATGAATGACCTCCTTAACTTTAGCAGTAATGGCGAAAATATTTAATTACATTCCTATCTACAAAACCGTTCTTGGAGTTATTCTTGTCTTCATACTGTAAGACCTTGCTTCTTGCAAAATTACAGTACTCTAAGTCCACAAAAAGCACCCTTTAGGTTTTTATTTACAAAATTCATAAGAATTTGAAAGAAATTATGTATAAATGGCCATATTTTTTTATTGCACTGTGAAAGATCCTTGGTTTTTTCACGAAACTATGGCACTGTGCATTTAAGTAACTAATAACTCTCGAGCAACTTTTAAAATGACAGATGATTTCGTTTTTCGACGTGACATCTTCAGTCTATCGCGAACAAATCGTAACGCGCATGCGTGACTTGACTTGTCCGTTTAAGCGACAATTATACATATTATTATTAATGACAGAAATTTTGTTTACCATCTCAACTGTATTTTATTCATCTCGCTGATTGCAAATAAATATTTTCTTTCACACAATAGCACAATTTTATTTATTTACCTTATAATATATAGGTTGTTGTTAATTACGCTAGTCCTCTAAATCTGTATGAGCGCCTATACAACTTAGAGGAATATCTTAAATGGAGTCTAATAAGTATGTATGGGGACACCCTTAAATTTTCCACTTTTTTTATTTTTTGTAATTTTTCCTTTATTTGTGCTGTAAGACCCTGCTTTTGGCCAAATTTCGTGATTCTAGTTCAACAAAAACTACCAAATAGGTTTTCGACCCAAAACCTATAGGGTACTTACGGTTGACCTAGAATTGTAAATTTTGGTTAAAACCAAGGTCTTACAGCACAAGTAAAGGAAAAATTTCGAAAATTAAAAAAGGTTGAAAATTAAGGTTAATTTTGGTACTTACGAGTTTTCGCAAAAATCTAATTTTGACCATATCTTTTTATCGGGTTGACCCAGGACCCTAATTTTTATACACCTAATAGGAACCATAGACCTCAGTATCTAGTACAAATTTCAATTTGCTAGGTCCACCCGTTCTTGATAAAATCGGTGGTGACACATGGACAGACAGACAGACAGACGGACAAGAAAGTGATCTTATAAGGGTTCCTTTTTTACCTTGTGAGTTACGGAACCCTAATAAAAAAAATATCCAAGTTCAAAAAGCCTTTCTTAGTATTTTTAGGTTAAAGAAATGAGAGAAGCCTTGGTCAGGAGTGGGACAAAGCACATGACTGATAAAAAGTGCTAACCTGCGTCAAAATAAATAAAAATAGCAAAATAACGGTCCTTAGTATTTTGGCTTCTATTGGTCATACAAAGAACCATCATACGTTTTAGTTACTGAAGATGAAGAGCGCTTAAAAGAGAGCCAGCCACATAAATTTAAATGAATGAAAATTAAATGCACATCAGGGACGATGAAAAAAATCAAGTGAAGGAATTAAAAGTTTCATACAAACTGTTTCATACATTCCTTTTAAACTCCCCGTTTTAGTGGTGAACACACTAAAGTCACTTGAGGAACCGATATACAAAGTTTCAAGCGAATCCATTGAAGTTCTTTTTATACGCAACATGGGACACCTTTTCGTAACTCCCATAGGGGAGTGACTTCGAAAACTCCTTTCTTGGTGTTCACTAACATCATTTGAGGAAACAAATTCCGACTCCCCTTTGTAACCCTTTAGAGTGCTTGTACACGTTAAGAAAATTTACCGTGTCTGCGGCAGACAAGACAAATTCTTCGTGTACACGACAAGAATTTTGTCTGTTCTACACACGACAACTTTTCGTGTCTTCCGCAGACAAGACCAATCGGAACGTGTACACGACAAGATTTTTTTCGTGCAGTCGCCAGTCGGGCGTAGGGCGCGCAAGTATCAGTGGATCTGTTTTGTATAAAATGACATGGAATTAATATGGTTTATTTGTTTGAAGAATCGAGTCCCATGGTGCTGTGGTTCGGTTTTGCAATATATATAATGTGTGTTTTTGCTGTTGGTTCCTTTCTGCTTTTTGTATAGGTAACTTGTTTCCAAGGAAAAAATCATGTGGATCTTTTTTGAATAAGAAAATAAACCAAATTTTAAATTAGTATTCTTGTAACGGGTTCTAGTATAGAAACGCAGTAGAGGTTCTAGATGCGTTTATTGCCGAGTATTGTCTCACTTCCCTTGCACGAGTATGACCGACCTGTTGGTCGGCACTGGCCTGAACACTAAGGGCTGCAGTCTCCCACGCTGTTCCCTCCGGTAGTGTGCAGTGCAGGCTGCTTGAAGTGCTGCGCGTAGCGGTGCAGGTCCTCGCTGACGTTGGCTCAGCTGGCAGGCGCCGGCGGTGCGAGTATGATGAGCAGGGCAGGCCAGACTCTTCGGCAGAGGTGACGCCGATGGCGATGCAGGAAAGTGTAGCGGTCTAGGAGCGTAGCCCGGAGTCTTAAGGTGAACCTGGAACCTGAAGGGAAACAGCATTAGGAAAGCCACAACCAATAGAGTCAGGCAGGCGGCGTCAGCCGGCCTCAGCTAGCAGGCAGAGAGATGGGCAGTACGCTAGTGCAGTAAATGTAGTAACTCACCCGTAGCTGGGACCAAGATACACGTATGAAGTAGTAGTAGTGGCACGTAGTTAGGCACGGTAACAATCATTAGCGGTGCCGGTCTCTCTGTCGGCCCCTATATATACTGGGCCCTCCATCAGAGTTCGTGTCAGCGCATAACCAAATATGGACACAACTCACGAGCGCGGACGATGGCCTTCTCTGATTGGCCGAGCGTATGGACGGTATTATGACGTACGCTCGGTAGGTACCGGTCACACGTTACAATACCGCCCGCCTTAGGAGAGGATTTTACGTGGCTAACAAGGAAAATCCGACTAGCTGCGTTAGGTCTATGAGTCCGCTACTGTCCAAGCTAAAACGGCATATAGAAAGAAGGAAGGGAAAGTCTTATACGGTTTGTAACAAATAGTTAGGCACCATAGTGTATAAGTTTTAGGTCCTTTATGTGCCAAAACCCAATAGAATTTCCAGACGCGTCCGACAACTCGTAAACGAGAGGCGACTTTTTATTAATCACTGTGCACTTCACGAATTTAGGGGCTAGTTTCTTACAGAAGGACTTATCCTTGTCGCTCTGATAAAAAGTCTTTTTCCACACAGTGTCTCCCACATTAAACTCAGCTGGTTTACGGCGTAAATTATACGTTTGGGAATTCCTAGCATGAGCTTGAATGAGGGGTACCTGAACTTTGTCAAATATGCCTGATAAGTGACCTATGTTTTCTGCGTAATCGCCCCTAGGTATGTATACTATATCATCAGCGTCCGTGTCGACATAGTGTGAGCCGCATGGAACTAATTCACGTCCATAGACTAAAAAACTAGGTGTATAGCCCGTGACTTCATTAACTGCAGTATTTAATGCAAACTGCACCTTAGGTAGGAGAGTGTCCCATAAGCTCTGGTCATTTCCTACAAATGCCGCTCAGGTAGAACCAATGGTTTTATTATAGCGTTCGACCGTATTCACATGTGGGGAATATTTAGGAGTATAATGAAGATTAGGGATTTTGTACTTGCGCAACATAGCTTTTAAAGTAGCACTTACAAACTGTTTACCATTGCCCAATATAATTGTAGATGGTATACCATGAACTAAAAATATTTTTTCTTCCAAAATATTAGTTATTATTTCAGCAGTTGCGCGCCTGATAGGAAAAAGTAGACAGTATTTACTAAAACAACAAGTTACTACAAAGATGTAGGCGTTTTGTTTTCTTGTGACGGGTAATGGCCCCACCAAATCTACACTAATGGTATAGAAGGGTCGTGAACACTCTTTGGGTCGTCCCATGGTTCCCAATGGTGCATGGTTCTGATGTTTGTGCGCTATACAAGTGTCGCAAGAGTTTATGAACTTTACCAAGTCATCGTGCATTTTGGGCCAATAGTAACGCAGTGCTAAGCGCTTGTAAGTTTTAAATATACCGAAATGCCCCGAAGTGGGTTCGGCATGGTTCTCTAATATAGCATTATTTCGATCAGAAGAAGGTAGCACTTCTTTCCATTCAAACTCCTTACGTAGCATACACCTAGATTTTATCATACGATACAATTTATTATTTTTAATAGAATAGTCTGGATAGTCATTAGGCGAAGATAAACAACCATTGTAGGTGGATGAATACCATTGATCGGTGTCAACATTAGGGTTGTTTACGTTATTATTATTATTACCATTCGCGTTAATTATATTTACAGGTAGGGATCGTGATAACGCATCAGCTATAATATTATCTGCGCCGCGCCGATGCTTTATTTCGAAGTTAAAGGCTGACAGACGAACCGACCACCGAGCTAATCTACCAGTCGGGTTGCTCAAGTTTAGGAACCATTTCAGTGCAGAATGGTCAGTATACATCATGAAGTTTAACCCGTTATCTAAATAACAGCGCCAATATTCGAGGGCTGTTAGAACTGCTAATGTCTCCCGTTCTGTTATACTGTAGTTTTGTTCCTACATTGTTGTTGTGCATTTAGTGACCTACTCATGTAAGCAATAGGTAGTTCCACGCCATCTATTTCTTGTGTAAGCAACCCACCGATGCCACTCGCACTCGCATCTGTATGAACTCGAAAAGGTTTCTCGTAATCGGGACACGATAATATTGGTGCGGAGCTTAACAATTGTTTTAGTTTACAAAACGAGTCATCAGCTTCCACTGACCACTGGAATGGTGCAGCATTCTTACCGGTAGAAGTAAGTTTGTTCAAAGGACCGGCAATAGTACTAAAATTAGGTATAAATCGCCGATACCATGATGCAATGCCTAAGAACCTTTTGACTTCTTTTTTATTCTTAGGCGTAGCATATTGAAGAATGGCTTCCACCTTACATGGGTCTACTTGTAATCCTTTAGAGTTTACTACGTAGCCCAAGTACTTCAATTCATCACGGAAGAATTTAGATTTTTCTAAGTTAATGGTTAGGTTGGCCGATTTTAATTTATCGTATACTTTATTTAATAGTGACACATGAGCATTAAAAGATGGCGATGTAAGCACGATATCATCTAAAAAAATTGGGCAAGTGCGAGTCGGACTCGCGCACAAAGGGTTCCGTACCATCATCTATAAAAGAAAATCACGTTCGTTGTATGTATACTTAAATACTTTATAAGTTTCTACCTGTTTATTAAGATCGAGTAACAAATTGCTTAAAAATTACGTTTGTTGTATGGGCGCCCCCCTTTATTATTTACTTTTTTAAATTTAATTATTTATTTTGAAAGGTAATATAAAACTACATATTCTGTAAGAATTTAAAGCGTCTTCCTGTAACAGTTAGTAATTTTGAGCAAAAAATACGAAAAAAACACGTTTTTTGTATGGGACCCCCCCTTAATTTTTTATTTTTTTTTATTTTTAGTATTTGTTGTTATAGCGGCAACCGAAATACATAATTTGTGAAAATTTCATCTTTCTAGCTATCATGGTTTATGAGATACAGCCTGGTGACAGACAGACGGACAGACAGACAGACAGAGAGCGGAGGCTTAGTAATAGGGTTCCGTTTTTTACCTTTTAGGTACGGAACCCTTAAAACGAATACAGAGTTTTCGAACTCTGGACTGTTCGTAAACAAGTGATCCACCAAACGCTGTTGTGTCGCAGGCGCATTCGTTAAACCAAACGGCATAGTCACAAATCTAAATGTTCCTCTAGTAGGCACATAGAACGCAGTCTTATCACGATCACATTCGCGAAGAGGCGTCTGCCAAAAGGACTAAGATAAGTCTATACTACTTAGATATCTAGCGTTCCTAAGGTTGTCTAAAATTTCGGATACGTACGGTAGTTTGTACGCGACTTTTTTCGCATTTTTCTACCACTCATAATGCAAGCATTTCGTCCAATTCGTCAATAATTATTTTTAATTTCGCCGGCGGTAACCTATAATATCTTTGGCGTATCGGCGCAGAATCGCCAGTGTCTATTGCATGTTCTATTAAGTGAGTTCGTCCTAACCCGGTTCTTTCAGTAGAAATCGACTCGTATTGCTTTATAATGAACTTAGCCGTTCTTTGTTGTGACTCACTCAACTCACTAAGAGATTGCAATACGTTCGTGTTACTCGACTTATTTTCACTTAACACACTACACGGCAATGTTTTAGACATGCATACGGATGCGATATGGTTAGGCAGTAATTTAAATAGTTTCCAGAAATCGATGCCTAAAATTAAATTACTTGTAACTTCTGGAATAATATAAGCTTTCAATAAATGGTTTGACTATTAAAAGTAGTGGGTAAGTTGATAAACCCGTGCGGCAACAATATATTTCCACCCGCGGACCGAATGAAATTAGTGTTGTGACACTGCTGTATTTCTAACCCGGTTTTAGTCATTACCTCCTGTAGCGTATGACCGGTACCTACCGAGTGTACGTCATAATACCGTCCATACGCTCGGCCAATCAGAGAAGGCCATCGTCCGCGCTCGTAAGTTTTGCCTACATTTCGTAATGCGCCGACACGAACTGATGGAGGGCCCAGTATATAAAGGGGCCGACAGAGAGGCCGGCACCGCTACTCTACACTAACCTACTACCGCTACTAAATTCTATACCGCTAGATCTACAATTATACTACTTCATACGTGTATCCTGGTCCCAGCTGTGGGTAAGTTACTACATTTACTGCGTTAGCGTACTGCTCATCTCTCTACCTGGTAGCTGAGGCCGGCTGACGCCGCCTGCCTGACTCTATTGGTTGTGGCTCTCCTAATGCTGCTTTCCTTTAGGTTCCAGGTTCACCTTAAGACTCCGGCTACGCTCCTAGACCGCTACACTTTCCTGCATCGCCTTCGGCGTCACCTCTGCCGAAGAGTCTGCCCTGCCCCGCTCATCACACACACACCGCCAGCGCCTGCCAGCTGAGCCAACGGCCGCTACGCGCAGCCCTTCGAGCAACCTGCCCTGCACACTACCGGAGGGAACAGCGTGGGAGACTGCAGCCCTTAGTGTTCAGGCCAGTGTCGTGTTGTTGGTCGGTCGTACTCGTGCAAGGGAAGTGAGGCAATACTCGGCAAATAAACGCATAGAACCTTTTCTGCGTTTTACTACCAGAACCCGTCACACTCCATATGGGAGTTGTTACCTAGAATTGTAATGGCTGAACCGGAATCGAGCAATCCACAAATAGGTAAACTGTTAATCGTTACGTTAACATAGGGCCGTAGGTAATTTTTAGGTTTATTATCCAGGATCGAGGCGACGGAATAACTAGAGAAATACACTTTTAGAGTGTTTAGCCAATTTCTCCAATCATCTTTGTCATAATTGGTTGAATAGGTTGTAGAACCTAATTTAGGCTTTGACACGCCCCAATCCTGACCAACTAGTTTTTTGGTTTCGTAGATTTACAGTTCGGGCAGTTAGGGAATGTCACATCCCTACGGCCACACTTGAAGCAAATTGCAAACCGATCGCGTTTGCACTCATTCAGACTGTGATCATTGATACGGCAGCGCGGGCAGTACTTGGACGTGACTAGAGCGACAGAGCTAGGTTTAGACTTAGGATTGCTAGGTTCGTTGTTCTCAGTGTATTCGGGATTTCCGGGCGTACCCTCTATAGTAGCAACGGGATAATTATTGTAGGAATTATTACGCGCTCGGTTATTAGGTTTGTGACTGTAAGCTAGGTCTGGTGCCAACGTGTCGTTACTATAAGTTCGCGGAATTGAGAGTTCAAACATTTCATCCGTTCGTATAAACATAACGTCTGCAGTGTTGCTATACTGTCTATTGAAGATATTGACGGAGCTAGCACTAGCGAGTAGCATGGACGTATGTTATGCAATAGAATGTCTAACTTTTCACGTTCGGACAATCGCTTTGACGGTGACAGCCTAGCGAACAGCTGATTCATTATCGCGAGATAAATAATTATAGTTTCGGTAGCACCTTGAGTACGTCGGCGGATTTCATTTAATAACCGGTAGTCATAATCGTACGGTGTGAAATCGTCTATTAATTTAGTGGTGAGTTCTTCCCATGTAGTGAAATATTCTTTTAGGCCGCGGTACCAGTGAAGTGCGTTACCGGTGAATATTTCGGAGGCATACGATAAAATTTTTGTGGAAGGTAGATTACGCGCGGTTTGGAATTCGGTTACGCGTTGTAGGAACGCTCGGACGCATCCCGTACCGTCGTATTTTAACTTGGACAGTTCGCTAACTCTCAAATGCTCGCTATGCAATACTGGGGCTAACCCTACCTGCGTCGAGGTAGACGGCGCAGGTTGGACCTCTGCCACAGCATCAGCTAAGCGAACAGCTGATTGCTCATGGCGGACAGCTCCGCCGAGAGCTTGTCGAACCGGCTGCACAATTCGGTTATCCGTTTCGAATACGCCGTAGGACGTTCCATCCTACGGAGTCTGTGGTATAAGTGGTTGTGCAGTGCGCTAGACCTCCTAGCTAGGTTCGCGTCGTAAGAAATAGTTAACGAAGCCAGCCAGCTCAGAGACGGCCTCGCTAGCGCCCTCGAAGTCCACCGTGATGGCTAGGCCGGACTCCAAAATATCATCATCTGGAATGGCTTCCAGTAATTTAGGGAGCTGCTTCCGCAGACCTAGGACAGAGGTAGCCGGCTCCTCACCTCTAATTGCGACCTCGTATGATAGTTCATTTTTATTTAGTAGAAAGTATTTTATGGGGTGTGAGCCCATTGTGTATGTAATAAATAAACTGCGTAAGTATATACTACACACTACACTTAGTGCGCAAGCGTTCCGCCCTTACAAATGGCCTACTTTACGATGAGGCGTAAGATTTCGACCGTTAGGACTAATTAGAAAAACTTTGAGATTCAAATTTGCGAACTGGTACGTAGTAGGTAGTTACACTAAAAGGTACACAATTAGTACAACAATACGTACCGGTTCGCTGTAGCCGCACCTCCTCGCTTACAATGATGGAGACCTGCTAGAAGAGAACTCGAGCACGGAAAGCGAGACAATAACCCACGTAGGCGCCACTGTAACGGGTTCTAATATAGAAACGCAGTAGAGGTTCTAGATGCGTTTATTGCCGAGTATTGTCTCACTTCCCTTGCACGAGTATGACCGACCAAGAACACGACACTGGCCTGAACACCAAGGGCTGCAGTCTCCCACGCTGTTCCCTCCGGTAGTGCGCAGTGCAGGCTGCTTGAAGGGCTGCGCATAGCGGTGCAGGTCCTCGCTGACGTTGGCTCAGCTGGCAGGCGCCGGTGGTGCGAGTATGATGAGCAGGGCAGGCCAGACTCTTTGGCAGAGGTGACGCCGATGGCGATGCAGGAAAGTGTAGCGGTCTAGGAGCGTAGCCCGGAGTCTTAAGGTGAACCTGGAACCTGAAGGGAAACAGCATTAGGAAAGCCACAACCAATAGAGTCAGGCAGGTGGCATCAGCCGGCCTCAGCTAGCAGGCAGAGAGATGGGCAGTACGCTAGTGCAGTAAATGTAGTAACTCACTCGTAGCTGGGACCAGGATACACGTATGAAGTAGTAGTAGTGGCACGTAGTTAGGCACGGTAACAATCATTAGCGGTGCCGGTCTCTCTGTCGGCCCCTATATATACTGGGCCCTCCATCAGAGTTCGTGTCGGCGCATAACCAAATATGGACAAAACTCACGAGCGCGGTCGATGGCCTTCTCTGATTGGCCGAGCGTATGGACGGTATTATGACGTACACTCAGTAGGTACCGGTCATACGTTACATTCTTCAAAAAAAGCAAAAATCTAAATTTGTCGAGTGGTTCCTTTTTGCATAAATACGGACAATTCAAACGCACCTACATCATTCATTTTCATTCTTAACTAAAAATTAAAACACCGATATCTTCCTTTTCCAGGATTCCCGAGTGAAAATAGAATCATTTATAGACTCTGTTATATAATAATCTGTATTTTTGAAAATTCTAATAAGAAGTAATATGTTTTCTTACATTTGTCATGTCGTCGAAGTCTTTGTTTAAGATAATAAATATTTCTCTCCATGCTTCGAATGTGAGTCTTTTATCTTTATATATCTCTAAAGTTTTGTCCCACAATACCGGTTGTCCCTCTACTAAAGTTATAAGTAACTCATCAGCCATTTTGTACTCTACGCTGCAGTACACGTCCACACCAAATGCACAACAAAAACTACCCACAGATCACTACTTACCTGGCTGTGTGAACCCTACTACTCTGCCCCCCACCGCTCCACAACAGCGTTCGCCGCGTCGTGTCTTGCGCAGACAAGATTTTTTTCATGCACCGCTACGAGCAGTGTACACAGTTATTTTCTAGTTACGACACGAATTCTTGCATAGGCCTGGCGTATTTTCTTACCGTATACAAGCGCCCTTAGGGTGAGAATTTCCAAAAAGATTTTCTTAATGTTTACTAAGGTCATTAGAGAAACCAATATACAAAGTTTGAAGTCAATCGACTGAAAGAACAATAAGTTTCATACAAAAGTTGACCCCCTATCTTTCCCTCTTAGGGGTGGAATTTCTAATAAATTATTTTTTAGTGTTCACTATCATCATTTGAGAAACCAATATACAAAGTTTGAATTCAATCCCTTAGAGAGATAAAAAGTTACATGACCTCCTATCTCCATAAAAATAATTCTTAATGTTCACTTTCGTCGTTTGAGGAACTAATATACAAAGTTTGTAGTCAATCCATCGAAGGAATAAAAAGTTTCATGCAAATTTTGAACCCCAATTTTACCCCCTTAGGGGCGGAATTTCCAAAAATTCTCTCTTAGTTATCCTTACTCTACATTCCTCAAGGAATATTTATATGCTAAATTCCATCTTCTTGTGACCAGTAGTTTCGGCTTTAGCGTGTCTGTCAGTCAGTAAGTAACGCAGGATTTTATATATTAAGATTTTAGAGGAATATGGTGGAATAAATATTAGAGTTTCTTATGCGGGGTGAGTTGTGATGTAGTTTTTAATGTGAGACATAGCTCATATTGGGTAGGCAGGACTTACAGTACAGATATAACTATTATATCGGGCATATTAGACATCTCTCTCTTATGTTACATGGAGTACGATCACCGTAATTGGTTTGTTTATTAAAATAGCTCTTTTAGGTCAACCTGATTGGATTCTGAACCATGTGATGTAGGGCAATCTTCCTGTTTCTCTTTAGAGGCAGCTCATGGATGTGTGCATGCTCCTTCAAGAAGATTTGGTTCTAAGAAGAGAATGATAGGGATACATACAAAAAGAATGGGAAGGCCTTTGCCCTGCACTGCCGTCCTTACGAAAAGTGCAATAACTCGAGTTTTGCACCGAATTGAGATAAGTACATAATATTCGGAATCAGCAGAACGAGATCTATATATTATTATTCTTTTAAGACACTTTTTACGTATCTATGACGCAGCCGGTTTTAATACTTAGCCTAACTGCAATATCTAGCTCGATGCTTTATGATATCTATATATTATTATTCTTTTAAGACACTTTTTACGTATCTATGACGCAGCCGGTTTTAATACTTAGCCTAACTGCAATATCTAGCTCGATGCTTTATGATTTACATATCAAGACCGAAATAACTAGATAGGAATAACTTACTTACTCACGCCATTAAGAAATTTTACTAACTATATCTGCAATAAGTAAAGTATACTATATATGTATGTATAGTTCGTAATTTGTAATATTCATTTACTACTTATAAGTGCTATATATTGCAATATAAAATTTTTGAGTTATTGCAGATATGATATGGATCCTTATTTACGGTATTAAGTAATGTACTTATTATTTCTGCAATAAGTAGAGTTACTTCATTTATAATTACCATATTCCGTTACTTGTGATTCGCATTTACTAGTTATAATTACAATAAGCTTGAGTCATTGCAGTTATCTTAATGGACCTTATTAATAATTATGGGAAGGATACTAAAATTGATTTAGTAAGTAGATATATATTGCATTTATTTCTAGGAAGATTAAATGAATACAGTATTATTATTATGTATATTATTAACCTACGCGGCAGTGATAGCCGAGTGGATATACCAACAGACTGCCATGCAGAGGGTATCAGGTTCGAATCCACGGCGCGCACCAATGACTTTTCGGAGTTATGTGCGTATTGAATTGTTAATTATCGCTTGTCCCGTGCCTCGGAGAGCACGTTAAGCCGTCGGTCCCGGTTGTCATGAAGATCTTTGACAGTCGTTACAGGGCGTCAGTACCTTCTAAATAAACTGACACTAGTCTAAACCATGGAATATCGCTATCCCTTCGGGTTGCGGAGGTCAGACAGGCAGTCGCTCCGTGGAAAAGCTAATATTCAGCCAAATCCGGTTAGACTAGAAAGCGGACCCCAGACTTAAACTGGGAATACGCCAAGAGAGAGAATATTATTAACCTACGCGATATAAATTGCAATAAATTCACAATTTATTGCGATTATAACAAGCACCGGGAGGTAAAGGGGTACGAGGGAAGTAAAATATTTCGTGCAAAAAATAAAACAACCTTGAAACAATTTTATCACTATACATTCAATCATAAAATTATCGGGAATGGATTATTTGTTCATGGTTCCAAATTATAATTTTTTGCTATTTTTTGTTGTTAGATTGGCACACTTGTTTTCTATTTTGGCACGGAGTCTGAGTTACATCTGTTATTTATATTAAATACAGTGCTGTTCTTAGTTATATCATATCTAGTGTGTTTGCGAATTTCATAATGGACAAAAACATCGAATAAAGAGTTTGTCTTAAATTTTGCATTACCAATGGAATTTCGTGTTCGAAGTCAATAAAATATTACAGAAGGCTTACGGTGAATGGACTTTATCAAAAACTCGTGCTTATGGGTAGTACAAAGCGTTCAAAAGCGGTCGAGATGTGATGGAAGATTTGCCTCGCTCTGGTAGGCCATCAACGTCTGCAACTGAAGTTAACATCGCAAAAGTGAAGGAAACAGTGACTGAAAATCCTCATTCAACTTTGAGGGAGATAGCCGCCGAATATTCTGTATCTCACAAGTCAATCCGTATTATTTTAATTAATCATTTGGGTATGAAACATATTGCAGCTCGGCTAGTCCCAAAAGAAATGGCTATTCTCGAAAAACTCAATTGAGTAGACTCAACTCGAGAGACTCAATACCATCGAGCACCCACCACATTCACCAGATATGGCACCAGCCGACTTCTTTTTTTTCCTAAACACTAATTACCACTTCGTGGCACCCATGTTCCATCGGTAGAAGACACAAAGGAGAATTCGCGGCGAGAACTGAACTCAATTTCGGAAACAGTGTTTCAAAAAGTTTTGATGATTGGATTAATATTATTGGCGTAAGTGTATCATTTCTGGTATCATTTCTATCATACTTTGAAGGTGATAAAATAAATTTGGATGAATAACAAACAGTTTGTGTATTATTGATCTTATCTCGGTACTTTCTTGACAGAGTATTAGTAACGGTTGAACTTTAAATGCTGGATAATAGACCAGAATTAATAAGTAAGATGGCGAAGTGATTCCCATTGTAGTTGTACTTTTTAGTTTGGAATAAAAAAGATTTAATATTAAATTTTTTAATTCATAAAATTATAACCGATTTCACATTATTTTAAAAACACATGTAAACGCAGATATGATGAGTAGAATTGGCTTTAACGAAAACAGTTTCATACTAAATGGGTGAGAGGAAAAATAATGTTTTACAAACTTCTGTTTATTCATAGGTATTTGAAATAAAAGTGTAACATCTCCGGTTTTTTAATAGTAACAAGTTAAAACTTTGGTGTTTTAAATTTGTCTCTTGCTAATGAGAACCGCAATAAATAAGAAACTTAATGCACTTTTGGTTAGGAAGCAGTTAAATAAAAATAGGAATTGCTATTCATAAATGCATCATGTTGGTTTCCTAACCATTGGTGCAATAAGTAGGTTACTTATTGCGGTTATAACTAGTAAACATTCTTTCTACATAGTAATAATACTTAACATTATTTTATTTATTGGTATTTATATCGGGAATAAATGCGGGAACAAACATTAAGTATCACATAATATTCTCTACATTGTTATACATCATGTACTTAGTTAAAGTTTCAATCCGATACCTTGTATAGTGATGGAGATACAAACAAAACAAAAATAAAATCTTTACCCGCGTTTTTCTCGAAATCACGTTTGACCTAGTTATTGCACTTTTCGTAAGGACGGCAGTGCAGTGGGAAGTCACATGCACATAAAAAAAGGTCAACCTGGGTGTTCAATTGCAATGGAGTTTACTTCAAGTGTCGGGGACGCTATGACCTTCATTTGTAAGCTCTGTTTATACACTTCTGAGTTTATTAGTTTGAAAGGATAAGAGCTATCACATAGACTAGAGGTAATTTATACCAAGAGCTCAAGGCTGATTAATTCTGCTATGCAAGATTCTCAATGACTATTACACTATTACGAATGTAATTTCAGAAATGGGTTATGTTGTGTGGGGTCCAATTTAAACACGGGATTGACAGACACAAGAACGAGATGGACAGCAAAGTGATACGAGTGGTTGTTTTACCTGTTGATGAAAAGAATACTGAAAATACCAAAGTACCTGTAATTATTATGGCGATAGTCTAGTGGAGAGACTAAAATACTGTTATGAAAAGAGTTCTAAGCCATGGCGCTCTGCATTGACTTTTAAATGTTAAATGTTTATTCAATTATTATTTATATAATCACTTGCTATACGGCAAAGGCAACAACAGGGATTTCTCCATAATATTCTCGAAAGACACGTGCTATCTGTGAACTCACACTCGTCCAGCGTGGTTGACTATGGCCAAATCCTTCCCAAAGGGATAGAGGCATGTGTCCAGCCAAAGGAGAGTTTATAAACGGGTATGGTAATATTATCCATGGTTCGAGACTTTGCCTTAGACATAGGGTTCACTTTTCAGTTCAACCAGGTGCGACAGAAAATTTTCTTTTCCTCAGAGCCCAGAGATAGCGATGTTCCATGGCCCAGGCAAGCGTCCATATATTCAATGCTTAGGGGCCGCCCATAGAGACTGGCAAAGTGTTTTATGACAGCCGAGATGTATGAAATTATTATTATACCCATAACGATGATAAAAGTATTTTCTTTCTCCACATTCTAATTATTTTATCTCATAACTGTTGAACTTCGTCATATCTTAATTACCTATGTAGCTTCCTTAACACGTTCTCACTTCAACGCATCGCTAATTTTTGCCCATAAGTCACGTAAAGTTACCGCCAGGTTATGTTGGGTACTCCACGCGCTGTAAGACTGCCTCAGGGCTGTATATGTACATCTCAGTAACAGTCGATCCGAACGAATGTTCTACTACGTATTAATTTTATTATCATGTGCAAATACGGGATGGTGCGGCGCTGCTAACGAAGCGCTGCGCTGTAAGGATGCTTTACAAGATTTGCTTCGCACGTGTGTCTGAGGATTAATCTTGTGTTTAGTTGTTGAACGGATTTGAAAGTACATGACGGTGGCAGAATGTATGCCTAGTAAGTACTGTAGGCCAGAAAATTACTAAAGATCTATCAGTCCCAAATCTTCGGTTACAGTACAGTAATTAATAAAGGGGTTTTGGGTTTAATACCACCAAAAGTCTGCGTAATTTCTAATTCAGCAGCTAGACAGAGCAGATTATTAATACCTCGGAGTAATATATCCATATCGTTTTGGACTTCTGGTACACAATTAAGCTAGTCGTGAATTACAAGGTTGATAAAATTTCTACATCTAAACGATTAAAATATTTGAACAATCAAAATTAATGTCATCGGAATGATTTATTTTGATTTCTTTAAATTATAATTTTCTCTTACTGTGTGTTCAACAAAGACAGCAATAGACAAATTTCAGTTTAGTGTTTTAAGGAAAAAAATTGGAGCCATTGGTGTACCAATGGCTCCAATTTTTTGTAGGGTGTTTTTATACTACCAATGTGTACATTGGTAGTATAAAAACACCCTACATAATAATATACTGGTGTCTACTATCGCGTCACTAAATAACAACCATTCTCACACGCGCTGTATCCTTATCAAAACTAAGTCCAGCGTCATTTTTGAATAGCGTATTCTCCGGAGGACAAAATTAAACGTCGGGTGAAAAAGGCCTCTTACAACTTAAATCTAAAACGAAAACCAAATACGTGGCGTAAAAAAAACAGTGTATTATATTATGTGGTAATACGTATCGTATGACAGTTCCGAGTATTCTGATGTTAGGAGAAACTGTACTGGTAGCGATAGATTAATGGGTGAAATAACAGGTCTCAAATTTATTTATTTATTGTATGGAAGACCAACAGCACGTAAATACAATATACAGTTTTAGCAAATAAACAACGGTAAGCCAATAACAGGTCTTTGCGATTATTAAACCCACAGTCAGCATTACTGACTTTTTTAAGTGCGTATTAAATTATTAATCTGAAAGTTATTGCACTTGTTCAACGTGGTGGGCTGTGACTTTATCCCTTTCATAATGAGAAATAGGGCCATGCTTAGTAGTGGGACAGTTTGTATACAGTGGTGATAGAGAAGATTCTGAAAATACTTTTTTTTTATAGACTGTGCACCAAATACTTATTAGATATCATTTTTTATTTTTATTTTACAATGGAATTTATTTACATACATAAAAAAGAAATATATACAAAAAAGGAGGGAAAAATACAAAGTTCATATTTACAAGGCAGGTTTAGGCGTCGTAGAATTCCTCCGCATCGCTGTCTATTGGTAACGTGCCCAGAAGGCTAGTGGATTAGTCGTTTGGCGATTTCTCTGTACAACGAACGAGCGCTCGGACCCCGTGGACCAAGCGTCTCCACCCCAAATGGCTCAAATACGTAATTACCTATTAAATTACCGTATTTTCGCCGCTTGAGGGATTCTGCACTTGCAGCAGCAGCGCCGGCACAGCTGGCTGTACTTGGAAGATGTGATGGCGCTAGGGTATCTACGCACGTTGCGTCCCATACCAAAGGCCTACCTAACTTCCAAGGCAACAATGACATACCGTCGTGCCTCTTCCCATCGTCGCGTACCAAACCATTGGGTTCAAGTACGGCTGGTACTACGGCGGTGACAAGATTACGACGGATGATGTCATTAAGATAGGCGTGACGAGGCATTCGGCCCGCGCTTCTGCTGCAAGATAGTCTATGGTGTCCGAGGCTATCGACGGCTTCACCACAATGACAACGATGCGGAGAAACACACGGAGCACCTAAACGGAGGCTAGTGGCGAGGCGAAATGTCGTGTCGTCCAACATTGTGCCCACATTGGACGACGGGAGCGCTTGAAGCCAAAGACCAGAGTCCCACTCTCCCACAGCCAGCAAGCGAGCACGCTCAGCAACACTTGTACATGATAAAATAAGTTTTTCTCTCACCGTGTTGCAAAGCGGCCCGTCCCACTGCCTTTGGGAGAATGGGTTGGTAGGCAAAGCAGAGCTTGGACAAGCCATATTATTGGGATTTTATATCTATCCAATCCGTTCCAATTACGTCAAACATACACAATAATATTTTGGAAAAAGTAGCCTGAAGGCATCATTATATACATCATTACTATTATATTATTATTAGAAGCTCTCGACATTTGTAATAGTTCGGTAAAAATAAGCAAATTTTCTATATGTTATCACTAAGCTGGGTGACAGCTGAATGTAACAATTCATTAAAAATATTCCCTGCGTCGCAGAGCTCACAAATAGTTTCTTGTCTCCATGATAAGATAATAAGAAATTATTTTGTAATTAAGACCGATGTATCTAGGAATCTACACAAAACAAGTCAACATATTAAATAGGAACTCAACTCATATTATATGCAGCATTTCACAGTCAGCAAACAGGATAGATGAACATTTCAGCGTCCATTTTAGAATCCGTGGCGGTTCTGCGAAATTTCTTACATAATAATTCTATTCAACCGTGTTTCCATGAGTTAGTCGAATCCGAGAATAGTTGCTCAAAGATTACCTGCAACTATTACCACGTCAGCGAAATGCAATGCTGCCTGACAAATGTTGAACTATGCCCTGTTCTGACACGCCACACTAATGTCTGTTATTGTTTTATTTTTTGTACTGTTTTTTTTTATTGTGTGCGTGTTAAGAGTAAAATTATTTTTTCTTTTTCTTTTCTTTCTTTTTCAATGAAGCGGGGTCATATCCATCCATACTAAGCTGAACATTTTTAGGGAAGTCAATTCGGTACCTTACAGTTTACAACCGGATTTGCTGTACTCCTATGTTCTCGGTACGATGCTACCCGAAGATTCTTCATGGTAAGCATATCTTCGTGTGAGCGTGTGAATGACGGCAAACATAATTAGTTCGTAATAGGGATGCCGTTTAGATAAATATTTTGATAGAAATGGCAGTAGTGGGCCACAAAATGGTGTCTGTTTAGAAAAATCTTTCTTTTGTATGAATGTGAGGCCATCTGAGGTGAAGGTTTAGAAGGTAGATTTTGGTCGTCTTAGGTCGTTTTAGTCTTAGTCTTCACATATCTCCTTGTCGCTTACCGAAATATATATTTTCAATAGTTCGGATAATCGAAACATAAACATAGGTATCTACATGGTACATATTCGAAAATGTGTACTTATTTAAAAAAATCGGCAAGAGCCTTTTACTTATGAATAGCACCATGTATTGTAAATGAAATTACATTAAATCTTTATTTACACGAAAATATTAAAGATTTATTTAATTTAATTTCATTTACGATATATGGTGTTATTTAATGAAAGCCTATGAACTAGCTAGTGATGAAATTCCAGGCATTAGTATTCTAGAACGGGTCGTAACATTATATTTTTCTGTTTCAGTGCAATCTGGAAAATTACTCGAGTATGACACAAAATGGCATAATTTTATAGTATGTCCTCACATACTATAAAATCAAACTATACAATCATATCAATCAATCAATATCAAATGAGAAATGTATCCTGATACAGTTCTCAAAAGATTCGATTTGTGCCAGTACGCAATTTAAATACACCTGTGGAAATGATTATATTATTGTGGATTCGTCTTCACAATATTTGACTCGATGTCCAATGATAATATATGCATTGGTATTTTATTTATTTATTTTTATTTATAGACTCACGTCTGAATCCCCGAAGGGGTAGGCAGAGGTGTAATATTACATCTACATTTCGCCATGAATTTTTAGTTCGCACGTAATAGGGGGCGAGCTTATTGCCGTACCGGACACATTACCAGACTCCGTGCTGCTACTGAGAATTTACTAACGGAAAAACCCAATAACACTTTTCCCGACCCGGGAATCGAACCCGAGACCTCCCAATCCCACCCGCACATTTATGCCGCGAGACCAACGAGGCAGTCCGGTATTTTAATATTACATAATTATCTTTTCTAGGACTTTTCTTCTTATCTTTGCTTTTCTTGGATACGAATTTGTATTGAACGCAAATGTACTAAATTAAGTAGTCTTACAGTGACATATTGGGTAAATTTAAACTGTCATATGAGTACCCAGTCTTTGGTTCGCAACAAGACAGGATCGAAATCGGACGTTGGAGCTTTACGTCGTAAGTGTATACAAACTCGTATAGCCGTGTCAAATGTTAGGACTGTGATTGATTGGAATCCAGTGCACCTGATTGTATGTATTCACACGACTGGATTTCATTCGACCTTAATTCTAGAGAAACAAGAAGCTGACGGCTAGAAAAACAAAATAAGGAAAAGCAGAATACATTGGTTTCATTTATAGAATAGAATGATTGATTGTGAGTAAATTTTATTAGAAATGTAGAATTTACGAGTGTATATTCCTAGTGTTGACATACGCTTACACAGTGCATCGTCTGTGCCTGCCAAACGTCCCTGGCAACCTTAACTTCCTGAACACTCGGCGTGTCAGTGCTTGGTGTACATTGCGCGTTTAGTGAACATCGGCAGTTGAGTGTGCCGCAATCGAACTTGTGTAATTAGTTGAAGATGCTGTGTACGAAAACTTGCGAGGATGTATCCTGCAAGATAGTTGGAAGTACAGAATTAAAAGAAAATAATTTCGAAAAAATATTTTTATAAAATGTCACTAAATGGAGATCTAAGTTGAATTGTGCGTCGAGTTAATGTTGGCTAGGTTTTTTGACAGCAATATCCTACATTTTGAGATGAGTTTAAATCTTTTTACTATTAACCAAACAATTTACACCGCGATAACTATGATTATGAAGTCCACTCCCGCCGCATTACGCATAAATCCTGAGTTAGAGCTAAGAAAAAATAGATTCGAAATTGCTATTTGTAGACCACATAAAGTGTTGTCTCGTGTGAGGATCAAACCCACCACACTCGACGCATTGTAAGACGTCGAGGCGACTGCTTAGACTACAACGCCATATGCAGTTTAAAGTTGTTTACAGTCCCCCAAAATAGGTAAAAGTATGCCTTTTGAAAAACAGCGTTACTTGAATGTATGTTTAACATTTTACAACATTTATTGGTAGTTAGCGAAGCATATATAATTATCCCCTATTCCTTCTACCTCATCCCACTCGTCATCCTATCCCTTTTCTAAACCCCAAGGGGTGGCAACGCACTTGTGACTCCTGTGGTGTTTCTTGTGTCCATGGGCGGCGGTAATTGCTTACTACCAGGCGATCCATGTGCTCGTTTGCCGCTTATTACTACAAAAAAAACTATATGTCCGTGTGGTGACGGATTAAGAATACGGAATGTCACCACCCCGTATCATCCCATGGGTGTCGTAAGAGCCGACAGAGGGAGCACATTATGCAAAGAACAGCACTTTAAGAGAAGGAAAACTTGATACAAACCCTATTCCAACCCGTTTGGCCAGCGTGGTATAGTAGGCCAATTACTTCTTTCAAAGGAAAGGCCTCTCCTTTGAAAGGAGGAATTGGCCGTCACCAACAGTCCCCTGCTGGACTAGTCCACCAGTGGACTGTTAAAGGCTGATTTATGATGAGATTTTGATTATATATATGGGCGCAAATTTATATATAATGATTATATTGATACGAAAATGTTAATAATATTTAAGATTGATATTTAAATAACTATTTGTGAACACAGAACTGAGAACTTCACTACTTTACAATATTAGACACTGTATTGGCTGCTTAACTGTTTTATAAAGATTGGGTATTTAATTTATCGCTTAGTTATTAAGATAACTCCAGAAACTTTCAAAGTAAAATCAATTAGTATTATATAACATTATTCTGACACTTATTTTTATGTTTACGGTAGTAAATAACATGCGATTATATTTTTATCCTGTTGATGGCGCCATCTGTTGGTGAATGTTGTAAAGCAGCGATTGGTGAATAAAATTAATTTGTTATTCGTGTAAAATAAATCATTTGGTGTTGTGCAAAATTCAGAACAATATTAATGTTGATTTTTGAACTATATTTTATAATTAATTATATAGTAATTTCAATTATATGTTGTAAAGGAAGTGGCAGTTGTTAAATATTAAGTGTAATGACGGTTAGTGTATAAAAAGGTCACATTTTAATTCAGTTCTGTGCTAGAAATCGTCTGAAAATAAACTAAAAAAATAAAACTAAGTAATATTACGTAAGTGTTTTTATTATAATGGAGTCTGGACACGATAACCCTGGCGTATTACCGACATATACGTACTACAAAATGTTCTTAACATTTAAATTTAGTCATCTTAATACTTCAGAGTAAAATTTAAGTCATCATTTATGTTTTGAAATTAACATAAACCTGCATAATAATGTTACGAGACACCTTTTCGTCATTGTGAAGGTAAAGCGAGGCGTTTTTAATTTTTCACGTAAAATATTCACATGTAACATTCTCAATAAAATAAACAATTACACTCGCTCTAATATTCGTGTCATCTTTTGCAAGAATTGTTAGCGAGAGCGTCGTCGTCGCAACAAAAATATTATTTCATGTACACAGTATCACGAAATAACTGTATGTATGGGAACACAATCATCTGCTGCTGGCTCATTGTAAACTTTACAACGCCATTTGCACTCAATATAATAATTACGCTAACAAATTGAACCGTAACCACTTAGCAATAAGGGTGATGTGAGTTTAGTTAAATGGTAACGAGACGGCAAAGAAATTTCTTAAAGTAAAGTTTCTCAGCTAATATTTGTGGTATATTTTCGCAGAATACATTTAATACAATCATGACAGATGTTGTTACAAAGTTTGCGCGGGGAGAAATTCGTGGGGGCGAACGAGGCTAGGGCCGAACGGGACTTTAGCCGCGGCATGTGTGTAATGATACGCAACGTGTTGCTATAACGTTGTTGTGTAGCTGTTATGCTCGCTTGGGAACCAAATGGCGGAACTGGTACTGCACCTCGAGATGTGCATCAGAATGGCTGGTTGTCTGTGGCGTTGCTATATGAGTGTTGATTTGAAAATTCCTACATAATTGCTTATATTTGCTACATATAATAAATAATTGCTACATAGGATATATATTTAGAAATAAAATATTTTTTTTGACCAGCCATCCTGACGTTTGGTTGGCTGGTCACCTGCTAGTTTAAAGTTAAGCATGCAGAGTTTCCCGAAACGTATTGCGTCACCTGTTTGCTTCGGTGGCTTCAACAGGTGCATCTATCGACAACCTTAGAGATACCGAGACACGGTCATAATATAGTTTGTTCGTTTTGACACTCGAACATCCAGACAAGGCACAACAATTTGGCAATAAATGAAGAAATTAAAAGTGTCTGGTGTGGAGATCTATACAGCACTTAAAGGCTCATCGACTCGTTGACATTCATATCTTACTCGAAAAGAGCTGATACATTACTACATGCAGTATCCGCATTCCATGTACTGGGAGTAATAATATGCTACTAGGAATATTGTTCACTGTCATATCACTATACAATTTTGCTCACAGTTATGTACTAATAATAGAAATTAGTCCGAAGTGCGCAATTACCAGGTGCCACTAAATACTAATAATGTATTAGCGATAGTGAATATGAATAATGAACGACATGTTATTGATGTTTTCGATGTTAACAAAAGGTTATCGAAATTATGTAAGAGCTAAAAATGGTTTGCTAGGTTTATATGTCGTGAATTTAATACAAAGTTGAAATGTTGCTGAAATTATAAATTATATTTGAACTGAGCCACCGCTGACAGTATAATAGTATGAGATCCGTAGAAGAGCGACCTTCACCGACCTGGTTATTGGATGAAAACTATTTTATATCATATTTTGCACGTTAAAAAATATATCGCGCATGGGTTGGTAAAAAACATCCGGTCCAGACTAGGAAAAGTTGAAAAAAAAAAATGGCTTTTTATTTAACATTGCATATACGCGTTTTTAATTAATAAATTTAGTACTAACTGAATGTATGAACCCTAAAGGTTACGGTAAACATTGGGTTGTAAATTTTTCCTGGCGTATTTGTAGGGTTGCCGGGGGCCCCCCCCGTGGTATCTTCACCTTGTCGTGAAGGGGGGGCTCAGTAATCGTGGTTAGGTCACCCACGGTGAAGCTAAGCGAGATCCCAGGAGTGGACGCTCCGCGTGGGCTTGGAGTAGGCCTGCGCACGATGCGTCCAATGGTGCGGCTGCGAGGGACAGTTCTTGTCATTTCGTCGTTTCATTCTCGTGCATGAATCTGGACAACATATGGTTTCAGCAAGACGGCGCAACCTGCCATTATCTCACGAAATTCTGATATCAACTAGCCACCAAGATTGTGCGACTTAGCGCGTTGCGATTTCTTTCTTTGGGGTTTTGTGAAATTTCGGGTTTATGAAAATAAACCCAAAACAATGCCTGAGCTTAAATCGGAAATCCAACGCGTCTTCGGTGAGATACAGTCACATCCCTGTGCAAAAGTCATGGAAAATTTCATGAAAAGAGTAATGGCCTGTCATTGGAGCCGTGGCATGGGGGTCATTTGCCGGATATTTTATTCCATACTTAATTGGAACATGTCTTCTTAATAATACAATAAAAATATCACAACTCTGTCATAAAATACTTGTATTTATTTTAAAATGAAAAAGTGCACTCTTACTGTTCTGCATCCAGCAAACTAGTACCAAAGCATATAAACGCCTGATACACCCAATCCAAGTATAGGGTGTCTACCCCATACTTGGATTGGGTGTATCAGGCGTTTATATGCTTTGATACTCGCTAGTCACATCATACCTTTTGAGTACCTTTGTGGCGCAAATATATTCTACTGAAGTATCTGGTGTTTCCATTACAGACAACATAATAATTATTTTATTTTAAACTAGCTGACCCGGCGAACTTCATACCGCCTAACAGTCGATTCTTTTCTTTTTATTTTTCTGTCCGTAAGAACCATACATACATACATACATATCGTCACGCCTTTTATCCCCGAAGGGGTAGGCAGAGGTGTATTTCTACACCCACCTTTCGCCAGATATACTTTAGTCCCACGTAATAAGGGGCGAGCCTATTGCCGTACCGGGCACATTTCCAGACTTCGTGCTGCTACTGAGAATTTCATGACAGAAAAACCCAATAACACTGCCCGACCCAGGAATCGAACCCGGGACCTCCCGATCCCACGCGCACATTTATGCCGCGAGACCAACGAGGCAGTCGTATAGGGTTTGATGTCGAGTATTCCGTATCTACGCAAAGATGGTATTTGCATCGTGTTATCCCTTAGTCGCCTCTTACGACACCCACGGGAAGATAGGGGGTGGTGACACTTGTATTCTATGCCGTCAACCACCGTAAGAACCATCCTAAAAAAAAAGAATTAGTGAAATCGGTTCAGCTGCTCTCGAGATTTGCGCTTAGCAACACATTCAATTTTTATTTTATAGATAGATAAGATGCAAAAACATGTCGTCATATGGAACGGAGGCTTGACCGCTCCAATTCATTCAGAGGGCGAAAGAGCTATGCTTGGAGTTTGCCTGTGAGATCGAATCAGAAATCAGTTGATCCATAGTCACTGACATAGCTCTCCAAATAGTCAAGCTGAAGTGGCAGTGGGCAGTGCACATAGCCAGAAGAACCGATCGTCGTGGAGCAGAAAGTTTCTGGAGTGGCGGCCACGCACCGGATGTCGTAGCAGAGGTAGGCCTTCCGCAAGGTGGACTGACGATCGTGTTCGCGGTTCGCAAGCAGCAGATGGATGCGTGTGGCTCAGGCTTGGTCCATGTAGAGGCCTATGTGCAGCAGAGGTCGTCTGTTGGCTGATATGATGAAGATGCAAATGATGTCTATGGCTCATGACCATGTCCAACTCAATAACTATCTTATTCCTACTACAATGATAAAGTCTTTATAATAAATACTAGAGGACGCCAGCAGCTACGCCAGCATTTTTTTTTAATTTACCCGTTTTGGCCGATCCCGTGGGAATTTCGGGAAATTCCTTCTTAGTGCACCTCTACGGTCCCCAAGGAACATACATGCCAAATTTCAGCTTCCTGCGCCCAATAGTTTCGGCTGTAGCGTGTCTGTCAGTCAGTCAGTAACGCAAGGATTTTATATATTAAGATAGGGTAGGTATAGTTATTATATGATATCCAGAAAACCTTCTTTGTTAAGAAACTGTAAACTTAAAACAATTCAACTCTGAATATGACAATAGTCATTAGTATTCAGCGGTCGTACCCGCGGAAAAATATGTTTAATATTATCGTGGGTTTTTTATAAGAGATGTTATATAGAACAATATGGGAGGCGGGTTGCGTCCGATCCAATGATAATAAAATGTGTCGGTGTCAATAAGCAGCCACCTCCGTGCGACAGGGCTGCCAACGGGAAGATCAGGAAAACAAGACTAGAGTTTTGTAAGAAAAGTATCTGTTTCAGAACAAAATGTTTGGTGTAATCTTCGTATATGTATGGCGGTTCTTATATAGGTATCTTCCACGGTATTTAAGTATTTCTTGGTTATATATCGTTATCTTTTTGCATGTGTAGCTGCAATGTTTAACTAGATTTACAGATGCGTCACTGTGAAAAGATAAAGCGAATGAAGTGCAATAGGAAGTGTTTGGATGCTCTTGAAATTAGGACTTTTTTTTGACATTATTTTAAAGTTTTCTTTTCTGTCGAAAGGGATTGTATGATATTTTAAAGAGCTATTTTAAGCAGTTAAAGCAGCATGGCAACATATTTTCTTAGAAGTGATGTCAACAAAGTTTATAGTTGTTCTTATGAAGTAAATGTAAAGACGGATTAAGTAAGTGGAAACTAGTATGTTTATAGTTCTCTCATTGCCGTGCGACTCTGAGTTAACTTATATGTGTCTAAGTAACAGTAGCATGTTCGAATACACAGGATGGAATACAGTAGAACACATTTGCATTTGCTTCTTTAAGAAGGCATTTTAACTGTGAAAAAAGTATTTAAAACGGTTTACTGATGTAAAAGAAATAGTTTTCAAGTCCCAAGCAATTTTTGTTTAACAAGTCAAAATGTTCTTGTAGAAAACTAAAATATTGCTGATCAGAATTCTGAATCCAGCAAACTAGGACAGTTGAAAATATAACTGACATACAATTATATTCGCTTCGAGATTTCTTATTACTTTTACAAACAAATTCGCAGCTTAGCAAAAATAACACGAAGATTAATATTCTGCTTCAAATAATAGGGCTTACGAATATCTAAAAATATTTATAAAATCTCGAGTGCTTGAATATGTCTTTCTTAGCACGAAATTTAAAAAGGCTATTAATGTCCCGATACGTACTGGATCTTTTGTATTCTATGTATAAATCATTGGCGTTGCCTAAATATAGGAGTAGCGATTAGTCTTAAATCCCATCACCCACTCAGCAGTGAGTATACTGCTGGTCGAGTGAGTCACCGGGTTGTCTGCCTCTAATGGTATTAAAATTATTAAGCAAAATTTTAAATGGTCGTAATTTCGTGCTTTGTTTGTTATTTTTAATAAACAACACAAATAAAAAATTAATAAATGAGCTGTAGGGATCAGTCTATGGCTAGTATTGCAGCCTTTTTATTTTGAACTACAATCAATATCCAAGATTAATGTCATCACAATAATATTCCAGTTCAACCCTGTATCGGTAGTGGCCCGTCCGACGTAGTACGCGGCGTCTACCGCGACGATACATCATCGACGTGACGGTCGCGCGTGCCGCCGCAGCGTGCCCGCACGCCTCGCTCGCCCCATTCACCCCGTTCGCCCAGTGCACCCCGTTCGCCCAGCACGCCTCGTTTGCCCCGCGCTACGCGTCAACTGTTATTTATGACGACAACACTTTGTGTGTACGCAATGGACATCGATAAAGGACGTGTGATTAGATCGACGTTTGTGTAACGGAATATGTTCTTTGTTACAGATGAAGGCAATATCAACTTTGAATATGCTGATAGATTAATTTAGACCTTCGATTATCAACGATATTCAATTTAAATATATGTATCTATCCAAAAGACTAGCTCAATACTAAGCTATTAAATAGATATAGACGTTACATACCAAAAGGACGGCACTTAAACGTCAATTCCATCTACCTACTTGACTTAAAACAGCTATACGGCGTGTCATTTATACTCGTATGTATATTGAGACACTCTTGTCACCCATCTGTTATTTCGATTTATTCGACCAGTTACGTAGGTGTAGCAGAGTCTTTTTACATTTCGTAAATAAAAATAAATAAATAAAATACTTTTATTTCAGGTCACATAACCCATTCAAGAATTTAAATCTCGACTTAGGCAGTATGTGGAATTACTCTTGTTAATTCACAGATATGGAGAATGTGCCTTAGCGGACAAACAGACGCTTAGTAAAACGCTTCTTGTAAGCCAATATTGGCGTTTACTTACTCTAGTTAGTGACTGAGGCAGTAGACATGGCTTCAAAGAATCTGCTCTGCATATATTTCAAAATACGGCAAGCTGTGACACTTATGCACTAAGATATTATTGGCTAAGATGCAGTAACATCACATCTCTCAGAAGTCTATGGTAAATTTTTAGTATCCACATCTCTAAGTGCTTGGCCATAGTAGCGCGGGCCGCGCGCATCGCCGCGCGCGTCTTCATGTGTCCGTAGTGGCGCGTTTGCGGGTGCGGTGTACAGTGTTTGTCAAATTTTGGATCGTGGCTAGATTAATATGAATTTTCAGTTAGATGACGTTAACACTCACCATAGCAACGCTATGTCAATTGTTCACCAAATTCGCAACTAACTGATAACAAGGCTGTAGCCGTGCGGATAATACAACCGCCTCACGATCTGTGGGCGTGAGTTCAAATCACATTCATAACTGTTATAATAATTTTGGTTTCTATGATATTTGGAAAATCTTTATATATATTTGGCAAATATTAAAAATAAAAATAATATTTTGAATAAAAATTGGAAAATTTGAGTAACTTCAGGAACGACTGGAAGGGTTAAAAAGAGATATGTGGTAATGTAAATAAATAAAACAAATTAGAATTTATATAGATACTTTGCATTTTTAAGTTCAACATTATATAATACTAGCTTTTGCCCGCGGTTTCGCGCGCGTTGAAGTCGCGGTAACATTAATTTAGTTTCAGTAGAATAATTTTATTTCAATTAAACCTATTACAGGTACTTTTGAATGTCATACACATAGCTGAATATTAAAATACAAATTAAATGTTGTATAGGTCGCCATACAGATATAACATTAGGTACATTCATTTTTTGCGACCTTTCGAAAGCATTCGATTGTGTCTGCCATGATACGCTCTTATGCAAACTTAAACATTACGGTGTCCAGACTAAAGCATTGGATGTTATTAAGGCATATTTAAATAACAGAATCCAATGTGTAGAAATAAATGGCTCAAAATCCAGTGGCGTACCAGTACAATTGGGAGTGCCGCAGGGTAGTATCCTAGGGCCTTTCCTGTTTCTAGTTTACATAAATGATTTGCCATTTTACCTGAGAAATATTTGTGACGTGGTATTGTTTGCTGACGATACTTCATTGATATTTAAAGTAGATAGAAATAAGGAAAACTTTACCCAAATAAACAGTGCTCTTATTCAGGTGACTAAATGGTTTACTGTAAATAACTTAGTACTGAACGCCAGAAAAACCAAATGTGTTAAGTTTGCTTTGCCCAACGTCAGAAACCTTGGTCCTAACATAGTTTTGAATGGTGATGTACTGGAAACAACTGAATCTACATTGTTTCTAGGAATAACACTTGATTCGAAGTTACAATGGGGCGCACACATTACATATCTGTCAGCGAAACTTAGTTCGGCTGCTTATGCCATTAAGAAGGTGCGCAATTTAACAGATGTCGATACGGCTAGATTGGTATATTTTGGCTATTTTCATAGTGTTATGTCTTATAGCATATTACTTTGGGGTAGAGCTGCTGATATCGAAAGTATTTTTATATTGCAAAAAAGGGCAGTTCGGGCCATTTACCAATTACGGACAAGAGTTTCGCTCAAAGAAAGATTCAAGGAAATCGGTATTCTAACAGTAGCGTCTCAGTATATTTATGCTAGTGTTATGCATGTACGTAAAAATATAAATTCATATTCAAAGAATAGTGATATACACTCTATAAATACAAGAAATAGACATAAATTATGTGTTCCGTATTTTCGTTTGTGCAAAACTCATAGTTCTTTTATAGGACTTAGTATACGTATCTACAACAAGATACCGATAAGTATTTTGGACCTGCCTTTTAACGCATTTCAGATAAAGATTAAAAATGACCTAATGCAAAAGGCATATTATAATCTAAATGAATATCTGAATGACAAATGCGCTTGGAAATAATGTTTCATAATTCATATATTATACAGTAAATAGGTAGATGATAAGTTTCTTGACATGTAATTAAATATTATTCCATTCCAATTAAAATCATGTAAATGATAGTTTTTGGAATCGCCACCACATTACTAAATGTCACTCATCTCGTTAGATACTTTTATTTGTTATTTTTTTTATAATGTATTATAATCGTGTAGCCAATTAGTTCGATCGGTGGTTATATTTCAAAAAGTATCATGTCAATCAATCAAATATAGGTACTACATTTGCATTTTGCACGCGTTCCACATATTTATGATAATATTAACGATCTGGAAAATGCAGGTAATTCGTGTTCATGGTCAGTATACCAACAGATTGTTAATTACTGCCGGTTCGTGTACCGTTGTCGTCATGCTCACTAAAATGTCATTTCTTGTGGTGGCGTCGTGTGTCGGGTCATCCCTGTCCCTCTGATATGGCGAGAGGGATGATGGCTGGCCCATGCGTCATACTCGTGAACGGGTGCTACTTGCGATGACTGGTCGATGTCGGTCTTACGGGCTGGTATTACATTTTTAATATTAAACTGTATCATTTCTATCATGGTTCTGAACATTTGCGCGGATTGCCTGCATTGTTAGGTACTTAATGTAAGTGGATGCTCCTGTTTCACCATGTCAATTCTCAGGAGGCTAATTAAATGAACATCAAAATTTTACTACATTATGCTTGAGTATTAAGTAGAGTAAATATATACAAATGACATAGAAGGTGAAACAGTTGCAGCACCTTACAAAATTTAAATTTGTATGTATTATGCAAAACCTGGCGATGAAAAAGAGTGACCTTGAGTTTTATTGCCCGTTCTTTCTCATGGTTCTACCTATTGCTTTGCGAACGTGGCAGTAAATGTAAATGTAGAAGCTTTAAGTAATTATTTTTTTAAATTGACGTTCATAAGTGTCACTTTGTGATTTAAATGAATAAAGGATTTTGACTTTGACTTTGACTTTGATTCAATTGATGTGAAAAAAACATTGTAGGGTTACAGCAATTCATACTCAGTAATATCAGATAAAAAAATATTAAAATAAATACAAAAGTAATCAATAATAAAATAAGTATCAAAGTATGTACTTAGGTAAGTACTCAACATAAAATAGTCAACAATTTTACTTAATTGTCAGTCCTTACACGAATAGTCTTTACATAAAAAGAATTAAAGAATGTCAGAAATTATAATCAATAAAATAAAATAAAGAAATTACAAGATAAAATACCCAATATTACATTATTTTCGTAATGTCATTATATATTATAAATTAATACAATGTCAAAAATAATCAAATATAAAATAAAATTAATGTCAAAATACTCAATATTAAATAATGTCAATATACATCATATAATGTCACAAATAGTTAAAAATAAAGTTAATGTCAAGTCATTATATAATGTCAGAAAAAATACTAATTTACAGAAATCATCCTGCGCTTAGTCGAGCGACCAACTAGCCTTATCGTTCAAACAGTCATTAATTGTATAATAAGCTTTCTTCAGCAAAATAGCTTTGACCTTAGTTTTGAATGCATTTAAAGGCAATTGAACCAAACTAGCAGGTAATTTATTGTAGATGCGGATGCCTAGCCCCATAAATGAGTCATGCACCTTATGCAGTCGGTGGATAGGAACACACAGTCTGTGCCTATTCCTGGTTCTTATATTGTGAATATCGCTATGTTTACTTTAAAGGTGAATATTTTGCCTTATATTCATTAAGTTGGCAAAAACGAATTGAGATGCAACAGTAAGAATACCGATATCCTTGAATCTTTCTCTTAGAGATTCCCTAGCTCCTAGCTGATATATTGCACGAACAGCTCGCTTTTGTAAAACAAAAATATTTTGTATGTCAGCAGCATTGCCCCACAGCAGAATAGCATAAGACATCACGCTGTGGAAGTAGCTGAAGTAAACTAGACGAGCCGTTTCAACATCCGTAAACTGCCTAACTTTTCGGACTGTATAAGCAGCGGAGCTAAGCTTTCCAGCAAGGCTGTTGATGTGGGGTCCCCATTGTAGTTTGCTATCTACTGTTATACCTAAGAATACTGTTGCCTCAATAGCTTCAAGTACCTCATTATTGAGAATAAGGTCGGGCCCATGATTTTTGACATTTGGCATAATAAATTTAATACATTTTGTCTTCTTGGCATTGAGCACCAGGTTATTTGCTGTAAACCAGTGCGTTACTTGTAGGAGTGCAGTGTTCACTTCATCAAAATGATTCCTATTTCTGTCAACTTTAAATATTAGCGATGTGTCATCTGCAAACAGTACAACTTTGCAAACATCCTTTAAATAGTTTGGCAAATCATTTACATACACCAAGAACAAAAACGGCCCTAATATTGAACCTTGAGGCACGCCTAATTGGACTGGAAGTCCAGACGATTTTACACCATTAGCCTCGACACATTGAACCCTATCTTTCAGGTAAGATTCAATTAACTTCAGAGCTATATGCTGAATACCTTAGTAACTGAGTTTGCGTACAAGCGTGTTCCTGCAAACGCAATCAAACGCTTTGGAGAGATCACAGAATACGCCAATCGCATTTTTCGAGTTCTCCCACGCATCAAATATGTGTTTTAGTAAAGCAACACCTGCATCAGTTGTCGAACGACCCTTTGTAAAGCCATACTGATCATTGTTAAGTAGGTTATTTATATTAAAGTATCCCAATAGCTGCTTGAGCATTAGCTTCTCAAAAATTTTGCTAAAAGCTGGCAGTAAAGATATGGGCCTGAAATTGACAATTTCATTTTTATTACCAGTCTTAAACAACGGTATAACTTTACTAAGTTTCATAAAGTTGGGAAAGATGCCTACATCAACACATTTATTAAAAATAGCAGATATAAAGGGGGCGACGACATCAATTATATTATTTAAAAGTTGACTAGATATATCCCAGAAGTCGCCAGTATTTTTAAGATTTAGCGACTTAAAAACATTAACTACGTCATGAGGCCTTATATGTTCAAAGTTAAATATGAAACTACAATTAGGTACGCTGTCACGCATTAGTTTCTCAGCCGCAGTCTCATGTTGTGTGAGACTCCTGATAAGTCTAAAGAGTTCAGAAACTCTATAGTGTACAAAGTAATTCGGTCAGTATCCATGACATTATTTAATTTATTTTTTTATCAAGCTTCTTAAAAGCTTAAAATTGAAATAATTGTTGTTTTTTGTTATTTTTATAATATGTAACTAAGCCTGCAGAGCCTTATGTGAATGCTGTGCTCACTATTATAGGAGGCATACGACAAAATGTTTAAATTTTTAGTTATACAATAAGATATGTATATAAAAAGTGCTTTCAGTTTGTGAGCCTAATAAAAAAAAAATATCTACCATTATATATACCGAATATATATCTATAAACACTTTCGCATTTACAATATTAGTAGAGTATTTCTGAAGATTGACTGATATGTAAGTAACCTATCTTTAGGGTTCCCTAGCTAAAGGCTTAAAACTGAACCCCTGATAGATTCGCCATGTCTGTCTATGTATCCGTTTCTATGTCACAGCCACTTTATGCCGAAACTATTAAGACTACAAATTTCAAAATTGGTAAGTAGATGTATTCTGTGAACCGCTTTATGAATTATATACAAAAAAAAATATCTGTCCTATACTAGCGGGGTGCCTATGGAGATTTGTAAATTTAAATTTTGCTTCCCAAAACCCTCTAATTTATTATGTAATTGATTAACATTATAAAGTTTAATTCAAAGCAATTTACATTTCAACTGGTATCTTTAACAAGTGTATTTTAACAGAAATAGTTTGACTGCTCGCATTATGTAATTTTATGTGTAATTTTTGCATGCCGATTGAGAGGTGAAACATGCTGTACTAAATGACTGAACTATAACTGTACCATCTGTATCTACCATGTTTCTAGCAAATAAATAATTATTCTATTCTATTCTATTGGTGCTCAATATCAATAAACAATATCGATATTGTTTATTGATATTGCATACAAACAAACACTACAGAAACCAAAGTTATTTTTGCTGGCCAAAAATTGATAGTGATAATAGGCTGGGGGCTACGTTATGTTAATGTTAAGTGAATCCCTCTACTACGTTAACCTTGATGAGCGAGTTCAACTCGCATTTGATTTCATAATTACTCATAATATTATTGCTCATAAAAGTTTGAGATCCGCACGCTCCGCATTGTTTCCCGCTTGCCGCCCGCACATTCACTACGGACACTTGTATGAAAGTTCTATGGTTTGAGTTGCCCGCGTGCTCCCCGCGCTGCACCGCTCGCCGCCTCGCTCGCCCACTACGGACACTTTTATAGAGCTCCATATGTTTGAGTTTCCCGCGTCGCGCCCGCACCCGCGCCCGCCTTTCACTGTGGCCGAGCACTAAGAAATATATGGTATATAGAAATTTTACTCTTAACGGATCATCGCTGACGAAATCTATAACCTTTGGCACTTAGCTCATTTCATCTTTATGCGAAGCGAGTTGATGCGTAATGACTTTGCTTACCTTTCATTTGATTTAGCAGAGCCGGTAGGCACCTTCTCAGATCGAGCTAATTAGTGACGTTATTTTGCAGTAACGACTTATTCAATGCTTTATTTGCGTGCTACATGTGTTAACCAAAAATTCAATTGAAATAATTGTACTTCCCTGGAGTCTGAAGAGATCCCAGACACACTGTCGGATATCAAACTGGCCAGATACTGACAAAGTTTAAATGCAATTAGGCAGCTTAATTCACGCTATCATTAATGTCTTGGGAATTTAAAAATGTTCATATCTACGGCAAGTGAATTTCTTCTACATACATACATAACGTCGCGCCTTTTATCCCCGAAGGGGTAGGCAGAGGTGCATTTCTACACCCACTTTTCGCCAGATATACTTTAGTCCCACGTAATAAGGGGCGAGCCTATTGCCGTACCGGGCACATTTCCAGACTCCGTGCGGCTACTGAGAATTTCGTGACAGAAAAACCCAATAACACTGCCCGACCCAGGAATCGAACCCGGGACCTTCCGATCCCACGCGCACATTTATGCCGCGAGACCAACGAGGCAGTCGAATAGGGTTTGATGTCGAGTTTTCCGTCTCTACGCAAAGATGGTATTTGCATCGTGTTATACCTTAGTCGCCTCTTACGACACCCACGGGAAGATAGCGGGTGGTGACACTACTTGTATTCTATGCCGTCAACCACACGGCATTTTAAATTAATAAAACTAATAAATTTCTTCTCTGAAAGTAAATTCGACATAAATATGAAATCAGACAGAAAAAGGAAAACAGATATGAAAACAGTCGAATAAACAGAAAACGACAAAAAAATAGTAAATTAACGTCGCGAAAAATATTGGCTTAAAGAATGAGTAACATATAATGAGTAAGTTATAAAAATACAAAGAAATGAAAAGAAAACATAACATAACATAACATATCTGGCAAAGTGTGGGTGTGTAATACACCTCTGCCTACCCCTTCGGGGATAAAAGGCGTGAAGATATATATGTAAGAAAATTGGGTACAAATTGAAAGTTGAACAAGTAAATATAAAACCTAACAGATCTAAATATACCTACTTCTTATGACCAGCTTGGTTGTAAAAGGAAAGTAATGCTAAAGTAGCTGTCGGTCTTATATATGTAGTTACATTGTGCATTTTTCACACTATGGTTTTGCATTACTTCATCATCTTCAATCCTTTATTTAAACTTTCCCACTGTTGAGCACCAGCCTCTTCTCACTATAAAGAATAAGATGCGGCCAAAGTCCAACATGCTGGACAAAAGTCGCATGTTTAGACATGCAGGTTTCCTCACAATGTTTTCATTCACCATCTAGGATTCAATAATAAATCTTAATATATAAAATCCTTGCGTTACTGACTGAATGACAGACACGCTACAGGCGAAACTATTGGTCGCAGGAAGCTGAAGAAGCAGGAAGCAGGAAGAGGAAGCTGTGTAGGGGTGCACTAAGAAGGGATTTCTCGAAATTCCCACGTGATCGGCCAGAACGGGTAAATTAAAAAAAAAGCAGGCGTAGCTGCTGGCGTCTTCTAGTAATTTATAAAGCAACGCTCATATTTTCGAAAACTTGGCGGTGCGCACCGTGGATTTCAAATTCAGGCCCTCTGCGTAGCCATCTATTTATTAGTCTATCCACTATACTACCGCTGCTTGCATTATCTACTGCCTCTAAAATTGCTTCCAATAGCCAAACAGAGCTAATTACATTCACAAATGCACCATTGTTAGCTGCAGAACAGCATGTACTACGTATACTTTCTTAATGTTAAATTTCTGTTGTGTCTATAGTGTTTAAGTTATTTGTTTTGTAAATATGTTATATTTAAAATGCCTCACTAACGCATTAGGATAAGTGTCCTGTAATGTTAGTAGTAAGAGTTTGAGAGAATAAATAAATAAATAAATGTTCAGTGAATCTATATGGACAATGGGGCGCAAACTATTGTATAATAACGTCCGGCTAAGTAGGGAGTAAGCAGCACATTAAACATTAGTGCTGTAAGCGGCTTAGCACGCGGCGCGGCGACGCGGGCCTGCCGCGCTAATCCGGGATAAAGCGCACTAATTCACACTTGTGCGAAACGCCGTACGACGACGCAACCGCGTGCTGCAACACGGAGTATGTTGTACACGGTGAAATTTGCAGACGGGCGTTTATTTAATATTTACATTGTACTGAAAAAGTATTGTAATACTTAAATAAAATAAATGTTTTGAAACTACGTATTTGTTTAAGGTGCATTGTATACACAAAAATGTAGTACACACCAATATTTTTATTTTAGGGTTCTGATTTAGCTGTCTTTTAAATAAACATAGTGTCCTATCCCTTGGAATCCTTTCTGTTATTCAAATATCTCACAGTGTGTCAATACTATGAGCCATAGATCTCATTTACTAATAGAACGGTTCATGGCCGCAGAGTCATATTCCATGAGTGACAAAATAAAACTGCTTTGACGTTTTGAAGGAATGAATTGAGGTGTTCGTCCAGCCAGGAAGAATATGTCCCCAAAATTAGGTTAGGTTAGTGTCTGGTGGTACGCAGTCCGAGGAATTTAATAAAAAATGTATATATAGTAATCACTTGTGAACTCTTTAAATAACACGATTCAGGATATTTAATCGTTCTTCTTGGTTACTTTGCTGTCTATTGCGATGATGCCAGCATCGGAGGTATAAATACTTGCCTTTGTTGTGTTATTTGTGACTCCAACGCAGTATTTACGAATAGTGCAGATGTTGCCTTAAAACATCGAATTACTATGACTGTTAAAATGCTCTTGGTAAAGTGAATCTTGGTAAAGCGACGTTCCTAAGGGCAACTTATGTACTCGCCGGTGTGCGTAGCCCGCGGTGTTAGATAGTGTGTGTAATGCTACTGTTACATTGGCCATTGTTCGACTGCGGGATTACCGAGCACGCACAATTGCGCGCATACCCCGCTGCAGTAGCCGCGGTGCACGCGCTTGACATACGACGTTTGTTCAGGCATTTGAATGGTGCCAGCAATAAGTTAGACGCATTGTACTGTTGTATATTTTACCAAATATTGTAGCGGTAGCGATTACAAGATATATGGCTATACTAGATGATGCCCGCGGTTACACCCACGTTATTTAAGTCTACTGCTCCACTTTCGTGGCTCATAGCGTGATGTTATATAGCCTATAGCCTTCCTCGATAAATGACCTATCTAACAGTGAAATAATTTTTCAAATCGGACCGGTAAGAATATTTTTTATTATATATCAGATTCAAACCTAGATAAGTTTCTTTTCAACTAGATTTCCAATTATAAAAACCATATCTGATAAGAATCCGATAAGAATGATTTTTATCGGGTTTTGCACAATTGTTTACCTTTTCCCGCCAAAAATAACCGCCATACCCGCCAAAATTTTCGAAAGCCAATATCTCATGAATTATAGGAGTATTATTATACATCATATGATAGGTTTATTTATATACTCATAATAAAACAATAATTCTTAGCATAAATGTACCCTTATCTATATATTTTCATTCAATAAAAAATAAATGCCGTTTTTTCGGTAATTGAATGAATATAGCCTTATTACACAATATTTGTTTATTTTTGCTGTTATTTTATAATTAATTATTTCTTTCACAATTAAAACATAAAAATATCAAATATAATTATATTATTTGCTTACAATGATGTTTTGAATCCATAATTACGCCCCGCGCGCAATATCCAAAGACAATGAAATATACAAAATTTCAAATGCTGAATTTTCTAAGCAAGCATTGCTATAATTTTATATAATTGTAAAGCTTATACCACCAGGTATACAAAATAACAAACGTAAGCAATTTATAACCCATATTGTTATCATGACAAACAAAAATGGCGAGTAGGTCGTCGATAGACGACATTGTTTACAATAGGATCAAGTTCGGCGGGTCGCATAAACTAAATATTCCGTCATTCAGTCACCATTCAAACATTACTACAAATCTTATTTAATCTACTTTAATATAAACATCATTTCAAATATTAACACCCGAGTGACGAGTCGTAAGTTTAGGTTTAAGGTAGCACGGCAAGTGGCCTTGCTTCTCGGGTGGTCAGATAACGACCGCGTGATGCGTTAGCGATAAATGTCAAATTAAAGCGGTAACTTTGAGCGGCTAAGGCGGTAAGGTAGGGGTCAAAGTGTGTATGACACTTATTATTCCCTCAATGGATTTACTTCAAACTTTGTATATTGGTTCCTCAAATGATAATAGTGAACACTAAGAATTCTTTTTTTGGGAATTCCACCCCTAAGAGGGTAAGATTAAGGGTCAAAGTTTGTATGTAACTTTTTATTCCTTTAGTGAATTTGTATATTGGTTCCTCAAACGACGAAAGTGAACAATAAGAATTAGTTTTTTTGAAAATTCTACCCTCAGGAGTTAGATAGGGGTTTAAAGTGTGTATTAAACATGACTTATTATTCCTTCAGTGGATTGGCTTCAAACTTTGTATATTGTTTTCTCTAATGACTTTAGTAAACATAAAGAAAATCTTTTTGGAATTTCGTACCCTAAAGGGTTAAAAAGGGGAGTAGGAATTTGTATGAAACCTTTTTATTCCTTCATTGGATTAACTTCAAACTTTGTATATGCCTCAAATGACGTTAGTGAAAACAAAGAAAAGAGTTTTTTAATTTTTTAGTTTTTTAATTAAGAAAGGGTGTCCCATTTTGTAATATAAAAAGAACTTCAATGGATTCACTTGAAACCAGAGAGTTTGGACGTTTAGACTAGAGAGAACATGCTCGCCATATTTCCTTATACCG
This sequence comes from Euclidia mi, assembly GCA_944739405.2. NCBI lineage: Eukaryota > Metazoa > Arthropoda > Insecta > Lepidoptera > Erebidae > Euclidia > Euclidia mi. The sequence continues at coordinate 76,818,529 of OX123188.2, forward strand.
AACGTGCAACACGTAATGTCAGTTGGTCTTAGTTGGTTAATCATAACGTCAAATTACGCGTCACATTTAAAGAGGCATAGACTCCTTACAGACTCATATCTTTGACTGCATTCTCTAAATAGCCGTGCTGTAAATCCCATCATTAAGGAGTGATGGGATTTGACAGTGAAAGGAGATATCGATGTTTTTTGAATGAGGGAATAAATACGGAAACAAACTATCGGACATGAATGTAAAACTGAATCGTACCCGCAAGCTTCGGCGTGGCAGTCGGTTGCACTCACGCCAACTGGGTTGTCAAAGTAGTTCACTGCTGTACTAATATTTACATAAAGGCGAATCATTTGTGCTGGCGGATCACAAATCGGATTACCTACAGCTCTAAAAAATCAAGCAGTGTTCAACGTAAGCGATAGCAAGCAACGTGATATGATGCGACGCACACAAATTGCCAAAGCCTGCCGCATTAGCCAATCTGGTATAATTCGTACAATACATAATCTAAGTGACAGTTTCTTAGCATCTCATCGCAACGCATCGCTCAAAAAGTATTCATAAACTAATTTTTATGCATACTTTTTGTCAATAGATTTTATGGCTAAAATGAACAATTTAACACGTGAATTTTTTTAGTACTGTCTGTCTGGCAAGTCATTGCAAGGCACTGTCCGGCGTCGACAGCAAAAACTACAATTTCAATATTTTAGTTGTTGTTTACTTCTACGGCTTAAATATATCGACACATACTAAAGTTAGACATTAACCAAAAATATTTATCGATAAATCATCACTGTTACGAACAACACTCGGTTTCCTAACTCTATGTTTTGTCTACTGTTTGCCTACCACGACGCTGCTATAAGAGCGTGCTGCTAAACCTATCGACAGCTCTTTCTATCATACTGCATGTGCCATTAGAAAGAAGATATCAAACATAGCAACCGCTGTTGTTATTTAGTGTTACTTCTATGACTTAAGGTTATATTTCTTTGCTTGAAACTTAATATATCGGTTCCTCAAATGACGTTACGGAATTCACCACTAAAACGGGGAGTTCAAAAAGGGGTCCCAGTTTGTATGAAACTTTTAAATCCTTCACTTCATTTTTGTCATCGTCCCTGATGTGCATTTAATTTTCATTAATTTAAATTTATGCGGCTGGCTCTCATCTAAGCGCTCTTCATCTTCACTAACTAAAATCTACGATGGTTCTTTACATGACCAATAGAAAGCAAAATACTTAGAACCGTTATTTTGCTATTTTTATTTATTTTTAAGCAGGTAAGCACTTTTTATCGGTTTTCTGCTTTGCCCAACTGCTGACCAAGGCTTCTCTCATTTCTTTAACCTAAAATACTAAGAAAGGGTTTTTGAACTTGGATAATTTATTTTAATTTTTTTTACAATATTGCTGAGATATACAAATGTATACTGCTACGGAATCCTTGACTAATTTAATTTTAACTAGCTTTTGCAAGCAGCTGCGCCTAAATGAAATTTTCATAGTTTGTTGGAGAGTTTTCATGAACCATTAGTAAAATACACATCTAAATCGAATAATTTTTAAGATTACCCTGAATATATAGACAGACAGAAAAACAATAGACAGACTGAAAATAAATCATTGGGGTACTGGAAACGGGTTAGCAACAATATGCAATACAGTTATTTTGAGATTACAGACAGTTTGTTTATTTTTCTATAGCCTCACGCCTGTATCCTCGAAGGGGTAGGCAGAGGTGTAATATTACACCCACATTTCGCCATGTTGCATATTAGGTCCCAAGTAATAGTGGGTGAGCCTAATGCTGTTACCGGGCACATTGGCAGACTCCGTGCTGCTACTGAGAATTCGGAAAAACTCAGTAATACTTTTGCATTACCCGGGAATCGAATCCGAGACCTCCCGTTTAGCAGACGCATACGCTATCCACTGTACCACGGAGTCAGTCAAACATTATTTATTTGTATACCTACTCTGTATGTATATAGAAATCCTTGCGTTACTGATTAACTGACAGACATACTACAGCCGAAACAACTGAGCCCAAGTAGATGAAAATTAGCATGTATGTTCCCTGAGGTGTGTAAGGGCACATTAAGAGAGGATTTTTGGAAATTCCTCCCCTAAAGGGGTTAAACTGGTTGTCAAAATTTGTATGAAACTTTTTATTCTCTCAATGGATTAACTTCAAACTTTGTATACCTATTGGTTCCTCAAATGAAGTTAGTGAACACTAAGAAAGTCATTTTGGAAATTCTTACCCTAAGTGGATAAAAAGGGGACTCATTATTTGCATAGAACCTTTTATGCCTTGCCGGATTAACTTCATTCTTTGTTTATTGGATCCGCAAATGACGTTAGCAAACACAAAGACATTTAAATATATTGGAATTTTTCCCCTAAGAGGATGGAAGAGGGATTCAGAGTTTGTGTAAAAACTTTCATTCAATGGAATCACTGCAATCTGTGTATATAAAGTCCTTGCGTTACTGACTGACTGACAGACACATTACAGCCGAAATTACTAGGCGCAAGAAGGTTAAATGTAGCATGTATGTACCTTGAGGAGGGTAGGGATCTTTGTAAAAAATATTTTATCTAACGTAATTTACGCTTGCGAAGCCGCGGGCAAAAGCTAGTAATATATATAGTCTAAGGGAAGAACGTTCGTCTCTCTTGCTCTCGTAGAGACAGCTGTCACAGCGCGACTGCCACGCCGCCAAGCGGCAATTTGGATCACAGAAAATTTGTCTTTAGAGCGCCCATAGGAAATGCGCCTCTATGTAAATATCTGAGCTCTTTGTCTACAGGGCCTGGTAGAATAGCTTATTTAATTTGCAGAGTTGTAATTTTTTGTGTTTTTTAACGAGATCCCGAGATTTGCTGTTCATTTTCAAGCAAGTACTCTTTAAATCGATTTCTAGCGAAATCGATTTAAAGAGTACTTGCTTGAAAATAAAAGATGTAGTAAATAAATTAAAGTAATTATAAGTCAGTGGACTGAAGTGACAAGTTGTACATTCAATGTTTTTGTATTGTTGACTGTGAATGCTGTTGGCGGTCATACATATATACATATACATAGTCTCACGCCTATATCCTCGAAGAGGTAGGCACAGGTATATTGCTACACCCACTTTTCGCCAGATTTATTCTTAGTCTCACGTAATAGGGGGCGAGCCTATTGCCGTACCGGGCACATTACCAGACTCCGTGCTGCTACTGAGAATTTCCTAACGGAAAAACCCAATAACACCCGAGTCCGACCCGGGATTGAACCCGAGACCTCCCAATCCCACGCGCACATTTATGCCGAGAGACCAACGAGGCAGTTTGGCGGTCATTGTGTCTTAATCGTAGAAAGTAAGCGCAGTAATATATTACGTAGAGATTATATACATGTAACCTATAGAACATCCTCACATGTAGTTTACATAAACAAACAATAAAACAAACCAATAGACAATTCTCGAAACTCTGCTCAAGCGAGTGTCGAGCTGTACTAAAAAATGATTTTATTAACTTTATTGTTTTAATTAATATACTCGTGTCGACAGGTCGTTGAACTTAGTTTATTATGAATTCAAAGTATTCAAATCTGTAGAGAAACGTGTGCTTATTAAAATAATAATGTAATTCCACAATGTTAATAAGCTTAAGAATATGTTTATTTCGTTTCTTAATATGAATTAAGATATGAAATAATACGTTTTGTTTCTTAATTCTTACTTTAACTCTTTAGCACCCGTTCGCAATTCTAAGAAACGTAAATGGGTTGGTCCATTGCCTATCACTGTATTTTGTTTATATTAATGAAATGTGAAAAATAATACAAATATCTAAATTATTTAATAACATATTATTATATTTTATCTTGTTGTTGTATTCACCTGTAGAAATATGTTTGTTTAATTTGTAAAAATAAACAAACATATTTCTACAAGTAAAAAAATAAAATAAAAGTAATTTGTTTAATTAAAACCTAGCAATTAGATTTTAGCAGGTTCTCCACTTCTTGCTGGTCATCATCATTGTCTTGCCCTGGTCCCAATTTATTTGGGGTCGGCGCAGTATGTCCTTCGCTTCCATACTTCTCTGTCACCAGTCATCCAATCGCTTACCCCTTTCTCTTTCATATCCATCCTCACACAGTCCATCCATCTCTTCCTTGGCCGTCCTCTCCCTTTTCGTCCTTCTACATGCATATCCATCACTTTTTTACCTACATACATCTCATCTCTCCGCATAACATGTCCATACCAGGCCAATCGACTCCCTTTCACCTTTTCAGCTATGGGCGCCACTTTCATACTACCTCTAACGTAATCATTCCTAATTCTGTCCATTCTTGTCACTCCACACATCCATCGTAACATTCTCATCTCTGCCACATGCAATCGTTTCTCATCCATCTTCTTTGTAGCCCAACACTCAGCTCCATACAGTACGACAGGCCTTATAACCGATTTATACATACGGCCCTTTAATTTCACAGGCATTTTGTGGTCGCATATTGTGCCTGAGACCTGTCGCCATTTCATCCATCCTGCGTTGATTCTTTGCCTAACATCCCGATCAATTTCGCCGTCATCTTGCAGGAGTGAACCTAGGTAGCGGAAATCGGAGCATACTGGTAGAGGTGTACCGCCGAGTGTAACCGGTATAGGACTGGAGAGACCGCCAAAGTCACAGAACATATACTCCGTTTTGGTTCTGCTTATTCTCAAGCCTACATTCTCCAGTCTCTGCCGCCACTCCTCCAGCTTGCTCTGCACCTTCTGTCCACTCTCTGCTACCAAAACGATGTCGTCGGCAAACAACATGCACCAGGGTGCCTCTTCCTGTATGTCCGATGATATAGCATCCATTATTAACAGGAAGAGGTAGGGGCTAAGGGCCGACCCTTGGTGCAAGCCTACGGCCACATCGAATCTGGCTGTGATACCAGCTGCGGATCGGACCTGCGTTCGGCATTCAGCGTACATGGCTTGAATCAACGTCAGGTATTTCCCAGGCACTCCTTTCTTCTTCAGGGCCCACCACAAGACTTCACGGGGCACTCGATCATATGCCTTTTCAAGGTCGACGAACACCATGTGCAAGTTTTTATGCTGGTGAATAGAGTTAATGTGTATTGAAATATTAAACTTTATAGAAATTTTTGTATTATAATTTGCTTAACTAGTACTATTGAAAAGGTTGTTTAAGTAGCTTTTTGTTCGAAAATTTAAATGTATGTATATTTTTAGAATTAGATACCCTGTCTATATAACACAAATTATAGGATAAAAACCGTAATTTTATGGCACGAGGAAGGAATTGGATGAAGTAACTGCTAATAAATCAATGTAAACTAATCTGACAATAATCCATACAAACATTGAATAAATTATTCTGTAGGTATACGAAACAATTATGGCGAAATGTCGACATAGCCTGGCAGCTTTATTTAGTAACTAGAGGACGCCAGCAGCTACGCCTGCATTTTTTTAAATTTACCCGTTTTGGCCGATCCCGTGGGAATTTCGGGAAATCCCTTCTTAGTGCACCCCTTCGGTCCCCAAGGAACATACATGCCAAATTTCAGCTTCCTGCGCCCAATAGTTTCGGCTGTAGCGTGTCTGTCAGTCAGTCAGTAACGCAAGGATTTTATATATTTTATATAAAATAGCGCTAGCCAAAACATCGAAATACAAGTAAGCGTTACATAATATCGCAATCCAAAATGGATGTTGATCACCATGAAATTTATGTGTAAATTATGCATTTAAAAGTTACAGGATTGCTATTTAGGCCACTATATCCCTGAAATACCAAAAATCACTTACTGTCTCTGTGGTCCAGTGGATAGCGTATGCGACTGCTGATCGGAGATCCCGCGTTTGATTCCCGGGTCGGGCAAAAGTGTTACTGGGTTTTTCAGAATTTTCAGTAGCAGCACGGAGTCTGGTGATGTGCCCGGTAACAATATAGATGGCAATAGGCTCGCCCCCTATTATGTGGGACCTAAAAATTAATGGCGAAATGTGGGTGTTATATTACTCCTTTGCCTACCCCTTCGGTGATACAGGCGTGAGTCTAGTAAAAAAACAAACATTACAAAGTTAACCGTTTCCTTGTAATTCACGATCACAGAATCTTTATTTTGAGTTGAAAGACATTGCCGTGGGCGCAGCGAGGTGACACCGTCGCTCGGTGTCAGTTACCAATTACCGCCGCCAGCGAGCGCCACTGCACACTATTGCATTTGGACTCTGGTTCTTTCAGTAAACAGGTTTCAGATGGCGCTCTTGTGACACGGTACGTTTTTAATTTGAAAGTTGTTTCTACGATTCATTTGTAATAAGTTCTTGGTCGTTTTGTTTCTTTGTTATAATATTAAAATTATTGTTTTCTGTAGTGTTATAATTGTTGGTTACAACTGCGAAATTGAATTATAGATTTTATACGCAGACGATATACACTTTTCACTTTACAAGCACGTGGTTAAATTTGATTTTATTTTCTATTACAAATATCGAAAAAGACGTAAAATTTCTATCTCCGAGATAGCCTCTTGCCGTCCTTTCCTATTGTATAGATTTAGTTAGAGGATCTTATTCGCGACAGCTAAGATATATAAGGCATAAATATCTCGGTATCATGTATCATTTCGACCGCCTTGAACTACGATCGGTAAGAACGAGTAAGACTCGCCAAGTAAACAGAGCTTAGATAATAATGAACAGCGCTGCAGCTTATCTGGGTTCGATCCCTATACGATAATAGACTATATTATGTAGAACCTTTCTAAGATTTTTTCTGAGACAGCAACAGCCTAGTGTAAATACCACTGCATGGCAGGTGCAGAGGTTTTCATGGCAGAAGCACTACTTTTCGAAATTTTGTGCGTATTTAATTGTTAAATGTAGCTTGCCCCGTGCCCCGGAAAGCACGTTAAGTTGGCGGTCCCGACTTGCGCGAAGATCTTCGACAGGCTTTATGGGGAGTCAGTATCTTTGAATATACCGACTCTGGTCTTAGGCAAGGTATATTCACGGAGTGACGTGATTCAGTCACGGAGTTCAGTCGGCAGTTTAATATAAAAAAAACTGAATTATAACAATGTTAGATTTACATAATACCACACGCAACTACTTCAAACATCAGCACAGTCTTGTTCTTCTTAGATAATAATATGAAACATTCCTTATAAGACACCTCTAGACTTCCATTGTACAAGAGTACGAACATTAATGTAGTACATAAACAATGTTATAACGAACATTTCCTAGCCTGACGTTATAGCTAGTTAGTCTCCGTTCAATGGCATGCTGTACCGTCTCGCTGTAAATTTAGCCCGCGGTGACTTAACGACGGCGTAAATACTGTGCCCGGGAGAAGTGAGGCAAGTGTAGGGGGAGGGTAATTTACTGGTTAATTGCACGCCATCTGTTAGACAAAAGCGGGCAACTTGAATTGAGGTAGTCAGAATTTTGGAGGTCTTTGATTCTACGAGATGGATAAATGACGGGTATAATGGACGGAATGGATTAACTGCTTGATAGTATGATTGACTGGCTGGTGCAATAGTTTCATAGTAACTTTGCCACGAAATTCCATAGATTATATAAAAAGAATACGCCTTGAACTCAATAAATTACGTTCGTACTAATTTTAAATCTACCTGGATAATAATGCCTATTCATGGAGGCCATGAAGTGACCTAAAAGTATATTTTCTGCCTCAGTGGTTTATATATTTATAAGTTCGCCATATAAACATAAATCACTTTTAACCTGGTCACGAAAATAAATAAAAAATTCAGTTAATGTCTGACCAATAGTACACATAGCAACATATTGTAACAAAGGAAATAGAAAGTTCCATCTAATTTAAGTTAGGAACCGAACATTATCTCACCGCGGAGTGTTAAAACGGCCGTCATAAATGAACACATTTAACTTCACAGCTACTTCACAGCTACTTCACAAATAACAAACTGTCTGTTTCTTTCGACTTATGTTCCTCCCACAAGATTAAAAAATAAATAGCCGTGTTCCAAGAGAGCGTTTACTTACAGTACAATAATGTACTTCCACATTAATTATGACGGTGGTATATTGCTCACATCTTCTTGCCAGGGTTGCCAGCGTTTGATCACTTAAAACACTCGTAAAAAATAAAAACGCACGTATCCTTTCATATGTAGAGAGAGAAAGTGTTCTGTATCAAGGATGTTTGAAGCTGGAATTCGGTGTAAGGCTGCTGGCATGGAGTGGGCATAGAGCGATTTTGTTTCTTTTATGTATATATGTACTAGGGTTTAAAATTATAATATCAGTTATAATTTACTTTGTGTATTTTTTTATTGTCATACTTTACCAAAATATAAAGTAGTAATTTTATATCAATTATACAAGTTCATTAAACGGTTGATGTTTCGGCGGGCTTTCGGTAAAGGTCACGGAAAGGTTTTCAGACTCGTTAAATGAGCTTGTTTAATGCATCAGATTGATAAAGTTTAAAATCGTTTTCAATCGAACAGCTATGCAGATTTGGTAGAAAATTCCCTCACATTACAATGAAGGGAAATAATTTTATTGTGACATAAACAAGGCTGTTCGCACTAGCTGCAATATAATACACAGTCTGTTTACGTGAGGAAATGATTTTAAATCACGTTGCGTCGGTCACAAGCTCTTTACGTTTCAGTTTCATACAAAACGCTTTCGCTTTCTCCCTGGGACCAATCACGATGACGTGTTTTGGCAACTCTGTCGAATGACAGCGAGAGTATATTGGCCACATACAGTCGTTTAATTCGGCTAATGGTGGCAGGCCTGCCCCGCCGCGTGTTCATTTGTACGGCGCGCTATTACACAAATTGCGCGATATCGAGAAGGTCATGCCACTGATATTTCAATTCTGTCGTGATTAATACATGTATATGTATTAATAATTTACACTGTGTGACATACCTAGCTGGGAGAATCTGAGAAGTCTACTATTAATCGGCTCAAGGTTGAAAATGTTCTTAAAAGGATATTTTGAAATATAGCCAGAACTTAAAAAAACCATGACTCATAATTTTAATGGAAAACATAACATACAATATATTTGTTTCATGAAAGACGTGTGTGGTTCGTTGGTCCAGCGTACCTTAATTACTGTCTCTATTAATTAGTCTGAATTTTAGAAATGTATTTTCTTCTTTGACATTTTAAAGTAAAATAGTCAAACGGTTAAATTATTATTTATACCTTAATGCAAATTAAGAAAAATGTATTTATTACAGGTAGGATAATGTCATAATCCACGCAACATAAAAAGATAAAAACCCAATAAAGAAAAAGGCTCTATAAATACAAAATATCTTGCTCGCTTCGCCGTTTAGAAAATATACCTTAGAAATATCACTTCTCGTATCATAACGGTTAAGTATAAGACGAGTCGACATCTCGTATCGTGTCGCACAATGGCCGCTAACTCGACGCGCGACTGACGGGCGGGACGCGTGCGACTCGTTAGCGGAGAGATTTGTTACCTCACTATTTATTAGCTAGTGTTGTTCTTGTGCACTGTCAATAGTGTGTTAAGTTGAGGTGTGTGTATGGGTTTAGATGGGATATTTTGTGGTTTTTGTCTATGGTTACTAAGTACTTCCTACGTATGTAGTCTAAATATACGTGTGTTGTACGTTAATGGACTACGTTTGTTTCTTAAAATAATTTAATTTGTCGGACTGAGACATAGAATGTCTATATCAGAAAAGGTGTGCTACGTATTCAATCTACGATTCCATGCTGCTGCTCAACAGTTCCCATGGAGAAGAATGTCGAGAGTCTAATTCAAGACAATACACAGGTCTATACTGAAGAAAAGTGTCGAAATGTCAACCGATCCTCTGAGCAATGATGTGTCATTTTAGATTATAAAATAAAGACACCAATTCAGTTATTTTTTCACTGTGAAAATGTAAGAAACTGGCAAGATTTACTATCACATGCATGAGTTTGATACAGTTGATCAATCTCTAAAAGAATGAAGAATAATATAGCAAAACGAGAGTTAATAATTCATACGCCGTGTTGTCAGGGGGTAGAACATAAAGCGTAGGTATTTGCGATGATGTGTCATTTTAGATTATAAAATAAAGACATCAATTCAGTTATTTTTTCACTGTGAAAACGTAAGATACTGGCAAGATTTACTATCGCATGCATGAGTTTGATACAGTTGATCAATCTCTAAAAGAATGAAGAATAATATAACAAAACGAGAGTTAATAATTCATGCGCCGTGCTGTCAGGAGGTAGAACATAAAGCGTAGGTATTTACGATGATGTGCCATTTTAGATTATAAAATAAAGACACCAATTCAGTTATTTTTTCACTGTGAAAATGTAAGAAACTGGCAAGATTTACTATCACATGCATGAGTTTGATACAGTTGATCAATCTCTAAAAGAATGAAGAATAATATAGCAAAACGAGAGTTAATAATTCATGCGCCGTGTTGTCAGGAGGTAGAACATAAAGCGTAGGTATTTGCGATGATGTGCCATTGTAGATTATAAAATAAAGACATCAATTCAGTTATTTTTTCAATGTGAAAACGTAAGAAACTGGCAAGATTTACTATCACATGCATGAGTTTGATACAGTTGGTCAATCTCTATAAGAATAAAGAATAATTTAGACCAAACGAGAGTTAATAATTCATGCGCCGTGTTGTCAGGAGGTAGAACATAAAGCGTAGGTATTTGCGATGATGTGCCATTTTAGATTATAAAATAAAGACATCAATTCAGTTATTTTTTCACTGTGAAAACGTAGGAAACTGGCAAGATTTACTATCACATGAATGAGTTTGATACAGTTGATCAATCTCTATAAGAATGAAGAATAATTTAGACCAAACGAGAGTTAATAATTCATGCGCTGTGTTGTCAGAAGGTAGAACATAAAGCGAGGTATTTGCACAAAACATTCGATTTATCACTACTATAAAATTGAATAATATTTCATCGCGACTGGCGTGCTATTTGCTCGGAGGGTGAGATGATATCCTAAAAGGTTTTACAAAGAGGTCGCCGGTAGAGGGCGGTGGTGTCGTGTCGCGGGGGAGTGAGGTGACCGGGACCTAGAGGGGGGAGGGGGCGGTGCAAATGTGCATCTCACGAGATGAGCCGCTTGAATATGCTTCAGTTATGCAAGGCTCCCGGTGCGTGGTTTGTGGAGATGGTTTTCTTTTACTTAGTGAATTTATTTTACTTAGTGCACAAACAATGTATACAAAGGTGAACACACGGTCTGCACAACCGATGTGTACATGGGTGGACATGATGTCATAAGGCATGCTCTAATCGTCAACCTTAAAGTAGTTCAGCCTTAACTACGTACAACTACGTGATCTACAACTATTGATAAAGCTATTTAAAATAGTAAATTATTAACAGTATTATGTTCATTTTCAAATGGCAAATGTTCTCGAAGGCTGGCTACATTCATAAGTTAATTCCTATTTAAATATTTTTTTATATTTTAACTGCTCGTAACGACTGTTAGTTTTGGCATGTAATAGCTTTAGCTTGTCGTCATCCCAAAAATATTTTAGATGGCATTAAATTAATAAAATTATTTGAAAAATAGTAATAGGTTTCAAACGCAAATAAGTAATAATTAATAAAGTAGAAAAAATATTATAAATATTATAAATAGTAAAAATAAATAAAGGCGTAAATATTGTTCAATATTTTAGTGCAAACTCAGAAAATAATTATTTTGCTGATTAGTGGAAGGTACATAAACCATGCTAGCATTAGGTAAATCCAAATGGAAAAGAAACAAATTAGCATAATGCATATCAAATTATTACTAGTCTAACAATAATAATTAATTATAACATTGCACGGACTCAAAATAGCTATCGAGAACATTATAAAAAGTGTAATAATAACTTATTTGAAAAATAAGGTTTCAGTGTTTAATCTGAAATGAATTCCACTATTATTTTTAACCATTTTGAAACCTTTCATTGCAATCATTTTTATTTTTATTTGTAACAACAGAACATTGAAAGTGATGTTCAAAAAACCTTTTGTGAAAACGTATTAAGAATATTTCGTATTCTATTCTTCTAACCCTTTTTAAAGCGCGAAGAAAATATATTCGTACAGAAGCCGTCCCCATATTTTGTCGCCAGCTCGCAAGCCAGGTGTGTGAGTGGCGCGTCTCACGGCGACGTTTTGTTGCTACGTACGCTACGACTATACTGCTACGCGGCTACGATTGCTACGTACCGAGCTAAGGGGCAGAGGTCGGGATCCCGTCAGCCATTTGTTGCTATTGTGCGCGTATGTGAATATTTAAAATATACGCCCGCTTTCATATATGTTTATGCATGCCTGCTTTATGCAGAACAGTTTTGTAGAAAATGAAGGTAAATTTAAAATTAAGAACAAACTTCAGAAATATTTTTGGTTTCAAAGAAAATTTGTCCTGTTACATGAGTTACAATACTGAAATTGATTAATCTATCGATATGTAAAAAGCTTTATATTGTCTATATAAACATTTAAACCCTTTTGTCTATGGTAGACTAATCAACTATATTAATTATAAATATATTTAAGAGTCCTTTGTGAGATCGAATTAACAATGTTAAGGACGCGTTTACAAAATTAGTAGGTACAAAATCGCGTCACTACAGCGATACGGCGGCAACGGTACGTACTACGTACGGTAACTTGCGAAAATGTAGTTCAACTACATAGCTTTGAGACTTTAGAATTTTTTGTGATATGTATCTATGTTATAGGTCTGGAATATTATTATTATATTGTAGGTGTCGTATGAATGTAATGATGGTAAGACGCGATAGACTTCGAAAATAGCAATAAACATACGCATACAAAATATTCGCTAAAATCTATTTGATACTTCTCGTATTCTGTGCGAATTACGTACAAATAAGTTTCTTATTTTATTATATACATGGACAATATTACTTTATTTTTTCCATTATGTTGATTCAGGATATATTTCGGTATTTAGATACTATTTTGTTTCTTGCGTTGAAATCTGGTAAGATTATGTGGACTAATGGTATACCATCCCATTCAAGTGTTGCGACTGGAACTCGTCGAAATAAAAGAGTTGACCTAGTTATGCCAGGTTGGGGCTCATTTTATTTGTTTTGGTGAGACCCTCCCACTGGTACTAGTGAAGTAACCTTTCAAGGTTATTCGATGAGTCTTACTGGTAGGTACCCTTATGTGAGTAGAGCTAGGCATGCCGAGTTTGGGCTCATTTTGTTTGTACATAAGATACCCTACCACTGGAACTTATGAAGTAACCTTCCAGGGTTGTTCAATGACTCTTGCTGGTACTCATGTGTGAGTAGAGCTAGGCATGCCGAGTTTGGGCTCATTTTGTTTGTACATAAGAGACCCTACCACTACAACTTATGAAGTAACCTTCCAAGGTTATTCTATGACTCTTACTGGTACTCATATGTGAGTAGAGCAAGGCATGCCGAGTTTGGGCTCATTTTGTTTGTACATAAGAGACCCTACCACTGGAACTTATGAAGTAACCTTCCAGGGTTATTCGATGACTCTTGCTGGTACTCATATGTGAGTAGAGCTAGGCATGCAGAGTTTGGGCTCATTTTCTTTGTACATAAGAGACCCTACCACCGGAACTTATGAAGCAACCTTCCAGGGTTATTCGATGACTCTTGCTGGTTCTCATATGTGAGTAGAGCTAAGCTGCGGAGTTTGGGCTTATTTTGTTTGTAAATAAGAGACCCTACCACTGGAACTTATGAAGTAACCTTCCAGGGTTGTTCGGTGACTCTTGCTGGTACTCATATGTGAGTAGAGCTAGGCATGCCGAGTTTGGGCTCATTTTGTTTGTACATAAGTGACCCTACAACTGGAACTTATGAAGTAACCTTCCAGGGTTATTCGATGACTCTTGCTGGTACTCATATGTCAGTAGATCTAGGCATGCCGAGTTTGGGCTCATTTTGTTTGTACATAAGAGACCCTACTACTGGAACTTATGAAGTAACCTTCCAGGGTTATTCAATGACTCTTGCTGGTACTCATGTGTGAGTAGAGCTAGGCATGCCGAGTTTGGGCTCTTTTTGTTTGAACCTAAGGGACCCTACCACTGCAACTTATGAAGTAACCTTCCAGGGTTATTCAATGACTCTTACTGGTACTCACATCCGAGTAAAGCTAGGCATGCCGAGTTTGGGTTTATTTTGTTCGTACATAAGTGACCCTACTACTGGAACTTATGAAGTAACCTTCCAGGGTTATTCGATGGCTCTTGCTGGTACTCATATGTGAGTTGACCTAGGCATACCGAGTTTGGGCTCATTTTGTATGTACATCAGAGACCCTACCACTGGAACATACCTAGTTCTACTCACATATGCGTACCAGCAAGAGTCTTCGAATAACCCTGGAAGGTTACTTCATAAGTTCCAGTGGTAGGGTCACTTATGTACAAACAAAATGAGCCCAAACTCGGCATGCCTAGCTCTACTCACATATGAGTACCAGTAAGAGTCATTGAATAACCCTGGAAGGTTACTTCATAAAATGCAGTGGTAGGGTCTCTTATGTACAAACAAAATGAGCCCAAACTCGGCATGCCTAGCTCTACTCACACATAAGTACCAGCAAGAGTCATTGAATAACCCTGGAAGGTTACTTCATAAGTTCCAGTGGTAGGTTCTCTTATGTACAAACAAAATGAGCCCAAACTCGGCATGCCTAGCTCTACTCACATATGAGTACCAGTAAGAGTCATTGAATAACCCTGGAAAGTTACTTCATAAAATGCAGTGGTAGGGTCACTTATGTACAAACAAAATGAGCCCAAACTCGGCATGCCGAGCTCTACTCACACAGGAGTACCAGCAAGAGTCATTGAATAACCCTGGAAGGTTACTTCATAAGTTCCAGTGGTAGGGTCTCTTATGTACAAACAAAATGAGCCCAAACTCGGCATGCCTAGCTCTACTCACACATGAGTACCAGCAAGAATCATTGAATAACCCTGGAAGGTTACTTCATAAGTTCCAGTGGTAGGGTCTCTTATGTACAAACAAAATGAGCCCAAACTCGGCATGCCTAACTCTACTCACATATGAGTACCAGTAAGCGTCATCGAATAACCCTGGAAGGTTACTTCATAAGTTCCAGTGGTAGGGTCTCTTATGTACAAACAAAATGAGCCCAAACTCGGCATGCGTAGCTTTACTCACATATGAGTACCAGCAAGACTCATTGAATAACCTTGGAAGATTACTTCACTAGTACCAGTGGTAGGGTTTCACTCTCACCAAAACAAATAAAATGAGCCCAACCTGGCATAACTAGGTCTACTCTTTTATGAGTTCCAGTCGCAACATTTGAACGGGATAGTATACCATCAGTCCAGATAATCTTACCAGATTTCAACGCAAGAAACAAAATAATATCTAAATACCGAAATATATCCTGAGTCAACATAACGGAGAAAATAAAGTAATAATGTCTATTTATTTATAAGAAATAAGAAACTTACTTGTACGTCATTCGCACAGAATACGAGAAGTATCAAATTGATTTTAGCGAATATTTTGTATGCGTATAGGGCTGCAGCGACAAGCGACATAGAGTCCACTCCCGACGGCGCTCAAGCGCAGACTGAGATCTCATAGCAGAATTTGGATATATAAATCAAGAAAGTGGCTAAATAAAACGACCCTTATTGCCACACATTAAGACACACGTATGCGGGCAAAATAGAAGAAAAATGTAAGATGATTTTTTGCATTTTTTGAGTCAATTTACAATATTTTCAAAAATATTTTCAGATTCTTTTTGAATTGACTATATTTTCTACCCTATTCTAACTTTGAAAATCTAAATAAATGTAAAAATAGAGAGAAAATTGTACCCAAAAATAGCAGTATTTGCCTATTTTTGATTTAGAGGCAGTTTCGAATCGATTTTACATTAATAATAATCAAATAATTTTTATTTATTTTCAGATTGATTTATAGATAAAAAAGTAATTAATTTATCGTTATCATTAGTTTTATTAGTTATTATCTTAAATTGTCGTAAAATGTACCGGAAATATGTGGTTTTTTGATACATGCGTAAACGCGTCCTTAAGGCAATATTCGTAGCACAGCATCTTAACCATTGCTCAATCCATTCAGCCCTCTCAAGTAATCTAGTCCAGTACTAGGTACTAACAACATCCCTAATCAACTACAGTGAAATGGTCCATAAAGCAATAACATCAAAAGTTGTATTTGCTAGACAAAGACAAAGTTCCGTCATGTTTAGTCGAAACACCTAACCTTGTCCAAATGTTTATTTGTAGCAGTGTCGAGTAGATTTTTCACACGACCGATTCACACGGTGAAAGGTAAAGTTACTGTAACTCCTCCAAGTCCAACATAGTTATAAGTAAGTCGGAGAAAGTTTGCAGATTAATACGAAACGTTGAAGATGATATTATACGTTGAAATGTTTGTTCCTGGTAAATACTTGGGAAAATACTTTTGTCTGTTTCTTGGAGGTAATTGTACAGATTAGTTAGGTAAGTACCAAGATTATGTTATATTTATTTTAGTTGTTATCTTATTATGTAGTGGCAAAATAGTAAGTATACATACATCAGTTATTTAAACGTTTACGTTGGGGGTCATCTACTACATAACTTTGTTTGCAACAGTGCTGAAATATTGGGTACTCGAATCAAAGGTAAGTGGTATATATATAGGTATTTCCCGTAAACAAAATAAAACACAAAATAATTAGGTATTGCTTATTCGGTGTATTGGGTACGACGATGTTCATGCATAGATTCATACGTATGTACGTATGTAGTGCGATTACTACAAACGTGTGCACTTTGGAGGAATACAGTTCTAGGTCTCTATATCCCTATAGTTTGATGGTAAAGGTATATCGATACATAGTATTTTCCTGGGTTTACGCGAATGTTACACATTGAAAAAAACTACGGTTTATGGATTCTATCGCGATATATTGGTTTTAGTTAATTCACATTTAAACCGAATGATCTAGAACAAAATTTTCTAGATTTAAGTTCTGCATTCGACACAGTTGACCATGAGCTTCTTCTGGTTAAGTCAGAACATTACGGAGTAAGAGAGGAAGCATTGAAACTGTTTCGTTCTTACTTACAGAATAGAAAAATGTATGTTGAAATAAAAGCCACTGATGAAATAAAATGTCAAAGATCCTATCGCTCTGAACTATACAGTGTAAATAAAGGTGTTCCTCAGGGATCAATATTGGGTCCAATTTTATTTCTCGTTTTTACCAACGATTTAAACTATGCAACACGAGTAAACACTGACACTCAACTTATAGTATTTGCAGATGACACAAATGCAGTTGTTAGTGCAAACGACATCGGAGTTTTAAATTATAGAGTAAATACGGCACTTGAGATGTTTCAAAAATGGTTCAGTACAAATCACTTAATAATCAATTCTATGAAGACAAATATAATGCTATTTAAATCCACTGCGCGTACTAATGACAACTTAAACATCAGACTAAATGGAGTAAAAATAGATTTGGTAGACTCCACAAAATTCTTAGGCATTTACATAGATTCTTTCTTTTGCTGGAAAAATGAACTACAAGCCATTGATTCGTCTATATCATCTGCATGCTTCGCCTTAAGAAGCTTACGTGATGAGGTCAGTTTAGAACATTTGAAAGCTGTTTATTATGCTCTGGTTGAGTCTAGGTTACGTTATAGTGTCCAGTTTTGGGGAAATAGCTATAAATACAACTGCAATCGAGCTTTCATATTACAAAAGAGGGCTATTAGGACAATTGTACGAATTTCACAATGGCAATCTTGTAGAGAACATTTTAAAACGCTATCAATTCTTACTGTACCTTGCCTATATATACACATTGTTCTAACTGACATGGCTAAATATATAACCAGGTTCGAAAATGAGAAGGAGAGATTGTTAAGGGAAGGGACAAGAACACTGAATTTTAAAAATAAACTGTACCCGAAATTAAATATTGTTAAGCATTGTGCAAGGTATCAAGCAGTGAAATTGTTTAATTGTTTGCCTATTGACATAAAAAATGAAATTTACAAGCCGCAGTCGTTTAAAAACAAGATTAGGGCCTTCTTATTACAGAACTCTTTTTACTCGATTGAAGAATTTACTGCAATGAATTATAATAAATAAATTTCGTTGACATTATTTTAATAGTATTTGCAATTATATATTTTTTTATTTATTCATTGTTTATATTTTTTATAATTTAATATTAATTTGACATTTAATGCTTTTAATTATCTTTGACATTTTCTTTTATTTAATAACTTTTTTATTTATTTTTTGACATTGCATTAATTCTTCGATTACAGGTTTGGTATGCTATAAAATTTATGATAAATATGTATTAATATTGTAATTTATCAATTAAGAATAGTAGGTAAATATTTTTCATGTGTATAGTGCTATGCTATGGTGAATTTTTTATGTGAAATTATATTAGCTTAAATATTATAAGGTGAAGACAGATATTTTTGTCAATTATTTTAAATATTTAGTTGTAAACTTGTAAGATGTTTAAGTGCTATGATCATACTATGTACAAACTACACATATTCAAACACAATTTGTAATTGTTTACTTGAATAAATAAACAGAAACTGAAACTGAATTATTACTAGCTGACGTTTCAGTTTCTTTACAGGAACCGTGGTCAAGGCAGACTGAGGTGGTATTTGTCTTTGTCTTGAATTTAAAAGTTATCTCAAAGTTCCCGAACATTTTTCAACTATTGGTGTTACTATCTACGCAGAATTTGCTCACTGTGTCTTGATGTTTTCTGGTGACTTCGCCCTTCTTGGGTTTCATTAGCCTGATAACAGGGTCCCAAACTGGAGGCACCTTCCAACCATCTTCTCTATTGAAATTAGGGTGTTTTTTAATCTCAATAGCTTATTATTATCATTATTGGAATAAAAGGGTGTTCTTTTGCGAGTATCTGTGGTTATTTAAAACGTAGGTAATGGTTGGTTCCTTGTTCCTGAATATATCGCAATAGAATCCGTAAACCGGAGTTTAATTTCGATCTATATCGATACGATATATATCTCTGTATCTTAATGGCTGTGTTTTACATTTACAATATCTGTTATTTAATTAGATTTGCCATAATTGGATAAATCATCAAAGTAGTTTGAAAGATTATATATAAAGTTGCCAACTATTGAAAGAGGAAGCATTTACTATCATACAACTGCTGCGGGCTAAGAATAAAAATGTACATGTAAGCATTAAAAATCATACCTTAGCGTAGTGAATCAGGAGTGGCAAGTTTGTATATCCACGCAACTGAAGTTGCGACAATATACCGAGGACATTGTCATCTTCCATGACACACATTTTAACAAAAACCTTAAAATTTTATTACTTGAACCAAAATAAAAATACAAACGTATTGACACTGCGCTTTTTAAAGTCGTTTAAAAACCAAATTCTATATTTTGCGCCAATTCCGCCATCATGTGATTGGCCATCAACGTGTTTTATTATAAAACTAACCGAACAGCACTACATCATACATCTACTGAACTCGATTCAAATCTCTGAGATACTGATAATTCTAATATCTGGCGGGTAGACTTTGCATCAAATCCTTTCGATATAGAATGATGCTATGACTTAGATTATTATTCAAATATAATCACATTACTTTCTCTTTGGTCTATATCTCATTGTTTACATAGTTTTCTTTTTTTAACCAAAAAAGCACTATACTCCACAAATAGTCTGTCAAAATTTCATAAAAGCAACATTCCCGCCAGCCAATAATAGTAGCTGTCATATAGATAGGGTACAGTTCATAGTGCCCCCTATGATTGAATCTGTTGTTCAATACGAATATAATCACAGGACGTGTGATTTATTTGACTGCTACAGTGCAGTCTCAATCAGCAATGGTTCAAAAAAACATCCAATGTAAATTGGATGTTTTTTTCTGTTTACAAAGTTTTCTGGTGCGATATACATACATACATATCGTCACGCCTTTTATTCCCGAAGGGGTAGGCAGAGGTGTATTTCTACACCCACTTTTCGCCAGATATACTTTAGTCCCACGTAATAAGGGGCGAGCCTATTGCCGTACCGGGCACATTTCCAGACTCCGTGCTGCTACTGAGAATTTCGTGAGAGAAAAACCCAATAACACTG
Source organism: Euclidia mi (assembly GCA_944739405.2). NCBI lineage: Eukaryota > Metazoa > Arthropoda > Insecta > Lepidoptera > Erebidae > Euclidia > Euclidia mi. The sequence goes on from OX123188.2 coordinate 76,838,796, forward strand.
CCCGACCCAGGAATCGAACCCGGGACCTCCCGATCCCACGCGCACATTTATGCCGCGAGACCAACGAGGCAGTCAAAGAAAAGTTAAAAAGGGATTGGCGCAAGAATTATCTTATGTTCGATATTTTTTTCGCTAATGCAAGCATCCTTTATTTAATTCTCAATTATTTTACAAATTGATGCTGATTTATAATAACTCATTGACAACTAAAACTATACGTATAAACCTACAACTAAAAGAAAACTAAATAAAATATACTTATTATAAAAGGCAAGGCAAGGTAGGAGGCGTTTATATGTCGTAGTTCGATAAATTTGTTTTATTCAATGTTTTTAATTTTGTTGACTTTAAAAAAAAATCTATTTATTTAAGGATACGTACAACGCCATACCTACCTAATATTTTAATGGTACACGGAAACGAATTGTGTATTATCTGTAGATTATTCGGTAGTAAAGTGTTTACCTTATATTTTCAATGTTGGGAAGCAAAAACCATCCTGGAAGCTGCCAAGATACGTTACCGTAAAAATAACATTTTATTTTCTTCGCAAACAAAGTTGAAGACTTTATTATTATAAGACTTAAAGACAATAAATTCAAAGTTTATTACAGTATAAAAGAATGAACAATGAATTGAATAACCGTCGATGTCGATCAGCACTAATTGTCCCAACCCTCCGCCGCGCGCCGGCCGCGAGCGGGCACGGCTCTCGGTCGCGCGAGCGGTGCAGCCGCGCGCTACTAATTTCCCGCGTGGCCAATAAATTACCACACAGTTTGTCCTCCAGCGCACTACTCGTCGCTTCCCATACAGGGCGCAGTGCAGCGCTGACCAGTGTATCAATTTATAATATACATTTTACAAGATAAAAAAGCCATTCGGTATTGTGTTTCGAAGTACGCTATTCTATTTCAGTGGGTAAAACTGAATAAATATTGGAATATGTTATTTTATTTTGTAGTTTGTTTTTACTTCGATATTTTCGCATTTAATGAATCAAGTAAATCATTGAAAATTCTGTCACCGTGTCTTTGCTTTATATGAATGCAAAGTATTTTCATCATAAGATGTGTTCAAAAATGCATTTGTATCCTTCATATGCTTCAAGATATATGTAACGCGTATACAACGTTTTTACCCACATAGAAAATTTTCCTACAGAAAGCTAATTATATAAAGGTACAAAACAGAAATTACAATTAAAATTCCAGGCAGTAAGCTAGCGCCAATTAAAGCAACAATATATGAGTTAAATCATTTTATTTGCCGTGTTAGTAATTAGTCTATTCTGTGTTTGCACGCTGTCGTATGCGGCGCTTGGCTGGATGCGGAAGTATTTGGCGCGCGCCGACATTATTGTAACAGGGTGTCGTTGGCGCGTCGTCGTCGGCCTGCCTTCGGCCTCAGCATTCGGCATTCACGGCCTCGCCAGCAGCAACGGGTTACTCTATGAACGAATGCGTTTTTACAAACACTGTTTTTCGGCCATTTTGTTGCACAGTTTATTTTGTTGTAGTAAATTTAGCATTTAAATGGAGCGTACCTTTTGCAGAGATGTATGGCAGTGGATGAATATACATTAACAGGTCGGGTGTAATGTTGCCGTGGTTAGTTATTTATGGTGCAGCTAATGAAACATTTTGTACGAGGCTAGTTTAACGATGGGAAGGGACTTTGTCTGCGACCGCCGTGTTGCTCAGCTCAGTAAATGCAAGTTCTGTAAACTCTTGCGTTAAGCTGTGATAAATGGCCAAGAGGTATAATTAGATATGAAGTAAAAAGCAACTTAGAGAAACATTTTATTTTGAAAATTAATCTTACATAGTGCACTAACGTCATTCGTCGTCACGCAGTAGACGGCCTTGAAAGCGATCTATGAAGGTCGCGACTTTGGCTTCAGGCGTTTATCAGCGACATGGTTGTTAATAAGTCAGCCTTTTCAGTTTCAAAAGAGGAAATGTTAAATGTATTTCATCAGCTTCTAGTTCAGGATAAATGTACATATTACGGTTTTTGGCATTTGAAAGTTACTACTAGTTCAACTTTTCTAGTTAAATTGGTAAATAATATTTTAGCGTCGGTTAATAAATAAGTAAAGATTCGCATTTACCATGTGTATATTTTTCTTGCGCGTACAGCGATTTCATGATATGGGTATGAACGCTCATCTATCCTTCACAAGCTGCGACATATTCATGACATATTTACCAGGCGTAGAAACACCTTTATCTCACGAAATCCGCTTGAACTGCACACGTAAATGTTAAAATCTATTTACCACAATATTACATAAGTACCTACGACTAAGTACTAGCGACACGTACCCATAGCTGTACCGTGGTTCTCTGGTACATAGTAATGCCCAGCATCCGTCTTAGTTCTACACGAAGATCTCACCGCACCGGATCACAGCACTGTACATAGTCCGGCAGATATTGGACTGCGCTGAGTGCGAAAAGTATTTGAGCGCTTTAATAGATTTCTTAAAGTAAATAGGAGAGATATTACATTTAGTTTTATTTTAATTAACTCATAATTAATCATGCTTAGTTAGTAATAACTTTGCCATAATGTTCTTAAAAGACATGTGAAGTCGTAATTGGCCAGCGTGGTGGACTACAGTTTAAACCTTCTCATAGTATTAAGATAGCAGCCCCGTGCTAGCATTGGTGCTGAAATTCTGAAGTTATGCCCGTACAAACATTTTATCATTTTATTTACATATTTTTAAATATACTGATAACTTTCGACTTATTAAACTTAATTTAATTACATTTAATAAACTGCCTCCGTGGTCCAGCGGATAGCGTATGCGACTGCTGATCGGAGGTACCGGGTTTGATTCCCGGGTCGTGCAAAAGTGTTACTGGGTTTTTCCAAATTCTCAGTCAGCAGCACGGAGTCTGGTGATGTGCCCGGTAACGGCAATAGGCTCGCTCCCTATTACGTGGGACCTAAAATTCATGGCAAAATGTGGGTGTAATGTTACACCGCTGCCTACCACTTCGGGGATACAGGCGTGAGTCTATAAAAAATAATTTAATAACAGGGTCATCACAGTACAGTTATAGTCGTGGCGTAAAACGGGAAGCCTTTGGCAAAATACCATATATCTCAGATTTGTAGAGGCCCTAAAATACAAAATAAAAATGAATAATATTCTTCCTTAAGTGAATAATATTCTAACTTGACCACATGGATGGCTGTGAATGAAATGTATCTAGTCTGCGTCCTCTCATTGTCTCAATACCTTAAGTATTTGAGTTTGACTCACACACGTGTCTGAAATTAGTATTATTCACAGATAGCCCTGAATATGTTTGGTCTGGTCGTTCAGTGTTACCGATGTGTCCACACGTGTAAAATTCCGTGAGACACATTGCCCTTGTGTTTAAACGTCTGGGTATCGAACCGATGAATGTCATTACCTAGGCTTAGCTATGTGTAGATACGAGCTGAGTGCGGTCATGCCAACTTTGGATACACAACCAGCATGTCTGAGAGTTTTCAATAACGTCATCGTGTATTACAGGGCTGATAACTCAATATACAATTCATATAAAGTTATAAAATTATAGGCTCAAAATTGGTCTGTGTGGAGAGTCTCGGAAGACTTGTGTACCTTAGATAAATGATTGCTTAGAGCGCAGCGAGACCAATCATTTATCTAAGTAGTGTACTTTGTACATCAGTGAACGTGTTTTGTCTGTGATCATAATGATGCATTGTTACCTGTTTAATCTGTATATATAAAATTCCTGCGCTGCTGACTGACTGACAGACAAGAACCAAAATTATCGGGTACAGGTCTCTGATTTTAAGCATGTTTATTCCTTGGAGACCGTAGGGGTGCACTATAAAGGGGGGATTTAGAATTTACCAAAGGAAAGGGATTTACCAAAATTCCCACGGAATCAGGCAGAAATGGATAAATTGGAAATAACGTGCGGGCGTAGCTGCGGGCATCTTTTAGTGTGTAATAAAAATCTCACGCTCTTAAACATAATATTGTTTAGCATTACAAACTACATAGCTAAGTAGACGTTCTACAGGTGATGCAAATAGCTAGCCGATTAGAACAATGTTTTACAAAGATTTATCACTTGTTATGAGTTTTTATGCTCCTGAATTATATATACCTACAAATACTTAGAAGTCTGTAACCTTACGAGCATAAGCAACAATACGTTTTAGTCCTAAGATATTCAAATACTATCTATGATGCATTTACTAGATACATAATATCTTTCCATATAAGTGTTTATAAAATGGTTAGTAAATACTAAGATAATAAAGTTAAATAAATTTACCTATAATTACTATTGGTGCATTAAGAGAAAAGCAATGCAGCATAACGGTTTACAAAAGTGTTTCTATGTAATGTACCGAACCTGCAGACGTTTGACACTGGATAAGACGCAATGCTTATGACGTATTCGTCATAAGCATTGCGTCTATAACTAAGGTTTATTTTGTAATATTTATTTTAAGTTTGGCTAAAATCAGGTCACTCACGCTGTATTTTGCTACAACATGTTTCACCAATACGTTCAATGAACGTATACGTCGTTACTAACCAATGTTAGTAACGACAAATTGTAACAAAATCAGTTAAACATCATTATTTCACGAACCAAACTTGAAGTTTGGTTCGTGAAATGATAACACACTAGAGCAACTTCTTGTTCTATCACAAATAAACGCTCATGTGTGTACACACCATAAGAGTTATTTTAAAACAAATAGCAAGTTTATCTAGTCACAGATCGGCGACTGCAGCTCTTTTAAACAGCTTTCTAATTACTAAAACAGCTTTCTAGTTACTAAATTTTAAAAAATCAAACATCTTTTGCGGAAGCAATTGTACTCAAAATACGCAGCAGCGCGCTTCAAATTCCACAATGGCAAGCGGGCCGGGAAATACATCGGGATCCCGTCGCAATCCCGGGCTAGCCGGGATGCCTGGCGAGCCGCACCCAACGCTACACACCGAATGAATTGCTGATTGTGCTCTTACTGTGTTTAGTGGTTTATTAGCAGTGCCTAAATACGGCTTTGAGTTGAGTAAACGTTGAGTTGAACATTGCTTTGTTTGTTGCACGACTTGTTATTTCGATTATTGTTGTTGCTAGAAATCATTACTTATTCTTAGAACTCCTGCTAGTATGCATTTCTGCTCGAAAACGTATTGCTGTTGCTTGAATAGGAATTATATAGTAAATGCAGTTACGTAGTTCTGAAGTGAATAGCGCAATAAATACTAATTATGTATTTTATTTTATGGCAACGAGCTACATCTGGTCTAAAAAAAAATTATATTGCAAACTGGCGGCAAGCCTTTATTGTGTTTTGGTCTGTTGTTAAAGTGAGCCGAATAATCTATTTCGGATAATAATTTTAAAGGCAGTAATGCACTCTTTGCATTAGCTCTAGCTCTATAAAATCATTAGTCCTCTATCAAATTTTCGATTTCGATTACGATTGTGGGCAACAGCTAGTACTAAAGCATAGCCGATGTTATTGGACTACTATAATGCGGGCATTATCGTGGTCCAATAACATCGGCTTTTCAGACAAATTTTACCCCTACTTTAGCCCTTTAGCTTTTTTTTCTTGAAGCCAACTCCCGCACCAGGAATAAATCCTGTGTCGTGGAGGACTTTACAAGCATACAACCAACGGACACAATGAAAACCCAGTCTCGACACAACAATTTATGGATCACACAAAGTCGTGTGGGAATCGAACCCACGACACTTGGCGCAACGTCAATCGGCGAGGCGGCCGCATAAACCAGTTCGCCAACCGTTAACGGTAGAATATAAGAAATCCTGCCTTTGCGGATGCCTACGTCATTATAAGAAACCCATTGCCTAAATTTTACACTTCTGGTTATAGTAGTTTAGGCATAGTGATGATATGTCAGAAAGGAGAAATAATGTTATATACTTTAATTCGTAACATATGCTTATAGGTACATCAAAATAACAAATTAGTTACATTTTGACGCGACATCCGACAACCTCACGGTCAGCGTCGCGGCAAAAATCTAGTCATATAAAGTGGTTATTATCATTTACCGAAGAGTCCTACATAAAACAGTACCATAAGATATTCGCAAAAAATAAAACCCACTTATTTAACTTCAATTTTTTATAGCGTCTATGTATCGTCCTTTCTATACTCCAGTTTGTTAAGCAAAACAAATCGGTCAGCATGCACCTGGCGTGTGGACGAAATATATTAGTTTTCAATATTTAATAAAGAGGGCGCTGTTGTCCCAGTGTCCCGGCCCGAGCTGATAAAGTGGTATTAGTGCTGTGCTGTCACATCACTAATACCACTTTATGTTTACACAGGTGTTTTAGTTGACCGATATATTTATAAAACGAAATTATATTTGAATGTGATGTACATATTCTTTGTGTCAACAAATGCTTGTTATTTAAATTTTGATATTACTGGCAGTTTTCCTTGAAGGTTTTATATATTACCTACCTCACAATAGTGCATTGTTGCCTAAATTATAAAAAAAACACTTTTCATCTTTTGAATGCCGCAATATGTACCAGACACAATACAAAATCTATTAAGTCTCTTACTGATCAATTTATCGGCAGTCAACGAGTTAATTTATAATAATATACTTGAATGGAAATGGAGGCAACAATAGCCTACTGGTGATACCAAGAGACTGCCATGTAGAAGGTTATTTAGTATGGGGTTCAAATCCACGGTGCGCACAGCTAACTTTTCAAAGTAATGTGTGCTGTTGTTAATAATCGCTTGCACGCGTTCCAAGCACGTCAAGGCGGTTCTCATGAAAATCTTCAACCATTGCTACGAGGAGCCATTATCCTCGTATTTACTGAGACAGGTCTAAGCCATAATATATTCATATCTCTTTGGATTGCAGGGATCACACAGCAGGCGATCTGTGCAAAAGCGAATATTCTGTCGAATCAGGTTTGACTCGAAAGCGGAACCTGAGTACCTAGACTTACAAGTCTTAGATGCAACCCGGTTAACGCTAGAATGATGGTGGTGATGAGGCATGTTAGGTCAATAACTTGATTTTTTATTGTGGTTGAAAAGAAAATGCCATTGATCCATTCATGAAAATTTCAATTCCATTTAATTCACTGCTGACATAACATACTGTTTGCAATCCATGTGAAAAAGCCAAACAAAATCATCACTACTCTTTTCAATAAAATTCACATAAACAATATATAAACTATCTTGGCAGGAGGTGAATGAAAACAGCAGAAAAATGCATCGTAAAATATATATAGAACGAGTGAACAATGTAACAAGAGTGTACCCTCTCGTTGAGTCCCTCGAGGCACGAGCGTAATAGAACGTATAATCGCAATATGTCGCCGCGGTACACGGCACCGGCAGGGCCACACACTGTCAGCTACAAAAGTGCATACATATATTTGAGTGCTCCTTACAGGCATGTTTTAGCATTCCGATCCCGTCACACAACTCCAACTTAACTCCCGCGAATGTGTAATGTACTCTAAATACTTGACCAACTTGTTTTGCGTACTGTACAATCGAAAATGATTTCTGTTACTGCCAGTTAGGATTCGTTCTAGCTGCATGTGTTAGCTGTAGAGTGGTATTCGTAAGGCGAACGCCAGTTTTTCTCACTCAGCGCAAGGTACGTGAATGTTTCAGGCATTTAGGTAGTAGTTTTATATTGTTCTGTAACCTGCTCCATGAAATGGCGGCGTACATAGTTGAGAGTTTCTAACTAAAAGAACGTAGAAGTGACTCTCAAGATCTGATAGTAGATAAGGGCACTTACCTCGTTCGGTACGTAACCCAAGTTCCTAGATTTCTCGGTTGTCTTGCTACGTTTACTATAATTATTTCCTTAACTAAATTGCCAACTTGTATATGTAGCTTTAATCTTCGCGCTCGTAGACGTTCCGCTCTCATATCGAGTAACGATCAACAAAGTTAGGCAATCTTAGGGGTGTCAGACTCGAGATGGGTGTCCAATTGCAGTTGGTTTGTTATGGTAACATTATACTTTAATGTAAAATTATATAATGGTTCACATTGTGTTGTGTGTTGTGTCAGGCTGATTTCGAGCCTAATTGGGAACTTAATTATGACCAAGGTCCTGTCGCGACTATGTCCGGCGCTGTCATGCATGAGCAGACTGCACTACTTGTCACCACGGTCGCGCCATTTTCCCTTAATAGAAAAAAACTAAAACAAATACCCGATGTTTTTGGATAGACCTATATAACAATATTTACGTAATGAAATACAGTTTATTGTAATTTATGGGTACGGAAACTACATAACAATCTACTTGCAAAAATATTTGGCACTTAAGCTTTCATGTTTGTAGTGGCCGAGTTAAGGAGCAAACAAAGTTTCCTTGTAGTTTTACTACGGCACCTTAAAAAGCGTAAACAGTTGTAGTTGTATAATTCGGCGAAAACAAGCTTTCATCGAATACCGTGGAACTAACTATAATAACTAGAACTATATGAATCCAGCAGGGTTAAGTGATTTAAATGGTTCAGACTTTGTGTGGTGACAGATTAAGAATTTGAAGTGTCCTGTCCCATTTCATTCCATGTGTGTTTTAAGAGACGACTAAGGTAGTCGTCTCTAACAAACAAAGCGGATTGTATCTTGCGGAAGAGACAGAAAACTCGAAATCAAACTCTTTTCCAACTTGTCAGGCCAGCGGGGACAAGGATTTGGCCTGCTATACCAATAGCAGGCCAAATCCTTGTATTGCCTCAGAGTGATATTACATACATAGACTCACGCCTGTTTCCCGGAGGAGTAGGCAGAGGCTACAGAACGCCATTGGCAACGATTCTGATATATCTCTCTTGCTTCATTCACTCCCATCAAGTTTCTCATGCATGCTCTTCGGTTAAGGGTACTTCTAACCTGTCCTTTGTTTAGGATGTCTCCAATCTGGTATTATGCACTACAAAAACATGATGATTACGTATGACTCAGGCGACTAAAAACCTCCCATTATCAATTTAGTAAACAAAACCAGAAGAATTTCAGTCAAAACTTGATAAATAAATATATTAAGCGATCATTTTTAAGAGCCGTTTTCTGAGACAAGATAAAACGAAGTAATGAAGAGAAAAATACGATGAAAAATGGTGTGAGTTAATGGTAGGGGCATGTATGTGGTTATAAATGGTGTAAGCGTTGTGCTGAGCTGTGTCGCATCGCGCTGTGTCGTACGGTTGATGCGCGGGGGCAATGTTTCGCGACTCTAGATTGCTGCACATATCTTGTGACTGACGGTACTTTGAGCACATACGGGAGATTAAAGTGAAGGTGAACAGTTCAGTAAATGCGTCAAGTTTGTTTATGCAAAGTAAATTCAAGAGGTGGTGTGGATGTTGAAAGTTGTCGCTCTTGGAATGCTTCCTACTACCCAGACATAGAGTATAAATCATAGAACAAGCGCTATATTAGTACGTAGGTACGTAGCTTGATCACCAGATGTAGACTACACAAGTGCCAGTCCTAATGAGGATGAAACACATGACGATTGCAGCGGCGCCCACGAAGTAGCAAATGAAACGGTCGTCTGTGTTGTCAATTCGAATGGACGCTTGACACTATCACCGACGTAGATCAAAACACACTTTGCCTGTACACTCACCAGGCCCACACAATTTTAAGCGCAGCGTTCCCGTACATAATACAAGCCCGTATAACCCGCTTGTGTCTAAATTATGACATTTGTCGTGTGTCGCGAGTCGCGCAGCGCGGCGCCCTCGCGTTATTAACGGCGTCTTATTAGGCCTCCGCCACCGCGCGTCGAATACGCCACCAAATATAACATTTTGTAGAATTAATAATAAATTTTAAACTACAGTCGTTGGAAATAACTCAGTATCTTTAATCACAGAATTGAATTGCAGTAATCCATTAGAGGACAGAGCAGTACCAACTTGATTATCTTAATCATCACACCGAGCTTGTGCTTACATTCAATTCGATTTCATTGTCTATTATCAAGGTATAATGCTAAAATGAAGTGGGGAATGACCTGTATTTTACATATTGACCTGACAATATATGTTCAAACATTGTATTAAAATAAAAGACACAATTATACATATAAAAACACGAAAGTTTGTCTAAATATACGAATCTTCTGATAAGAAACAATCTCAGATAAAACAGCTTCATCTTGGACTTAAACTGGTGTTAATACACGCCTTGATTTCCAAAGGAATATAATTATGCTGTAATATACCTCCAAATATGTACATACGTACCTACCGAATACAGTTATACTGCCGTCTTAACTTAAAAGGGCACAACTAACATTTTGCAAATCAGGAGAAAATCGAGTTTAAAATATTTCTTAGCTTTTGTCAAAAATAAATTAACGGTATTGTAGTTGTAGAAATAGTAGCGTCTACATGAATTCTATAAGATGATTAACTTATTTTATTTTTTATTTTAAATGTATTTATTCAATAATCTACAGTCTCCCTTTCAGCCTAACTTAAAAATGTTGTAAAATTACGTATAAAAGGCATAATTAACCAAATGGCATAATTAAACAACTTTCGATTCTAACATTTTGGGGAAGAAAAATTAAATATTACAGTACCTGTAGAAAACACCTCGACATACAACACGGGTGTTGCCGCGTCCCCCATGCGTCGCTTGTTTGTGTTTATTGATGAAGTAGACGCCGCGTTGTCTTTCTTGACGTCGCGTTGGTGTTGTAAACTTTTATATTTACAGGAAGAATTCTCATCTTGTTGAATGGTACTCACTTAGATAGTGATGTCCTTAGATATATTTTTTGGCTTTTTACAGTAAGTTTTATTGTAGTTGAAGTTTGACTGGATTGGAAAAGAAGTATCATAAGTGTTAAATAAAAAAATAAAAGTAAAATTATAATATTCATATTGACTGTGTATTTAATAAAATGGAATTCAAAGATGGTTTGGTGGTTTAAGAGATCGTTTCGCCATAGGGTCTGTTGATAAGGTGATAATGTATTTTTGGTACCATCGTTGTTCTGTTTCCTAACTTTCAAAAATAATGAGCTGTAAATTAGAATAAATCTTTTTTCGTAGCTCTGTGGGCCTTGAACCTAGAGCTTATTTATATAATCGCGCATAAATGAAACTTTTAAACACAGCAATATATCTAGGTATTGAACTCGTTTCGACGACGAAAGCTTTTACACTTGGAGAAACTATCCTCATGTCTCCCTAGATCCGATGTCTTAAAGTTGACGTGTGACTTCAATTACAATAGCTACATTTCAGCTTATAAGTGACACAGCTATTGCGCTATCATTGACTACTTATAAAGCGTGACGACAGAGTACTTGCGGACTTACTTCACAAACAGAATTGAAGACGCCAGTTGGCATCAATTTGCTGCAAACTGAGTACCTAGACTTACAAGTCTTAGATGCAACCCGGTTAACGCTAGAATGATGGTGGTGATGAGGCATGTTAGGTCAATAACTTGATTTTTTATTGTGGTTGAAAAGAAAATGCCATTGATCCATTCATGAAAATTTCAATTCCATTTAATTCACTGCTGACATAACATACTGTTTGCAATCCATGTGAAAAAGCCAAACAAAATCATCACTACTCTTTTCAATAAAATTCACATAAACAATATATAAACTATCTTGGCAGGAGGTGAATGAAAACAGCAGAAAAATGCATCGTAAAATATATATAGAACGAGTGAACAATGTAACAAGAGTGTACCCTCTCGTTGAGTCCCTCGAGGCACTAGCGTAATAGAACGTATAATCGCAATATGTCGCCGCGGTACACGGCACCGGCAGGGCCACACACTGTCAGCTACAAAAGTGCATACATATATTTGAGTGCTCCTTACAGGCATGTTTTAGCATTCCGATCCCGTCACACAACTCCAACTTAACTCCCGCGAATGTGTAATGTACTCTAAATACTTGACCAACTTGTTTTGCGTACTGTACAATCGAAAATGATTTCTGTTACTGCGAGTTAGGATTCGTTCTAGCTGCATGTGTTAGCTGTAGAGTGGTATTCGTAAGGCGAACGCCAGTTTTTCTCACTCAGCGCAAGGTACGTGAATGTTTCAGGCATTTAGGTAGTAGTTTTATATTGTTCTGTAACCTGCTCCATGAAATGGCGGCGTACATAGTTGAGAGTTTCTAGCTAAAAGAACGTAGAAGTGACTCTCAAGATCTGATAGTAGATAAGGGCACTTACCTCGTTCGGTACGTAACCCAAGTTCCTAGATTTCTCGGTTGTCTTGCTACGTTTACTATAATTATTTCCTTAACTAAATTGCCAACTTGTATATGTAGCTTTAATCTTCGCGCTCGTAGACGTTCCGCTCTCATATCGAGTAACGATCAACAAAGTTAGGCAATCTTAGGGGTGTCAGACTCGAGATGGGTGTCCAATTGCAGTTGGTTTGTTATGGTAACATTATACTTTAATGTAAAATTATATAATGGTTCACATTGTGTTGTGTGTTGTGTCAGGCTGATTTCGAGCCTAATTGGGAACTTAATTATGACCAAGGTCCTGTCGCGACTATGTCCGGCGCTGTCATGCATGAGCAGACTGCACTACTTGTCACCACTTGTGTTTGTGTTTATTGATGAAGTAGACGCCGCGTTGTCTTTCTTGACGTCGCGTTGGTGTTGTAAACTTTTATATTTACAGGAAGAATTCTCATCTTGTTGAATGGTTCTCACTTAGATAGTGATGTCCTTAGATATATTTTTTGGCTTTTTACAGTAAGTTTTATTGTAGTTGAAGTTTGACTGGATTGGAAAAGAAGTATCATACGTGTTAAATAAAAAAATAAAAGTAAAATTATAATATTCATATTGACTGTGTATTTAATAAAATGGAATTCAAAGATGGTTTGGTGGTTTAAGAGATCGTTTCGCCATAGGGTCTGTTGATAAGGTGATAATGTATTTTTGGTACCATCGTTGTTCTGTTTCCTAACTTTCCAAAAATAGTGAGCTATAAATTAGAATAAATCTTTTTTCGTAGCTCTGTGGGCCTTGAACCTAGAGCTTATTTATATAATCGCGCATAAATGAAACTTTTAAACACAGCAATATATCTAGGTATTGAACTCGTTTCGACGACGAAAGCTTTTACACTTGGAGAAACTATCCTCATGTCTCCCTAGATCCGATGTCTTAAAGTTGACGTGTGACTTCAATTACAATAGCTACATTTCAGCTTATAAGTGACACAGCTATTGCGCTATCATTGACTACTTATAAAGCGTGACGACAGAGTACTTGCGGACTTACTTCACAAACAGAATTGAAGACGCCAGTTGGCATCAATTTGCTGCAAACTGTTGAAAGTTTAAAGTTTTCTCACGAAAATTTTTGCTGTCGCATAACTTCCTCACACCGTTACGATAAACATACGTATGTGCCAGTTATTAAAAGAAAAATAACGATGGTGAAGTGCATTAAACTGTCTTTTATAGTAGATAACATCTAAGAAAATGTTTTCATAACTTTACTGGCATCAATACTTATCTTAATTCCTTATTTTGAGACAAGCTTCTAGTAGGATTACCTAAAGTTGTCATCAAGGTGAAAAAATTTAAGCTTGCTTGTTTTGTCATCATAGTTGTAGGCTGGCGTAGAGTGACTAAGCGGCCACCGAGTCGCTTGACTTTGCACCTAGTGTTGTGGGCTTGATTCCCACACGAGACAATACTTTGTGTGATCCATAAAATTGTACCCCGCGTCACAGGATTTATTTCTAGTGCAGGCGCTGTCTTTAAAAACATTACTATAATGCCTCCACATGCCGTGCAATGCGGCCACCTGAGGGATGCCGTCGTTGGAATTGACAGCGCTTTACAGGACTGACAGCTTAAACCTTCAGACAGAAATCTCTATAGGCTTATGGTAGCGTAGTTTTCCTAAAATGGGACAGTAAACGGCAAGAAATTAATTCATAATTAATATTTTACGTACAACTAACTAACACCAACTAACCACCAGGTATGCTGAAGACCGTGCAAAGTGGAAGAGACACAGCCGGAAAGCGGACCCCGGGCTCCAAGGCGTGGGCTTTGGAGCGCAACCGGGACAGCGCTAGGATGATGATGATGATGATTTTACGTACACCCGAATATAACTTTATTGACTAATTATTGTAGTTAATTTCTTGTTTGGGCAGTTTATAGTAATTGCTTTTCAATTGTCCTGGTCTTGTGCAAGCTAAAGGTTGAAAAAGGAATTTATTTCTTTGTACAGTATTGTAACGCATTCGAAGCAAGTGATTGTGTCAGAGTTTTAATGGTTTGTCTTTAAAAGCAACCGATGTTAGCATAATGATTACAATATTATATCGGACTTAGGTTCTATAGACAAGTCATCATTTATATGATTTTTTTCCGAATTTAAGCATAAATTATAGGGGGGCAATTCTCCTTTTTTTATATGACATTGATATTATATTTTGAATTGAATCAGAAGCGGTATTCTGATAACCTAATGTCATTATCGTATAATTTGAAATAAACAGTTCGTCGTTGACACATATTTTGACACTTGTTTCAATTTACGATCTCGTTACAACTTCGTTCAATTATCAGATAATTTAGAAGAATACGCTTTTTGTGTCGTAAGAATGACACTGACATGATATCGAAACTATATTTATTTAGGACAATTAGTTGCAGATTTTACAAGTACTAGATCAAGGTTAAATTACTTTTGGATAAAAAAGGACCTCTTGATTATTTAAACAGTACGAATGATTTTATTATAAACTACAGTGGTACCAGTCATAGATTTAGCCAGTATTGGTGTATCTCGGACATTAATGGTGAGTGGCAGCGGCGAGGTGAGCGATCGGCCGCGGGGAGACGCGGTTATACTACGTCACAGATGAATGGACAACATGTGCAGGCTGCACGTCGGAATAGTCCAGTAAAGTGTTTGGGCGATACGGCGATGTACTTCAACGATTTAAAGTAACTTGTTTATGACCTATGAAGCTTGCAAAGCATGCTATATGTTTAGCTTAATGAGTAGCACTCTTTACGAATAATCCGAGATGGGACAACAGCTGAATTCCCAGTTAAGCCATGTGGTTAAGCCCTGTAACGCTTAGGCCTGCAACTGAAATGAGATTTGAGCAACGTGGTTAGAAAATTTGTTTTCAGTAAGGACGACAATAGGTCCCAGCCTTTGGCTTTGGTTTGTAATATAAAAAGAGATACTTCAGTTTAAAAAATATGCTGTACTACGGGAACCATGAAGTGTTGTTCCCTGGCATCAAGGAGTCACAAAAAGAAATAGGTCACATATGCAATATACAGTTTTTAGCAACCATCTTCTTATTACCTCTTCCGAACCGCTTTTGGTGGATGCAAATTGTTTATGCTTAAGGATTAACAAAAACACGATACTGATAGCAATCTATCGCCCGCCTGCTAATCAAAATGTGTCAATGTTCATTAGCTCCCTAAACGAACTTCTTTCATCTTACTCCTCTTATATCAATATAGTGCTAACCGGTGATATCAATATTGATATTGCCAAAACAAATAGCGATCAACGCTTGGTAGAATACCTAAATATGGCTGCTTTTCACGGAATATTGCCGGCTCACACATTGTGCACTAGAAATAATCGGTCCTGTCTAGATCATCTTATATTAAAATCTAAATTACTGGTTTTCTGTTACTTAGCGAATACATCTAATACTGACCACGACGCAGTTTTATTTTTTCTTTGTTCTAAACATTATTCGAACTACATGACAAATAAGTTTAAAATTTGTAAAAAGACAACTACTGCACTAGGAATAAATCCAGGGGACTTTCCAAACATACAACCAACAGACACAATGAACACCCAGACACGAAACAAAAATGTATGGATCGCACAAAGTGTTGTCTTGTGTGTCATCGAACCCACAACATTCGGCGCAGTGTCAAGCGGCGAGACGACCGCTTAAACCACTACGCTAACCGTGTAGTCAATAATTTGACATTATTAATACCGACTTCACCCCTATATTTAGTTTTCTTGATGTCAACGACGTTACCTCTTATTTTTTGTAATACTTTGAATACGATTATAACCCCAAATCAGTGTGGTGACGGATTAAGAATACGGAATGTCACCACCCCATATCATCCCATGGGTGTCATAAGAGCCGACAGAGGGAGCATATTATGCAGAAAACAGCACTGTAAGAGAAGGAAAACTTGATACAAACCCTATACCAACCCGTTTGGCCAGCGTGGTATAGTAGGCCAATTCCTCCTTTCAAAGGAGAGGCCTAGTCCAGCAGTCGACAGTTAAAGGCTGGTGATGATGATAACCCCAAATACAATTCTGAAGACGGTGCCAAATCGGAAAAGATTTATGAAAGATTGGATGGCCCCTGGTCTATTAAAATGCTTGCGTAGCAGGGATCACTTACATCTAAAACTTAAAAATAATCCCAATGACGAGATTTTAATTATAACTTTTCAAATAAAAATAACTACGTAAAAAAAAACCAACATCAAAACCTAAAAAGTAAAAAATAATATTGATTTAATATTCATTAAATACTACATATTATTTATATGTGCTGTTTACAAAATCTATCACGCACACAGTCAAAACACAGAGCAACCTCTCGCACTTCTTTCATCATGACCCAATACGCTCGGTGGACAAAGTTAACTTATATTTCGCTGATAATGGACGATCACAAGCCGATAGTGCAGCCACTGTCAATCTCTTTTCGCAGCCGTCAGATATCATTCTATATCATCAACGCAAATTCACCTTATTAGAAACAGATGAGTCTGGACTTGCGATTCTTTAACTACGGAATTCAATATTCGAAATATAGATAGATCTGTAGATTTTAGATTCGTTTTTGACAGTTTTTGACATAATCTACAGATCTATCTATAGTTCGAATATTGAAAATGGCCGTATAAGGAACTCGAGAAGTGATTGTGCAGTTGGTAGCGAAAACATATCCGGTATGTTCCTCAAAAAATTTAAAGAATATCTTATACCATCTATTACGTTCTTATGTAATCTTTCATTTAGAACGGGTACATTTCCAGACGCTTTTAAACTTGCAGTGGTTCATCCGATACACAAAGGAGGTGATAGAGACCATATTTATTTTCCATTTTACACCCAGCGAGACATTCAGACAATATATTATTCATATAACCAATACAAGTTCTCTCACTTTATTTTATTACGTCTATCTTAGCACAATACAGCCACCCTGTATAGGGCAGTTAATCATGTCGTACGTATGTAGAGTCAAATGTAGTACCATTTGTCCTGAGATGAGCGCCGGACAAAATATCGCCTGGTACATAAGTCACGGGAGCGCTTTTGTGTCCTATCTTGTAGAATATACTGGACTTAGTCTTATGTGATAATGTTTGTGATGTTGGCGAAGAGATACGGGTTACGCAAGAGAGAACAGGACTCGTTTTGGGTATCGCAAAATGTCTTAGTCAGATTTTAAAGAATGGCAAAGATGCTATGTGTGATCTATTTTTACTACAGTGATTTCAATATAAACATCTTATAACAGATAATAATTATTTACATGATACTAAGATTACAATATATCATCAATTTTCGTCAGCCTGTCTGACGATCAGTCTAGCTTTCTGTTTGTCCCGAGTAATATTTGGAGCAGTTTAAGATTTTTGGTAGAAGAACCATGCTACCCTATGGACGTAAAGTAAGTCTAAACTGTTGCGTTTCGTTCTGTTAGGCGGCAGCCGCGGATTGTCTTTTAAAAAAAACACTTTTATTTCAGCTGGAACCACAGTTTATTGCAATAAAGTTTTACACAGACACAAACACCTAATGCCTCACTTTGCTTTACTTAAAGAAAATGACAATCTGTCTGACTTGTTTTAATAACGGCTACGACGGGACTTCTGCGGCTCGCGGTCTATCTGCGACTCGTTGGCCGCGTGGCTTATGGCCCTATATATAATATAAATAGTGCAGATATCAGCATTTAATTAGGAACTAATTATGGATATAACATCTCCCCCCTTTAGATGAAGCATTATCTCAAGAGATGAGATGAGCGAAATCGAGTTCAAGAAAATGAGGCTTACAAAAACATTGAGAAAATTAAAGAAATTATATCAACACAGTATAAAGATATAGTATAAGACATAGTTTAAGATATTGTTTAAGACTAAGTATAAGTCATTGTATAAGATTTAGTATAAGACATTGTATAAGATTTAGTATAAGATTTAGTATAAGACATTGTATATAATAATCATCTTAGATTCTAAGATGATTATTATATACAATGTCTAATAGCTTAAATAAGATAGAGATATATTTAGAACTAGGTTAAAAAATTACTTATGTTTCTATTGGATGAATGATGAGAGTTGTTATCGCTATCAGATAAAGAGTGTTCATGTTGGTCAATCATTTCAATAGAATTACTGATTCTATTTTGATTTTGGACATTTCTCCTAGTGTTACATTGATTAAATATTTGAATGCAACATGATGAGCGACTTTGGTAATTAAAATAATTATACACTTTATATAAAATAAATAACATTATTGCAACAATACATGCGTAAGTGAATCCTGAATAATATGTTGAATATTTAACAAAATGAGATTGATTTTGGTATTTATTAATTTCAATTTCCAAATCATCTAATTTATGAAAAGTATGCGTTAAAGAATCTAAATCTATGTTTCTTAAAGATAACGGAGATAACAGTGGAATTGTTTTGTTAACAAAATCTTTATTACAGCAATTATCTTGAGTAATATCAAAATCTAAGGTAAATGGGTTATTATTATACATTGACGTCATAGTGGTCGATGGTATAAATTGTAGAGTTTTCGAATAACCGATACAATCAGGGGTTAACTGAAGTAACCCAGTACCAAGTACAGAAAGATCCTTGAGACCGTTTTTGCATTTTACAGTTAACTTATTTGGGTTTGACTGCACATAAATCCATTCATTTTTGTGTAGTTTTTGCCAAACATCTATATGACCATATAATAATCGGAAATCACACTCTTTAGGTAATGACAACACTACTCCTGTTAATAATTTCATCTCGCAAGATGGGTTAGAGACACTAGAGTATATAGTTACCAATTGACAAATAGAATATTCATTATTTATTTTCAAACAGTCCTTTATATTTAAATTTGATAACACAGCATAATTTAATCTATCTTCTGTAATAGCTAGATAAGGGTTTGTAGGATGAATAAGGGCAAAAGTATTAGGGTTGGTTTGATCGGAAGGGGTAGGTAATGGTATTAATTTGTATACATTGTATTTTATAGGAGAGATAAGAGGAATTTGGATGACAAATACAATTCTTTTCTTGTAGTAATATGCAGTTAGTTTTGACACATCTATGACTGTATAAATAGTCTCTATATTGAGTGGAGCTGGAAAATCTAATCGTTTATTTATGACATGAGTTTGCTTAGTTAGTTCTATTAATAAGTTAGAAGGTGTAATTATAGAAGGATGTAAAACATTCGCTTTCGCAAATAAAATAGAGTTTAAGACAGAATCTAGAAAATTAGAAATAGTTAATAAGGAACCTTCGATGATATTAAGTAAATTATTTATTTTTGATATATACAATACTTCATTATTGTTTTTAGTGGTTTGAGTTAAGATCTCATTGAGTTTATTAATTTGAGCAGTTAATCTAATTTCGTTCTTGTTTAACCTTGAAATAGTAGTATTAAATGTGTTAATGCTAGACTTTACAATATGAATATTCTCTTTCATTAAGTTGTACAACTCATCCTCGCTTTGTTGACATGAGTCAATAGCGGCGTCATATTTACGTGCATCGTCAGCATCTAGTGTGCCGAAGAAAACCTTTAGTATTTCGCCACCAAACTCAATTGATCTTTTGAATCTGTTTGGTGAATCTGAGGACATGATATGAGACAAAGAATCTAATTTAATCAAATTAGCTTGCAAATTTATTTCTACTGGGTTGTGTACTATCGGCGTTAAGGTAGGCTCTGCGTGGCAGTGACGCCATAGCGTTCTGAAAAGAGACAACACTACGTGTGAGCGAAAATGATATTTTACATGTTTACGATTAATGCATACGGTGACGTTATGATTACCATTAGTTTTTATAATTTTGTAGGGACCTTTCCAGAGAGGGGATAAGGCCTTTCGTAGCCTATGGTGATGTTTTATGTATACCATATCGCCAGTCTTATATGAAGTACTACGGCTTGATTCGTCATAGTAGCGTTTTGATGTTTCTTTACTGTTTAAGATGTTCTGTAAAGCTTTTTCGCGGCTAAACTTCATTCTGTACTGCAAAGCACGCACATACTCGTGATACGTGTTGTTACCGTTTGTTTCGTAAAGTGAATTTGGGATGACAGGCTTATAACCGAATAACAATTCAAAAGGACTGAAACCAGTAGTGGTATGAGGTGTAGTATTATACGATAACAACGCTGTTGATAACTAGCAATTGTATACGCTTGTCCTTGTTGTGTTGTCCGTGTGGTGACGGATTAAGAATACGGAATGTCACCACCCCATATCATCCCATGGGTGTCGTAAGAGCCGACAGAGGGAGCATATTATGCAGAGAACAGCTCTGTAAGAGAAGGAAAACTTGATACAAACCCTATACCAACCCGTTTGGCCAGCGTGGTTTAGTAGGCCAATTCCTCCTTTCAAAGGAGAGGCCTAGTCCAGCAGTGGACTTTTAAAGGCTGATGATGATGATGATGATGATAAATAGCAATGCCAGTCGTTTTGGTTCTCATTGACGAATGATTTTAAATACTCTTTCAAAGTAGCATGGCTGCGTTCTAAAGCGCCGTTTGACTGAGGGTGATAGGGAGTAGTGAAAATAGATTTGATCTTACATATATCTGTAACTTGTTTAAAAAGCTCTGAGGTGAAACATGTACCTAGATCGGTAAGTATAGTTTTAGGGAAGCCGAATAGTGACATGAAATGTATGAGGTTACGAGCAACTTCATCGCTAGTAGATGTAATCATGGGGTAAGCACAGGTAAACTTAGTTAAATCGTCTTGTAAGGTCAAGATGAATCTAAATTTCTGCAAACCAGCTTCTGGTAGAGTTCCCACAATATTTAACGCTAGTCTTTCGAGAGGTCTAGTGCTAATAGAGGTAATCTCCATAGGTGCTTTATTTGAGCAACGTAAGGGTTTATTTATCTGGCATAGTTTACAATTTTTTACGTAGTTTTCTATATCTAGACGCATGGACTTCCAGTAATAGGCTTCTTTGATTCTACTTAACATCCGTTTTATACCTGGGTGACCGGCAATGGGTGAGTCGTGATTTTCCTGAAGTATTTTGGGTACTTCAGCGGGTGTAGGGTAAATAAGCTGATTTTTGTAAATATGTATTATGATATTAGTGTTATGGAAGATAAAGTTTAACATTTTATATATTTTAGTATAGACTAACTTAGAAAACGGTTCGCTAAAATCTGATATCGCGAGCTCAGGTTCGTTTATGTTTTGATTTAGCATAGTGTTACGTAATTTTATTAGAAGAGAATATATTGTTTTATAATTAGTTTCGTCATAATGGTGAACTTTAGTGAATAAGAAATAGTATTGTTTATTATTAGATAAAGTAGTAAATATTGTTTCTGGTTCGCGTTCGGATGCGATCATCTCGGTTGGATTATCAATTTGAGATAGAATGTTTTCGCAATGTGGCATTGAACTATCAAAATCTAAGGATGTAGGGCAGGCTATCAGCTTGCATTTGGTAAGGTGTATAGCTTGAGTATGTTCTTCGATTTGTGTATTTGTTGGTGGAATGGATTTGGTAAATTGTAGTTTGGGCGTTGGAATTAAGCTTTCACTGTTTATACACTATTTCGTAGTCATATTCTTCCAGCTTTAAACGCCAGCGAATAAGACGACTTCCTGGGTCTTTTACATTGAAAAGCCACACGAGGGGCCTATGGTCGGTGATGATTTTGAATTTATTGCCATAAAGATAGGGACGGAAAGTTTTGACGGCAAATAATATGGCTAATAACTCCTTTTCTGTCGTGGAGTAATTACCTTCTGCTTTATTAAGGGTGAGCGAAGCATACGCGATAGGTTTATCCTTGCCAACTGGCCCTTGGGATAGTACTGCGCCTATGGCGTAATTACTTGCGTCTGTAGTAACGAGGAAGGGTTGAGAAAAATCAGGGTATTGGAGGAGAGGAGCGGTGGTTAACTTTTCCTTTAGGATATCGAAGGCTGTTTGCTGTTCCACATTCCAATGGAAAGCGGCATCCTTTTTCAAGAGCGAAGTTAAAGGTTTGGTGATATTCGAGAAATTTTCGATAAATCGTCGATAATAACCGATGAGACCGAGGAAAGATTTTACATCTTTAGGATTCTTGGGAACGGGATATTGTGAGACAGCCTTGACCTTGTCGGGATTTGGAGAGACACCTTTATCGGTGATAGTATGACCTAAGTAGTTCACTTCACGTCTTAAGAACTCACATTTATCGGGCTGTAATTTTAAATTAAATTGACGGAGTCTTTCGAAAACTAGGCGGAGCTTTTCCATCATAGAAGGCAGGGAATTTGCATAGATTATACAGTCATCGAGGTAGACATAGCAGTGCAGACCTTGAAGACCCGATAACACAGTGTTCATAAGCCGTTGGAAGGTTGCAGGGGCATTTTTGAGCCCAAACGGCATTCTAGTAAACTCATAATGACCTGAGGTACCATTTGTGTTGATTACGGTGAAACCAGTTTTTGCAGCGTCAGCAGGATTTATTTTTATTTGGTGAAAACCAGAAATTAGATCGAGAACACTTAAATATTTAGAATTGCCTAATTGGTCTAGGATGTCTGTAATAAGAGGGATAGGATAAACTTCGTTTACGGTGACGTCGTTAAGTCGTCGGTAATCTATGACGATGCGCCACTTTCTTTGCCCTGAGGCATCCATCTTTTTCGGGACCACCCAAACAGGTGCGCTCCAAGGAGAGGTTGAGGGTCGGATGATGTTTTGATCGAGCATCTTTCTAATTTGTTTGTCAACTTCGTCTTTGTGACACTCGGGAAAACGGTATGATTTTACATTGATAGGCGGCGCATTGCTTGTATTAAAATGTGGATCCTGTGGAAAGTGGCTTGACTTTGGTTGTGCCAATATCACCGAATCGGGATGGAAAAGGCTTGGTGCTGACCGAAGATCATCCTGGAAGTGTCAGGCATGCAGAGCATCATCTCCATCGCCTATCCCAATCAAGGAGAACATTACGTTGGAAAATCTTATGGAAGCAATCAGTGATATAAAGAATCAGTTGAGAGGAATGCCAATAATTACGGAAGACATCAAATGTATCAAAGCAGAGATGGCAGACCTAAAGTCTTCGTGTCAATTTGTGAGTGATAAAATAGATGATTTTTCAAGCAGAGTGGCAAGCATGGAAAAGACGATTGATACTCTCGAAACCAAATACACGTCTCTGGAATCGTGTGTTCTTGAAATGAAAGTACAAATGTTGGCAAATGAGCAGAGATCCCGGATCAACAACATAGAGATTAAGGGCATACCCCAAAAAAATGGCGAAAATCTGTTCAGCATAATTGATAAACTCGGTTTGAAAATTGGGTATTCACTGCCGAAGACACAGATCAATTACATATCCAGAGTCCCTGCAGTCAATCCAAAACAGAAATCTATTATAGTGAGTTTCATAAACCGCTATGTTAAGGAAGAGTTTATAGCAGCCGCACGCGCAAAGAAGACTCTCTCAACGGAAGGCCTCGATTTTAAGGATTCACCTACAAGGATTTATGTAAACGATCATCTGAACGCTGAGACCAAAATGTTGTTGAACAAAGTGAGAGAAGCCGCCAAACACAACAATTATAATTACGTGTGGGTGAAATTTGGAAAAATCCATGTTCGTAAGAACGACACTTCCCGTACATTAATTATTAATAATACAAAAGATTTAAACAAAATTGCTTAGTGTGTCATCTATCATGTAGATTTCTGCTATATTTATCTCTTGCATGTTTTTTAAAATTAATCATATTTTTTTTACAAATTTATATATTATTATAATTTACGGTCACATAACTTAGTAAATAAGCACGCCGTGTGTAAAAGATTGAGCACCCCTGTCTTACCAATTCCACTGCTATCTCGCTCATATTTCTCGAATTATCGATATGGCTACAATACATTATTAAATGCATATCCTATAGCTGTCTCGCTCACCCCTAGGCGCGAAGCACTGTATTTACTTTATCAAACAGAGATGTCGAATCGTGTTTGCCGTCTTTATCCGATAAAGAATCTGCTCAGTAGCCCAAGTACCCACATAATTTTATTCTTTCATTATATACATTTTTATTACATTGCTACAATTATGTTTTTATGCTATAATGTAAATTGGTTGATATAAACTCACATCACAGTAATCACACAACTAATATTAGTATTTACTACCAAAATGTGCGGGGCTTACGATCAAAAACGGAACAGTTTTATCGTAATGTGTGTCTTAATTCGTATGATGTTATAGTTTTAACAGAGACGTGGTTATTGGACAGTGTGAGTGATACGGAATTGTTCGACAATCGTTACATGGTGTGGCGACGCGACAGGGATTACGATATTCGTAAACAAACGCGGGGCGGAGGTGTACTCATAGCGGTACGACAAGGTATTTATGCAAGTTATATGTCTCAATTTTCTTCCACAGCGGAGGACTTGTGGGTGTTATTGCCAAACAAACAATTTAACAGGAAAAGTAATACGAACATATACATAGGGGTTTTATATCTGTGTAAGCAAAATATCGGTTTATCATTTTCAAATCAGTTGAATAACTATTTACATAAACTGGATGACATTTGTATGAATCATCCAAATGATACGATCGTGGCTCTTGGAGATTTTAACTTGAGCAGCATTTCTTGGGAGTCTAATAACGACGATAATGCCTTGATGCCCGGTTGCATGCGTAGTATTGATGAGTGTTCATTAATAGACATATTGCACACACATAACCTTAAACAGTACAACCATGTAGTCAATATGCACGGAAGAATATTAGATTTAGTGCTATCAAATCATTCGCTAATAGTATCGGAGTGTGAGGAACCTCTTGTGCCGCTTGACCCACACCACAAAGCACTCGATGTAAAAATTGAATTAGTTAATGTATCATACCTACAGTCTGCGACGCGCACCAAGTATTTATACACAAAAGGTGACTACGAAGCCATTAATTCGGAGATAATTAGCATTGATTGGTGTACTGAACTATCGAATAAATGCATAGACGCTGCGGTTGAACATTTCTACTCAATTATAAATCGCCTAATTGAAAAACATATACCCCGGTTGGAATTACGTCATAACAACACCTGCCCTATTTGGTATACGGCTGCGTTGAAAAAGTGTATTAAAGAGAAATATAAATACTTTAAGAAGTTTAAAAACTATGGTAATCGAACGGACCATGATACATATAAATTACTGCGTGATAGGGTTAAGCGGTTAGAAAAAGAATGTTATAATGCATATATTATGTCTGTCGAAAAATCAATTAAGAGTAATCCTAAGTATTTTTGGACTTATATCAAAGCGCGCCGAAAGTCAAATGGCATACCTGGTTCCGTTAATTATGAAAGTACTGTAGCGAATACAGGCGATACTATATGCGATGTTTTCTCTAAGTACTTTTATTCTACTTTCTTGCAACCCGCTAATACTAGTACATCTCCTTCCATATTTCCAGATACAAATAATTATGAATCAGTGTCCGACATAGCCAATATTTACATAGACAACAATGAATTAATTAAAATTATTACTAACTTGGACTTGTCAAAGTCGGCAGGACCTGACAATCTGCCACCAACTTTCTTAGTTCGATGCGCAAAATCTATTTCAATACCAATCGGCTTACTTTTTCGTAAATCATTGCATGAGTGTGTAGTGCCAAAGATATGGAAGGCAGCATACATCACACCTATACACAAGAAAGGGTCAAAAGTAGATGTTACTAATTATAGACCTGTTTCAAAGCTGTGTGTTTTGGCGAAGATTTTTGAAAAAGTTATACACCGACAATTGAATGCGGCATTAAAAAACAGTTTTAGCAGCGTTCAACATGGCTTTCTTAAAGATCGTTCGACAACTTCTAATTTAATACTTTTTAATGATTTCATAACAAACGCCATGAGTAATGGGAACCAGGTTGACGTGGTATACACTGACTATCGGAAATGCTTTGACAGAATTAATCACAAATTGCTAATTCATAAGATGGAACTAATTGGCATACGGGGAGATCTTCTTAGATGGCTATCGTCATACATATCCAACAGGTCCCAAGCAGTGGTGATTAACAACTACATTTCTAGTTGGGTCATAGTGCCGAGCGGAGTTCCCCAAGGATCTTTGCTCGGTCCTCTTTTGTTTTTAATATTTGTTAACGATGTCACTAGCTGCTTTCGCCACTCTAATTTATTAGCCTTCGCAGATGATATGAAAATATTTAAAAATATATCAACGTTAGCAGATGTTCATGCATTGCAAGCAGACCTGGATAGGCTCCAAGATTACTGTAAAAACAATATGCTCGATTTAAACCCCTCTAAGTGCTCTGTTATTACTTTCAGCAGAAAAACAAAAACTATTATAGCAGATTATTACTTAGAAGCTCAAAAACTAACTAGGTGTCAAAAAATACGCGATCTTGGTATTATTCAAGACTCGAAGCTACTGTATGATGACCACATTGAGACTATCGTAGCGAAAGCTTCTAAAGCACTGGGATTTGTAATACGCACATCAAATAGTTTTAAAGACGCAAAAACGTACAAAATTCTATACTGTACATATGTGCGCAGTATTTTGGAATATGCCAGTCAAATATGGAACCCACGCTATGATATTTACATCTCTCGTATTGAAAACATTAAAAAAAGATTTATTAGATACTTGTGTTACCGGACAGGATGTACTTATAGTTCTGATGCATATTTAAATATTTGTTCAAAGTTCCATTTCTTACCATTAATCAAGCGTCGAGAAATAAGTGACATAATATATTTACTGAAAATAATTAATGCTAAGATTGATTGCCCTTCCTTAATATCTAGAATATCTTTAGATGTACCAGCTAAGGTCGTTAGACATTACACCCCTATTCACGTGCCCGTAGTGTCTACAAATTATCGACAAAACTCATTCCTGTGGCGAGCTAGCAATACCGTGAATAAATGTTGCAAATTTCATGAAATTGATATATTTAATGTAAAATTGGAATCGGTGAGGCGGATGCTCAGTCTTGAATTCTTCAATAGATTTAAGTAATATTTTTCTTATACTTGTAAAAATTGTAAGTTTTAGGTTTATGGCGTTATTCTTACAGTGTTTCTTTATACGATGGTCCACATATTGATTTTAGAGAATTGTATATTAGTGAAAACCTATAATTGGCAAACTGTTGCTATAATTTCATTTTATATATTTTTTTTTTTTTTACTTGCTGTTGGTTTTCCAAACATTAAATAAATAAATAAATAAATTAATTAATAGAGTGCTGAATTGCATTTGTACTAGTGAGGGGGTCTCCCTCAAGATAGAAGATATCGGTAAAATCTGCGCAACATTCTAATAGGGCTTGGCTTTCTTCCGAGTTAAGATGATCGTGTCTAATTAAATTTAAGATGCGTTCTCGTCGATCAGATGGAGATGAGGAAACTGTGTTAATTATCTCGTGAGATTCATGGGACTCAGGGAATTCTTAAGGAGTTAAAGTGACCTTGAAGTCTTGAATACGAATTTCAGATTCAGTGGTGTTTAAAACTGAGATATTGACTCGATTATTTGGTTTTAGACTAACTATACAATTCGCTAAATAAACGCCTTCACTAATTACGTGATCTAAAACAAGCGCTTCGCGTAAGTTATGCAATTCCGAGATATCATTTGACACCATGCATTCGATTACTGTTTCACAACGCGCCGGTATGATGTAAGTCTTATTCTCGAAGTAAATCAGTAGATTATGACCTCGCAAATTTAAGTACTTAGAATCGTAATTTATATTGGCGTTATGAATACGAAAGAGATCAGTACCAATTATACCGTCATATTTGAGATTTATATCATCTGTAATGACATGAAACTTGTGCAACAATGTTTCTTTACACAACTGAAGCTCTAGGTCAAAGGCACCCAAGGTTTCATTATAAGATCCAGAGTTATTGATACCCTTGAGGCGGATTATTTCCTCAGTTAATCGAGGTTTAGTTGACAAACTAGATATTTTACGATACTGACACTCGAACCGGTGTCGATAAGAAAGCTAAGAGGCTTTTGCGAACAATTCGTAACGAGATAAGTAAAAGGTAAAGAGATTCTGTATTTATTAATACTCGTTTCAAAATAGGCACAGAAACTTTTGAGTTCTCTGGCACTATATTGACCTCATCAAGAACACAAGATTGAGATTTGGTGACGTTTGAATCATTTTGAGATAAAGACTTAGAATTAGTACAAGTAAGACTCAGATTATTCTGAGGTATTTTATAGGATTCAGTGTAAGATCTAGTTTTAAGATTAAGTAAGTTACTTTGACTCGAAGTAAGACCCGAATGATTAAGTTGATCATTGGTATACGAACTAGTAATAGATTTAGGATAAGACTTAGTACTAAGATTTGGTAATTTATGTTTATTTAAAGTAGGACCCGAATGATCCTGTCGATCATTGGTAAAAGATTTGGTATAAGAATTAGGAATAAGATTTGGTAAGTTATTTCTACTTAAGGTACGACCCGAATGATTCTGTTGATCATTGGTAAAAGAACTAGTGTAAGAATTAGTATTAAGATTAGGTAAGTTATTTTTACTTAAAATACGACCCGAATGATCGTGTTGATCATTGGTAAAAGAACTAGTATAAGAATTAGGATTAAGATTTGGTAAGTTATGTTTACTTAAAATACGACCCGAATGATCCTGTTGATCATTGGAAAAAGACCTAGTATAAGAGCTAGTATTAGATTTAGGATAAGAATTTGCATTAGAACTAGTAAAATAATTTGTGCCGTTATTATTTATTGATTTCGGCAGGCACGAATCCGAAATCAATTCGCGTTTAAATCGCATTCATTATTACCATCAACAGGTGCATAACCGGAGTCGTGTTCACAGCAATGCACGCGCGCAGCGTTATTCGGTACACGTGTACTGGCGGTATTACTTTGAGTTCGAGGCGCGGCATCGGGTAGCGAGTTCTGGGAGCGGTGTTGATTGTTATATTGACGCTTGCGGCACTCGTTTATAACATGACCCTTGTGTTTACAATATGCGCAAAACTTATTGTTAAAATGAGAGTTATTAAAATTAGAATGATTGCAATTAGGATACTGTCGATTGCTTGGAGATGCCTGAAAATGAGATGAAGGATTCGGGACATGATAGGATTTTGGAACTGGAGGAGAGCTAGCTTTCTTTTTATAACATTCATTGGCAGTATGCCCTTGTTTATTACAGATCGTACAAGATTTGCCTGTGCGTTGCGATAAGCGGCTTAAATTGAAAATTTTCTCTTCCTCTACGGCTTGTGTTACCGCATAATTTAGGGAAGTAGGATTTCGGCAGCGGACCATATTCGATATGTTGGGATTGAGGCCCATTATAAAAGTATTTAGGGCAAGATCCTCCATGGCAGCTATTCTACCTATGAGTTCTTGTTCGTTTGAACACGAATAATGGATGTCTGCTTGGATTCTGGTCAAGCAGGCTTGACCAGAATTCGCAACGAATATTGCGTTACTGTTTCTGTAGCAAACTGTTTACAATTTTGAAGGTCTATTAATAAATGGGAACTGTGCTTTCTTTCACCAAAGGTGGACCGTAGAAATGATTTTAGGTCTGACCATTGTGTAAATGTTTTTAGACTGCACGCTAGTTGGGCTTTTCCCTCTAATTGTGATATAATATATTTACACAAAACGCCCTGCTGTTCAGGTGCTGCTAATGACATAGCATTGTCACAGTTCGTTAAGAAAGCCGGAAGTGTTTCACGGTCTCCCTTATATGGCCTAATGAATTTAGTAAGTACATTTAGGGTTACCTTCTTATGTTCGGTTTTTACGGACATGGTTTAGGATTTAGGAAGGATACACACAGAATTACACAGAAATATAAAATGCAATAGAATAAAAATAAAAAGACTTACAGTATCAGGATC
This sequence comes from Euclidia mi, assembly GCA_944739405.2. NCBI lineage: Eukaryota > Metazoa > Arthropoda > Insecta > Lepidoptera > Erebidae > Euclidia > Euclidia mi. The sequence continues at coordinate 76,869,093 of OX123188.2, forward strand.
AGCAACATGCCCGGACGCACTGTTCCTATGCAAGATGTAGTTTTATAGTCTATACGGAAATCGAATTCTTGAGGAGTAAACTTGAGAGACGCTGACGAGTCCGTGACGCGAGGTCCGATCAGAGTCGAATTATAACACGTACACGAACGGGATTGATGTCGACACGGGGCGCGACCGAAAGTATGCGGACGGCTTCAAGGATCCGTGGTGACTTCAATGACGACACGGGGCGCGACCTGAGATGTGCGGACGGCTTCAAGGATCCGTGACGATGTGGAGTGCAGAAGATGCTGACGACACGGGGCGCGACCAATGATGTGCGGACGGCTTCGAAGATCCGTGATGGTTTGGATGATGGCGAGTGCAGAAGACGGTGACGACACGGGGCGGTGTCTGGAGACGGTGGTGGTGCGGGCTCACGACGCTGGCGGAGGCTTATCGTCGACCACGTGGTGTGGCGGTGGTGCAGGCTCGATGTAGGAGGAGACTTACTGTCGACCACGATGCTGAAGTGCTTGATGCGGGCTCAGCGCTTCCAGGGGCTGAGACTGACCGTCGATCAACGTGACGAAAGCGCGGCGACCTCGGATTCGGATCTCAGAGTTTGCACGGAAACCACTTACGAGATCCCACTTCTGACACCAATGTTAGGCGGCAGCCGCGGATTGTCTTTTTAAAAAAACACTTTTATTTCAGCTGGAACCCCAGTTTATTGCAATAAAGTTTTACACAGACACAAACACCTAATGCCTCACTTTGCTTTACTTAAAGAAAATGACAATCTGTCTGACTTGTTTTAATGACGGCTACGACGGGACTTCTGCGGCTCGCGGTCTATCTGCGACTCGTTGGCCGCGTGGCTTATGGCCCTATATATAATATAAATAGTGCAGATATCAGCATTTAATTAGGAACTAATTATGGATATAACAGTTCGTTGTATGAGGATGCTTTATCCATCACCTCCTCCTACCCTTATTCTGTCTCAAAGGACAGCAACGTAAATGTGTCGCCTATATTGTTGAGTGACGTTTCTATGAGGCAAGCTGCAGTCGTTTGCCTGCAATAACAGGAAAAAAATGTTTCGTATATACATCATGTAACTGTGAGAAACAGCTATTTAGTTTGATATAAGTCACATATAAAGTTGATGTAAATACCCACAAAGGATTATAATAAAAGTATTAATTTATTGGTGTTTAATCAGAAGTAATAAATAATTTTAATGTTTTGTCACCCTCTTCAAAGTTATTCCTTCCACGTTAAAAACTTTCTTAATACCCTTCTCTCACTTTTAGTCAATTTAGTACGAAGCACTTTTAAATTATCGGCATTGTCTCTAAGCTAACGGTAGTTTATAAGCGCTGTACATTATATTTACTCACGCCTGTATCCCCGAAGGGCTAGGCAGAGGTGTAATATTACACCCACATTTCGCCATGAATTTTTAGGTCCCACGTAATAGGGGCCGAGCCTATTGCCGTTACCGAGCACAACACCAGACTACGTGCTGCTACTGAGAAATCGCCAAAAACCCAGTAACACTTTTGTCCGACCCGGTAATCGAACCCGGGACCTCCAATCAGCAGTGTGGACCACGGAGGCAGAATTAGCGCTGTAAAGTCCTTTCAAATCTGTAATCATCATCATCATCATCACCCTAGTGATATTCCAGTTGCATCTAGGACTTGAGCCTTTGAGACTGAGGTTCTAGGAATATTTTTCCAAAGAGCGACTTCAGTTTGACCTCAGCAACCCAAAGCCAAAATAGCGTATTTCATGTCTAGTGGTATTATAGGGTAAAATCGAGGGTACTGATTATAACGTAAATCAAAGATCTTCATGGCAGTGAGACCCACGGCTTCAGGAGCTCTTCGGGACACCTCCACACCTTCCCAGTTAACAATTTAATACTTACCTCCGTACCTACCTCCAAAAATCCAGTGATGCGTACCGTGGATATGAACTTAAAAACCTCTGCGTAGCATTCTGTTAGATTTTTCAGTAGACTAACTGCCTTTTTTCTTCTTTATTTCATTTCTGATGAAAAAAACACATAGACAAGAGAAAAATTCGTGGAGATTTTTTAACAGCTTTACTTTACCGATACAGATAAAAATAAATAAAGTGATATCTATTAAATGCGTATTCACTACAGTCGCTGTAATGAAATAATTTGAACAAAGGTAATGTTTGTCTGCACTGAAATTACAGCCGCCAATTTAACCGACGCCTTTGTGAAGTGCGGAAACGTTGATATACAACGAAACTGTACACTGCATGAATCATTTACTCCTCACCTTTCATTAACTTCATTCATTAATTTCCTCGCGTTAAACGAAAATAATTAAAATTTCGTCTGACCTGAATACGTTGTCCATTTTATTACACCAACACAGTTAATATGTACTCTCAAGTGCAACACGGAGTGGTCCCGGCATTAAACGTGACGTCACACGTTCGCGTAATGAATAATGAGCGGAATCAGCGCCATCTCTCGGCGGGCGTGCGCAACTCAGCGCGGCGCACTGCCGCACAAATGCAGTTGGGCATTTATCTCGCAAATTCATCGTTTAATTCACTACTGGACCGCCACGTTGCTGCTAACAGTGTTTAAACCCAATACACGCTCCAATTTGCTATCTCTATCATTTATAGGGCGTTGGAGTGAGAGGTACGTTGGAATCGTATTTAATGAGGTGCGGTGAAGTAACGAGGTGCGATGAATGATTGATTAGAGTATTGAGCAAGTTATACGTTGAGCGGTAATTAGGTGTCCGGCTGAGCGATTGCATTGTCGACTGTTCCTTCTATGAGATCAATACGACTTAAGGATATATGGTTACATTACAAACAATGTCTTACCAATGTTTGCTTAAAATATAGTAGATAACAACTGGCCGATATAGGCAGGTCTCAGCTTTATGGTCTTAGGTCTAGGGAATAGGTATACATAATAATATATGAATTTTAAGTAGTGTATCTATTTAATGAATTTATTATATTTTTAATTTGTTAATAAAATTATCGCTTGCTCCGTGCCTCGGAGAGCCACGTTAAGCCGTCGGTCCCAGTTGCCATGAAGATCTTTGACAGTCGTTATAGGCCGTCAGTACCTTCTAAATAAACTGTCACTAGTCTAAACCATGGAATATCGCTATCCGCTATCAGACAATATCGCTATCAGACAGGCAGTCGCTCTGTGGAAAAGCTAATATTCAGCCAAATCCGGTTAGGCTAGTAAGCGGACCCCAGGTTGAAACTGGGATAACGATAGGAGGAAGATGAATATATTTTTAGTTGGCCTATAAGAGCAGCAATAGCCTAGTGAAGAGACTATGAGACTACTTCGCAGAGGGTCGCGGTTCAAAACTCACGGTTCGCACCACTGTATTTTCGAATTTATGTAGGTAAGTATTAAATTGTTAGCGAATAATATATTATATGAAGGAAATCGTCCTGAGGAAACCTTCAGGTCTGAAACTTTTCTATAATGTTCTCGAAAGATAATTATGTGAAATCTGTCAACCCGCTCTTTACGAGCTTAGTGTACTAGGACCTCAGCGTTCTCATAGTGGGTAGAGGCCCATTGTTAACAGTGAGGTAGTTTATATTGTTATGTAGGATGGATATTATTAATAAGTCTATGGCAATTCGTTACACCTGCTACTTCAACCCCTTAAAAACATTTTTGTAAGTTACAAATGTAGTGTAGGACGCCCTTCAGCTAGGTGGAGTAACGTTATAATCAAAGTGGGTAGCGGCTGGACACGGAGAGAAGAAAATCGGGTTCAGTGGCGTGCCATTGGAGAGGCCTACATCCAGCAATGGACTAAGGCAGACTGATGATGATCAAGTTACAAGACATCATGTAAACTGGTACGAGTATCTACTGACTTGGTATTATTCGATATCATTATTGCACCAACTTGGTAGATAGTTGGTCTTCGTTTTTGTTGGGACTTCTCTCTATTCCAGGACTATTCACCGGTTTGACCGGTTTCGCCACAAAACTATCTCCGTGTACGTAATGTTTTACTGGTATATATTGAATTACGCATTATTCAGTGTTTGGCTTGCGTGAGAGCGTAACCAGATGTTCCCTTTGTTTTACATTCAATAGTTAGAAATAATACACGTCGAGCCGCGCTAAGTAATTTTGTATTGCGACTTCCAAATTTAGAGGGTTGAATTGAAAGTGGAAATAAATTGTGTTTGTATTATAAACAAGGAATTTAAACTATTTTGTCTGTAGTGTTTTATATTATTTTCGGAGATAATTTCTACATTTTTTCTAGAGCTTGTATCGAGTGGAAATTTGTAAACATTCAACTAACGGAAAAAAAGAGTATCACACTAATTCTGCCCTCCCCAACCTAAAGTGCAGTAACAGCAAAAACATGATATAGAAATTTAAACTTTCGTGTTGAGTCTTAAAGACATTTTACTGCACTTTAGGTTTGGGAGCGCAGAATTGGTGTCCCATGTGGGCGAAACTCCTAAAATAAAAATAGACAATGATTTATTACATTCTAATGCTATTATAGCCGTTACACATGCTTTAGGCAACTACGATATTTGTCACATCATCTTTACCTATCAGTTTTATCTATAAGTCGGTTAAAATTCCATAAAATGTAATTATTCAAAATGCAGAACTATGTATACAATTCACCACTTAAAAGACATACTGATAATACTTTTGAGTTAAATTATCGCGACATCAATTTTAACACCAAACATGTAAAGATAAGTTACTTCATAACAGTACTATTATCTTAACCTTCATTCGTTGGACATTCAAAAGGAATACTAATGAGATAACCATTAGTGAAAGTCCGTAATCCAATGAACATCTGTTATACTGTCACTCCCTGCCGATATACGTTTGTTTACTTTTCAACATGCTTATCCCGTTTAGGACCTGCGCAGAGAGTAATTTTGTCCTTAGAGGACAGAAATCCCTGAGGCGTGGGAAAATGTCCCGCGAGGACTTGCTAGAGCCTCGACGTATCTACAATCAAACAAGTCGTTGCTGGACCAGTTTGAAAAAAACCCTTGGCTCGCTCATAGAGTCGAGGCACACTAGATACTGGTTTTGTATACGAGTGTCAATGTGCGTGTAAAGTAGCACTGGAAGCGACGATATCTTGCTGAGCGATTCTCGCCCTTATGGTGAAGTGATCCGCCTTAGCGGGAAGTTGTTTGACTGTACCAGATGTACACACGCTGAAGGCTGCTCGTCAAGCTCTAGCTTGACGAGCAGCCTGCCAGCCAGCAGCCAGCCTAGACACTATGACCTCTAAACCGTTCTTATGGCGTAGGAAATAAGTATTATAATCGTACTACAACTGTATAGCTTAACTTGTCGCTGTGTGTTGTCGGAAGACGAGTAAAAGTAAAATAATATTTGAAATTAACGAATATTAAAACAAAAAAAAATATGTTTATTGTGATCGAATTGCAATAAATTGGTGTCGAAAATATCCTTCAAATAATTCTTAAGAGCATCTTTACATGATCAGTCATATCAATTGATGATGTCTTTGTGTGTTTGAATAACTGCATGTATCTTTTGACCGCTTCGGTTATTTTTATAAAATTCAAGTGTTGGTCTTATTTAAAATCTCTTTATGTTACGATTAAGATTATGAATATGATACATACTATTTCTGGCTGATTTCTAGCATACGCTTTAATTTAATCCTAGTTACCGTCATGGCTAATAAGTACAACAGAACAAATAAACAAATACAGTAACTTTCATATTCATAATGTGCGTATAGATAGCTAATAAAAATGTTTGGACGAGAAAGTCATAATAGTCAACTGGCAATGGAACATGAATGTTTTGGACGAAGGCCAACTTTCATAAGAAAGATCTTTTACATGGAGCCTTAACTCCATCGTATACTTATAAAGTCAATGGAGTCTATTAGTCAGGAAGGAGCGAAATGTACGGGACTTACTTGCTTTGGTTGGCTTTGTTTCAAAAGTTTATAGATTGGCTTCCTCCGTCAATATGATTCTAACTTACTGATCAGATCGTGCGATCGGTTTGGGTTTATGTGTCTATAGTAAAGTTGGAACTGCATACTAGACATTGAAAATATCACGTTTTTAATAGTTAATGAAAATTTTAAATCATTGAAGACCAGTTTCGCTACCTTCCCATAAGTACTGCTGTAACTTCTTAACAGATAAGATCATGTACCTTTTGTCCTTTTTCTAAAATCTGGTTGAATATGCCTATTCATAGACTGGCCATGCTTCGGCTTCGGCTCTATAATCTGTTGGAAAATAAGCTCAAATGATTCACTACGAAACATCCCTTTTTGGTTTATTCATCCTTAGGTACTTTGTTTGATAGCAACGATTGCCGCGCTGTTTTGAATAATTTAATTCTTCTCTCATAAAAATACCCAGGAACAATCTCAAGATAAAATGCTGCAAAGAAACACAAAAGGTTAATATAAAATGATCATATTCTCCGTAATTGTGTGGCTCGGGGTATGATGGTGGCGATTTATAAGAGCACAAATAAAGTGTAGTGCAAATCCAGGGTAAGTAAGTAGATGCAGATTTTACACCGGCTGCCCGTGGCGGGTGATCTATCACTAGTGGGGCGAGGGACACTGGGATGGCCACGAAACCGGCGGGCTTGAAGTTATCTTGTTAGAGTGTGTTAGATGACGATACAGAATAACTTTTATTTCTTTTCTCAAATACAGGCAGGTAAGTTTGGTTTAAAATATTCTTGTCCGTTTATTACATTCTTATTAGTGACATAGAAATTAAAACTTTCGTGGTCACTTATATTTTTTCTTTCCGTTCTTTCGGGATATAAATTATATACCACGTACCTTTGTGTCGAGTATCCGATTTTTCGTCACTGTTGTGTGAGTCAGCAATTATTATGTACGTTCCACATAAGAGGAGGGAAGTCTGTTATTGACTACTGAGATCAGTGCAATACTCGGTACTGCTATTGGAAATTGATTGCAAAATCAGCCATTACTTCATAAATCTTGGTCTGCACTGGTAGTCGAACTCATAGTAAGTGAATTGGACAATAGTCTAGCTAGAACTTCTAACCTTGAATGTCGGTTGGCAAATTAACCTATACTTGAAATCATCTACTACCTCAAAATATTACCTTTACTAACTTGGATGATTATTGCCTAATTGATACGCAACTTTAAACTGGGAACGTCAAGTATTAAAAAAGAAATGTTTACAATTAAAGATACGCAATTTTATCGCATCATCAATAGCCTGCATTAGGGACTACCTTAGCGTGTCTTATAGCAGTCGCGGGTTTCATGGCCTCCCTAGTACACGGGGGCTTACCGGGGTTTAATAAATGCCCTGTCTTTGCTTTGCTTTATAATTTCTCCGCGTGAAAATAAGGTGTCTATAATATTGTGACGTCGCCGGAAATGAAATGTAACGGTACAGACACGAAGCTTTTTAAACATTTTATTTCCACCTTATAAATAGCTTTTTATTACGTACCTCCAAAATTGAGCAGGTAAATAATACACGCCATTTTTTACGCGGAGTAAGTTATGATTTTTGAGGTCGAGGTAGTTATAACACGGTCCCGGCCAACTGTACAAATGACGAGCTTGACTCCAATAAAATTTTTATAGTAGCGAAATTCATATTTGTAGGGTAAAGATTGATCGTTTACGTTTCATAAAATATTTTATATCTATTTAAAATATCGTTACGGCCGTACGATAAAATCGTTAATATCTCGGTAAAGGAATACGATAAAATTTATACTAGTACTAGGTCTAGTAGATATCGGTAGTAAATATCAGTAAAATATTACGATACCTAATAAGGTTCTAGATGGTATTCTATGTGAATGATTGAACCGGTGTTCGCAACCTTATTGTGCCTAAATATGATTGTTGTCTTTTCTTCTCCGAAATAAAATCTCTGGAGGTGCATGAAAAATGTAGGTTCATTAAAAATTCCTTTTCCCGGGGGCGCGAAGGGCGTGGAGCACGCTGCGAGGAGGTGAGAGGAGTAAGAAACACCTTAACCAGTCAGTGGTCGTACACTTGCGCGCGGTCTGTGATACCGCAAATTTATGTATCGGTTTTGAGAAAACATGTCATATTAATATTTCGTGCTATCGTGTAGAATGTTATAAAATAAAATATAATCATTCATATGTATTTATGTATGTTGTACGTATGTATAGGGCGGATATTTTTTTATCATCGTCGTCATGCATGAATTCCAGTGAACTTTCACCACATTGAACCCAATGCTCCGATTGTTCCCAGAAGCCAAAATAGCAAATATATATTCGTAAATATGTATTACCCTGCATAATATTCTATTGTTATAATAAGTTTTCTCCTTTTAGTCTCTAAAACACACCTGTCACTATCATCTCTGCACCACCCTAAGGTTGACTGGTAGAAAATGCATTTGGCATTAAGTCCGCCTTGTGCAAATTGTATTGCAGGAAGTTCAATAAATAAAAAAAAAACATAAAATTGTACTGAAACCGATTACACTGCCCTTTTGAGGATATCATAGAAGCGAAATCATTTATGTTTCATAATTTTCACGAAGCTGCTAATTTGCTCTCACTCTAGCTGCGGTCTCCGAGACCGCGCGTCTTGTACATTTATGTAAAATAACTTAAATGATTTTTGCTGCGGACTCACAGACCGCGCGTATTCGCCAGCAGGTTAATAAAAACAATTAAATATGAACGCGTTCTCAAGCTGCCTGCAATACGTGAATACTCTCTGTCTTTTAGTCATCAAGCTCCTACAATACAAGGTCTCAGTGTTCAAAATATTTTATGTACTTTTTCTTTAAGTCAATTGGAATATTTGAAACGGGTTACATTTCACAAAATATTTATGGTAAAAAAATAGGAACTCTTAAAGTCGTGGCAAACACTCTGACTAAATTAATGTGAAGTAGACCTCTACTTCACAATTTTTACTCAGATAATTATATTCACAGTCTCCATGCTGTTACTAAGAATTCTTAACTTTAAAACCAAACAAAACGCCATACCATTCAAATGGTCGAATACACACAAAAATAACTTCAGTCATATTCGTTTTACTCTTTTAATATACTATGAAAGACGTAAACATGAATAAACTAAATATTAGGCTTTGGAAGTACGTTTCATAAATTGGTTAAATGTAATTATTTAGCGTATAATAAATAAGGGGTGTGTCCGCGAGGCGGCGCTAGTATGCCGGGAGCCGGCCCGCGCCGCCAAGTGAGAGGAAAAAGCTAATTTCCCTTCCCATTATAAATTCATGGACTCTTTGTGTTGCCCCAAAATAACTTGTTTGTTTCGACATCCAAGTTTTTTTCGGCAGGCAAAGGCCAACATGTAATTGCTACCTGGCTGATCCCCGGTCAAATATACCTCGATGCTCACGATTTATGGGAATATTTAATCGCGTTCGTATTAGGTGTCGATGTGGACCCAATTATATATTCCCTTATATTGTGGGGTATTGACATGGATTCCGTGAGGAACATCAGCGAATTTGGTTTGTGTTTACTGAAATTTAACAGCATTTCGTATTTGAATTTAACGGTTATAGGTTTTAGTTTAGTATCGATGTTAGCTAATATCTATATCAGTTTTCATTTGTTGTTACACATACGTAAAGCCATACGTGTATTCCTCAAGGTAGGAATAAATTACGGCCATACTTCATCTGATTTGTCTCGTATCCGTTATGGTTTGACTCTTCACTAGACTTGAGTGCGACCTAGTGAAGAAACCCAGTATTACCTGAATCGCAATGAAAGTTAAGATTAGCCCGGTTACATTCATGTACCTCGCCTTGGAGTCTGAGGTTCGCTTTCTGGTCTAGCAAGATTTGACATACTTTTAGCTGACGTAGATTGTCGTTTAGACCACACGCTGACACATAATTTGAGTGCACTAAAAATTTTTAGGAGGGTTTCAGTCTTTTAGTTTTTTCTACACACTTTCATTATCTAGTCAAAAAGATCCTACGCCATAGTCAGCCTTACTGACCTTACGTTACTGACCTTTAAAAAACACCTACTTAATTTTATAACATTTACAAATTGCTACTCAACGTGTACTGAAATCGCTTTCAGAACGGCAAGAAATAAAGATGGTGGTGATGGTGAAAAAATCGTTATCTCGGCAACCGCACCCGTCGAAACATTAATAGGCAGTAAGTTATATTGGCATCGGCGCGAGCGGCAGAGTGTCTACAAGACAATGCTTTTAGCCGCCGCCACACCGCACCGCTCAGCTTCGCTCCGCACGCCCACTTGTAGCCGATTTGTCCGCTATAGACGACGTAAGTGGAAAAGTGCTTAAAGTCTGAGTGGCTTACTTCAATGTCGTGTAGGGCAACCAAAGAGGTCGGGCTTTTTATTGTGTAGAGTTGAACTTACGATGTTTCGAGTACGTACATGCTAGTTAGTGAAAGTCCGTTATATGCTAAGCTAGACAACCAGAAAGCGTGAGAATGAGCATAGTCTAGTAGTAACTAATTAAACGAACCTAACCAATGTTTTGTCAATTTGGTGTAAAGTGCCGATGCGCGGGAGAAACGCGTCGGAAAGTATGGCGTTAATGAATGCGCGTTACGACGCCTTCGTCAAATTGGGCTGAGAGAAGCGTGCGTTATGCATGGGGCACACACGGGGTGAGCCTCAAAGACCAAGACATTTATTTCTCGACACAACTTAAATCTGATTAACACAAAAAACCCGATACTTTTTTTATGAAGTGTCTATGGGTACGAAATGTGGTGGTACAAAGTTCGGCGGATCAGCTTTTGCCGAACTTCGGACCACCATATTTCTTTCTAAATATTTGCTTAATTTTTAATATTGATTTTAATACAACCCTTCTCCTGACAATAACGAACATATAAAAGAAATATCCAATTTTGTGCAGTAGTCGATTGAAAGTTACGAGCGTACAAATGTTTCCGTAATTCATTTTTATTAAGATTAAGATTATTCCATCACTTAATATTCTACCGATTTTGTTAATCTCGCACTTATTGGCAACGACCATTAGTCACGACGCCGTGTATTTGTTTTCGAACACTATACTCAATAAGTTTACCCGCTTTATCAATTGTCTTGTACACGTACATATGTCGATTACTCAATACTCACTGTTTAGCCGAATAAAATTCCTGATGGATTGAATATATTAATTTTGTAGACCTAAAATGGGGTCTTCTTCTGCCTGGCGATTATTAATCCCGGTCTATACCGGGGACCGCCTTCCTAGGCAATTCTCTCCATTTTCCCCGGTCTTTTATATCCTCCAAAGTCAATCCGTTGGCACTCATGTCGCTTCTCACGATGTCGATCCAGCGCTTTTTGGGGCGTCCTCAAGGCCGGTTTCCGGGTACTTCCCACTCTAGACATTTTCGACCTATATACTCCTCTAGTCTGCGCATTAGATGGCCATACCATCTCAGGCGGTTCTCCTGGAGCTCCTGCACACCTAAAATGGGGTACAAAAGAAAAATTTTAACGTTTAAAAACGTTTCAAATTATGCTATTACACAGTAAAGATATATTTCTCGGATATCTTATTTTATGCCATTAGTGAGTTCTTGCTGTAAACCGACGATACAACGAAATGCTCTCTATAAAACTCATTGCACATTTGAAAAACCGTTTTACTTTTATTTTGAAAACACTTTACCCAATACAAAACTTCACAGAAGCTTCACGGTGTCATAAATATAAACGCATACTTATGTAACCAACGCATGCCCTTCCCTTCCTTACAACAAAACACTGCATAATTCAAAACTAAGGAAAAATATTAAAGCGTGTTGTGTACCCGTCATGACGTTGGCAAACAGAACTAAAACATTACACTCATTACGGCGTTGTGGTCCGGCCCAATCCCCATAACGCGAGGGATAACTGCCGTGAAATTTGTATAAATTATATAAAGTATCTACCCACTGCCCGCGGTTGCGTTCCACATTTGCACAAGTGTAAATCAGGCCCTACAACATGGCTTAAGAATCCACTTTAATGGGTAGTGCGTCCTTTACTGTATCTTCCGTTTTCATGGGCGTCTTGGTTTTAGTTTGGGTAAGAAATACAGTTGTTTTTTTATACAAACTGCGGCAAGATCCCAAAGTTACTGCTAGAAAAGTTGTACTGTATCAAGGTATATCGTTCTACGAACCTTCTTGAAATAATTATACTGTATCATAGTGGGTCGAGAAAAGGCAGTACTGTTACTGTTGTATCATATTCAATGAAAGAGAGAGCCTAAAGGCCGATTCACACATATCAGTGAAGTCACAGTTCCGTCACAGTACCGGCACCGTGATAATTATTCTTTCATACATTTTCTATGAACATATCCACACCTGTCAGTGTCAGTGACGACACAGTACTCTCAGTACTCTCATAGAAAATGTATGAAAGAATAATTATCACGGTGCCGGTACTGTGACGGAACTGTGACTTCACTGATATGTGTGAATCGGCCTTAAGGCCGCTTCTCATACTTTTTGCATTTTCTTTTTCTCTCTTTCCTATAATATAGGCAGGAGTTATTACTCTTTCTTGCTATTAAAATAGACAACACCAGACGATAAAATGAGCCACTAACACTTCGATGTTACCTTATGAAGTACCGAATGCTAATAACTGATGGAACATGTATAATAAATCGATGTTTCAATCCGTTTCTAAAAAAATTAATTTACGCAAATATAAAAAACGTATGATAAAAAGCGTGTTATTTTTTATAAACCATGCTAATCAGGTCTACATCACAATTCCAATCCATAGGTTGTATTTATATGTGGACTGTAAAAGATTGCTGCATTGAAATTAAACTAAGTTTACGAATTTTATCGCGATGTATTGGTTTCACTAAGTTATTACATTTGAACCGAATGATCTAGAAACTACATTTTTAATTTATTACTAGACGACGTTTCGAATTCTTTACAGGATTCATGTTCACGGCAGACTGAGGTGATATTTGTCTTTTTCTTGAATGTATAAGTTATCTCAAAGTACCCGAACATTTTTCAACTGTTGGTGTTACTATTTACGCAGAATGAGCTCAGTGTCCTTAGGTCTTCTAGTGATTTTGTCCTTCTTGGGTTTCATTAGCCTTATGATTATGACAGGGTCCCAAGCTGGAGGAGCATTCCAACCATCTTCCCTATTGAAATTATTTTGAGATGGCTGCATTTTCAAAGTCAAAATATAACCCATTCATAACAATTTTGGTTACAAAGACAAAGATTCGTATATTTAAGAGCGATATAGTATGACATTCTTAATTGATATTGTAAGACAGGACTGGCCATTATTTATAATCAAGTATATGTAGAACCAGAGGACAAGACGCAGAGATGCACTCGTGATTGTTTTTAGGGTTCCGTACGTAAAAGGTAAAAAACGGGACCCTATTACCACGGTAATATAATCTAACAGTATTGTAACTCGGCCGTCTTCGTGAGTTATATACCTACCAGACGCGCCGCATGCGAGCTGCGGCACGATCGCGGCTGTGGGTACTGTAGACACAGTCCGCACAGTCTAAGGCTGATTTTAGTCTCACGCTCACCGTCAGCGCTCATAGCTCAGCGCGTAGTTTGTCAGCGCTGAGGCTCAGCGTGGCTCGTTTTAGTATCGTACTGACCGCCTTACTGTACAGTCGACGATCAAAATGCTCAGTGTATTAATTATTGCTGCTTTGTACTATCTATCACAAAAAATAAAAATCGGCGACGACAAAGACTCCATGTTCATCCATTGATTGAGCAGAGAGCCGTTGCAGGAGAATTTGTCTTGTTATATAGCACTTTGAGGGCTGACAAAAGTAAATTCTTTAATTACTTTTGAATGTCAAATAGAACTTTTGACGAATTACTGGCAAAGATATAGGATAAACTGGTCCATTGCAGCCTAGGGATCGTGCCTACACCACCGATTGAACGACTCATCGATAACTCGACCTGTATCCACTTCGCAATTGGCCATGACTGTACGCGCTGATGACATCCGCTCCGCTCGACACTAAAATGCTCACTGAAAGCAGAGGCGCTCGAGCGATCCTCAGCGCTGACAGCTACGCGGGGCCGACGCGCGACGCGTACGTCTGCGTAGCTATCAGCGCTGACCACCGTGCGCGCTGATAGCTACGCGTCATTCAAAAACGATTCCTAGAAGTTCATATATCTCGGCCATCAGCGCTGATGGTGCGCGTGCCGTCAGCGTAAGACTAAAACCAGCCTAATGGGTACTCTGCTCGAGGCGCGTAGGTATAACTCGAGTTTCGTGCGTTTGTATGGAGTAACAATACTGTTAGATATTATTACCGTGCTATTACTAAGCCTCCGCTGTCTGTCTGTCTGTCACCAGGCTGTATCCCTTAAACCGTGATAGCTAGAAAGCTGAAATTTTCAATAATTATGTATTTCGGTTGTCGCTATAACAACAAATATTTAAAAAAAAATGAAGATATTAAGGGAGGTCCCATACAATAAACGTGTTACTAACGGTAACAAGTAGACGCTTAAAATTTTCACAGAATATGTAGTTGAATATTATCTTTCAAAATAAATAATTAAATTAAATAAAAGTAAATAGTAAAGGGGGCTCCCATACAAAAAAAGTAATTTTTAAGCAATTTGTTACTCGATCTTAATAAACAGGTAGAAACTTAAAATATATTTAAGAATACATACAACAAACGTGATTTTCTTTTATAGATTATGGTACGGAACACTTCGTGCCCGAATCCGACTCGCACTGGCCAAATTTTTTTAATTCTTACTCCTGTGAGTATATCCAAAAGGAAAAAGTTATTTATTTTTATTATTACATTCAGTTTAAAGACATGGTCTACGTCTGTATGCAGTGCAGCGCTTCTCGTAATTTAAGTAACAATCTTAATATATAAAATCCTTGCGTTACTCTCTGACTGACAGACTCGCTACACCCGAAACTATTGGGCGCAGGAAGCTGAAACTTGGCATGTATGTTCCTTGGGGACCGTAGGGGTGCACTAAGAAGGGATTTCCAAATTCCCACGGGATCAGCCAAAACGGGTAAATTAAAAAAAATTGCAGGCGTAGCTGCTGGCCTCCTCTAATAGCATTATAAGTCAATAGGAGGAGTTTCTACACTACCACTCTTGCCAGACGGTGGCATAGAGTTTGAAGGTTTTCGTCTCTTCCCAAAGACATTTTTCTTTCGTGGATTCTCCTAAGTCGCTTCTACGACAACCTCTTTGTACCCTTACCCCCTGTTTCACCACCTAATTAAGCGTTATTTTCTGGTGAAATACAAAATCGGAACAAAAAATTTATTAATTTATATGCCAAGTAATTTAACCGGCGCTTACTGGACAGTGGTGTACTAGCACTTAATCTGTCATCACACAATATATAACATATGATACTATACCTATAAAATATGATATTACCTAAATACTACTATTGTAGATTAAAACGTCGCTATCTGAGTCAAAATAGTGTTATTCTATAGTATGAAATATAAATATAATTACGTATCCAATATTCACGAATATTCCTTTCATAACAGAAATTTCAATATTAACAGTCGATATTTAAAACGGAAATGTTGTTACTACTGAGTTTTGCGATATAAAGTTTAATTTTTATTGACTTTACTATATTTAAGAACGGTACAATGTTTTACATTGTGCTTATACAGTTAAATCATTGAATCGATTTCTATGATATTTTGCGAGAAAGTAGAATATATTTTGTCACAAAAATCGACAAATCTGGCGATAACTTGACTTGTCATAAAATGACAATTATTTTATAGTGTAGATTACATTGTACATTTCATACACCTTTTTTGATCTTTTGACGTCAGACATTGTTGTACGATTCCATAATACTACTATGCGTAATTAAAGTAGCGTGAGCACTTTGTATTTTTCAATGAATACACGAATGCTTATGTTTAATCTGTAAATATGCCTAAAATAAATAAATAATAAACATATTAAGTTAATTGAATAATAATAAAACACGAGACGCAAACCACTCAGTCACTAATACAACAGAAAGCTTATTTATCCCAGTGACAACACGCCTCCAAAGTATTTGCTTGTTCGCTTGGCAGTGCATCCCCTATGCAAATGCCTTTTCTTATATCTCGAGGATTGGCTCCTCCGGGAGATTCAATTACCTTTGTTTGAAGCCTTCTGCGCGCTTTGAAATCACACTGTGCGTTAAAATATGCATGCACGTTTGATAGTAGATTCTAGTTTAAATTTGATAAGGCTAATTAAGTAATTTACTGTTTACAATTTAAAAAAACAACATAAGTTCTAAATTCTGTTGAATTATTTATTTATGTATACTACGCTAACTTTCAACTTCATCTTTTAATAAACGATTTAGATTTTTTATTATTCATGTGGATATTATTATGCTTGGCCTCTTGGTCATATTACAGTCTGAGGACTGTAATTTGAAGTCGGATTCTTAAAACTTTATTTAATAATAATATAATTATTATTTAAAATTTATATAAATGCCAAAGGATGTCTTTACCGGTGTCACATTGAATTTGAGTTATTTTAATATACTCTTAGACTAAAGCTTGAAGATAGACAAATGCTACCTAAATCCTACTTTGAGTAATATGAGTATTTTGCTTTTTAAGCTCAGTTTTCCATCTCTTCCGAAAAATACTCTGATTTTTGTGTAGTTTTCTTAGTCATCTCTTCGTAAGAGATAGCTAAGAAAATATCTACATGTCATCATTGGCCGCAGATATGTGTAAAATTGCATGCCCAACAAAAATAACTTACCCATTACCCCATTAAATAATATTCTCTGATAAAAAAGATTAATGTTCAAAATTGTACCGACTGCCTTCAGATTAACCTCTCAACAAACTTTACTTTGAAGATTTTTCATTTCATGTGTAAGTAACATACTAAAAGAATAATGCCATTCAACATTCAACCCGACGACTGGGTCACTTGAGAAGAACTCTTGATAAAGATGAGTGCGTGAGTGTATGTAAATGAGAACATTAGCTATGTATGCTTGTGTGAGCGAGACTGCGGTATGCAAACCTGTCGTATAACTCCGAAGGACTTTAGAATCACTTGAAATTCTGAAAAGAAAATCGTCAAAGCTTTATATTGCCTGGCTCAAAGTGTGGCCATGAAAATACAGAATGTTTAATCTGTTAGCCTTTTTGTTTGATTAGCTCGTCGAATAATCCATAGTATGGATAACCTGCTAATCATAGGATGAAAAGAAAGGGATTCGTACCTATTCTATGATGATCACGCGAGCGCTTGTCAACTTGATGGCAGGACTGGATCAAACTTATACCCACTATCACACTGACATGCCAAAAACAGAAACACGTGGATAGTTCTCAAAGACTTAGAAGGCTCTTTGCAGACAGACCTTCACTAATGAAGAACCGAATAAAAAAGGCCTCTTTAGAGAAGAGTCGTGACACATGAACTAGAATAATAAACAAAATTAACTTATTCATGCTTTTTTGACTCAGATGTTAGTAAATTCCGGGATAAAGGGACTAAATCCTGTATAACTGGGAACAAACATTTAATCAATGGAGAAAAAGAACATCCAGTCTCGAAACAACGATTTGTGGGTCACACAACACAAGGCGTTCTTGTGTTCTTTCATGGGAATTGAATACACGTTACTCGATGCAGTGCCACGCGGCGAGGAGACCGCTTAAGCCGCTCTACGCAAAAGGTGCAGTCAAATAATTATAGTTTACTTAAATAATTCTAAAAACATTTGAACATATAGTCACTGTTATCTCTATGTAGGTGCATAAAATATAACCGCTTTACAAATTCAATTGTTTTGCGAGAAATAATTTGCATAGCCATTATTGGCTGCGGTGATTTATTTTATGTGATAGCGTTTTATTGGTTTAAATATATTTATATTTGAAAATACTTACTAAAGGATTTGGCGTTACTATCACTACATAGTATAAAACAAAGTCTGTCTTCTGTCTGTCTGTCCCTATGTACGCTTAAATCTTAAAAATTACGCAACGGATTTTAATGCGGTTTTTTAATAGATAGAATGAATCAAGAGGAAGGTTTGTATGTATAATTGATGGCGGGCGAAGCCGCTGGCGACGTCTAGTAACATTATATATTGTGAAAAAAAAGGTTTTGTTTTATTTATGTGTGTTGCAGCCAATATAGAAAGCCAGATTTTTTTATAGATAAATAATTGAAAACAAAAACTTATATCAATTAGTTGAAAATGATGATGAAAATGAAATCATGAAATCTTTACAACTAAAAAAACCGTTTCAAATGCACATATCACATACTTACTATCATAATTATCAAACATGGACATATACTGTCCCACTGCTGTGCACGGTCCTCTTCTCACTATGAGAAGGAAAAGGCCATAATCCAGCACGCTTGCAAGTACGGGTTGGCAGACTATCACATATTTAATATACATATTTACAATAATAAATCACAAAAAGTTTCAAACTAACAGTATCTTCTTCATAACTAGTCCGTAACCGCTCACCAACCCGCTTGCTTCGAAGCCGCAACAAAAAGGCTAGAAGCGACGTATGAGTAAGAAATGTTTTATTCATTACGCAGTACTGTTGGCGGCTAAACAGCGGCTGCGAAAATATTATAAATTAAATTTGGTTTGCAAACAACACTCATCACTCGTTTACTTGTGCGTCTGCCCAATTATTATATAAGACAATGCAATGTATGACAAACAAACCGTCAAATACTGATATTAAGATTTCCAGGGAATTATAAATTGAAATGAATGACCATCCATGCTAAAAATATTTGAAGCAATGGGTTTGGCGTATACAGTAAAAGTAAGAATAAACCGTAATAAAATCTGAAGACTAGATTGTTTTCAAGTCTCAGTTAAAGATAACTCGCCTCGTTATATGCAAATATTCTTTAACCAAGTTTTGAAATTAATGTATTTTATTTATTTGATTGATATATATTTAAGTTATATCAGAACAGGATATACATATATAACATGATATAGATACCAAAACCGAAGATAATATCTTGCAACGTAAACGTCTAGGAAATGCGTCCACTGAAAAGCATTGATACTAAAGTAAGTCTGTGTTTGTGACTGTTACGCTAAATTATATGAGTAATACTGTTTTGTATTTATTATAGTTAAATAAATACAAAATATTATTACCCATTATATTTATTTAGGGCATATTTACAGGGTAAACATAAACATTGGTAAACAAATTCAAAACAAACAAAATTCAGATGCTACTCTAATTACTAAATATGCACAACATTCACATAAAAAAGGACAAATAATAACAATGAAATTAAATATAAGAACTTATATTATAAAATTAAAACGAGTTAAGAGCTATATTTTTTTCAATAATTTATGCTTAACGGTACGGCAATAGGCTTGCCCCTTATTACGTGGGACTAAAGTATATCTGGCGAAAAGTGGGTGTAGAAATACACCTCTGCCTACCTCTTCGGGGTTATAGGCGTGAGACTATGTATGTATGTATTTATGCTTAAAATGTCTTAGGTCGTCATAACAGATGTCGAGGATTAATTTTCTCCAACAGTTATTTTTTTTTTTGAAGACATCTCCCGCACTAGGAATTTATCCTGTGTCACGGGGGACTTAACAAACATACAACCAACGGACACAATGAACACCCAGACTCGAAACAACAATTTATGGATCACACAAAGTGTTGTCTCTTGTGGGAATCGAACCCACGACACTCGGCGCAGTGTCAAGCGGCGAGGCGGCCGCTTAAACCACTACGCCAACCGTGCAGTCAAATTATACAAAGCAGTTTGCCTAGTTATAGGACCTTGTGCTCATAAGTTGGTTCGGTGGGTCGGAACCTTGTAAAAGGGAAATTTATTATTATTTTATTCAAAATATTATTTTATATATTTGAAATCTGCTATCAAAATGTCACCAGTAGCAAGGTCTCCACTTATTTTCACTACATGCTTCCAAATACAGCTTTACTATCACCATCATGTTCATAGCCATACATCTCAGCGTGACCCTGTTTGTGATCAAAATTTTGAAAATTCATTACTATAAAATAAAATCATACCGTAAACATTTTGCCAATTAAATCACGTTTAGCAAAATATTTGCTGTTCAAAAATCCCTCTATATTTACTTTAAGCGATTTTCTAGACAAAGTTGTTCGAAAATTTACTTCTAGGTCGACGGACTTTCCTGAAGCATGGGCCAAGCGATAGCATAATATACCTTATACATCATATGCACGCACATGCTTGTATGCAATAGTATGTTAAAATACCGTATAGTAAATATTACATTGTTTCTTCGTTATTACTTGTCATTCAAATGCTATGCCATCCAACGTTTTATGGAGTACCATGGGAGTAGGATACATATAGTTTTGCTGTATGGCTTTTGCAAATTTGCCTTTGCTATTCTGTCGCTGTTTTATGACAGAAACTGGAACATGGATATGTGCGTGTTTGCATGTGTATGCAAACGTTATTTTTCTCTATGTGTGTAAACGATGTATATTTGAATATGACAGGACAGCTTTTTTATATGTGCGTGTTTACGTAATAGACCGGCGCTAGTGTGTGTGCGCGTGTGTGACAAGAACAAGTAAGCTCTGATAAAACATTGTAGGCGAACTTCATCAAAATGATATCGTTGTGAAAATATTTGGTTTTCCACACACTATATCTATTTATAGGGACGGATTTTGTGTTTGTATTAGACCGTAGGCGCAGTGCGGAAGCGGGGAAAACGATTAGGAAACTATTTTCTGAAGTGTTTGACGAAACATTGTCGAACAATTTGAAGACGTTATCAAAGTTTGTTTTACGATAGTGATATTGAAAGACAGAGCTTCCAAGGCGTAAAGGAATTACATCTGAAGTAGTTTTAGCTAATTTGAGTAGTCTATAAATACCTTGCAAAATTTGACAGGTAGGTAAATAATGTGTTTTCTTTGCGTAGGTATGTCGTGTTCCTAATAGGGATGATGTGTGTCTATCAGCAAAGTGGCTCAGATGTATACTTAATTTACGAGCCTTACTTAATTGCCATTTAAATCACACTGCGAACAAGACAACAGGCTTATTGCTATGATTATGACTATGGGATGTCTCGTCAGGATTAAAATTAGCTGGAGCACAAATAGAAAACTTAGCTAAAGGTATCTATTTCAAAAAAGTTAAAGTTACAATCGAAACGCGTGTAATTTTAAGGTCGATTCGGATAGAGTATTAAGAGTAGATTTAAGATATAAAGCTGTGGTCCTGACTCAAGTTTTAATTACCACATATACTTATAGCGTCTTCTGTCATTGTAAAACGCAACATTCTCACGCCGCTCGCCACCATAATCGCTGCCTAACATCATAGGGTTGCCAATCATCAAAATTCCGCCAACAACGATCATCCGAAACGTTTTCTCTTACAACAGGGCGCGTCGCACATGAATCATTTATAAATGCAAATGGCCATTGTTGGCAACTACGCGATTATTCACCATCGGTTATCTTTGACGTATTGAAGCCGGGCTTTGTCGCAGCCCTGATTTATTTATACACACCATTTTATTGATGTGACTATAAATTTTCGACGGCTTTATTAACCATTTTATTTATATGTGGTCGCTATCGTGTATGCGTAAATGGCCTTAAAGCAATCAATATTTGACCTGATATGGACGAAGGTCGATAGGATTGAAGGAAGCTCTGTGATCCGAATAAATTGTGAAGGTTCTAACATAAATTTGTTCTTTATAACTAATATTACAAACCGTTTGTAAAACGACACTTTTGCTCCTTTCGAAGAATGTTATGCTTTGTTCAAATTCGAAGCAATCAGTTGACTAATTTATATACCACGGCTGAAACTGGTCACTCTGGCTTCATTTAGACAAACTTTGTGCGGTGTCGAGTAAATAATAGTTGCTATTGATATTTTAGATAAATGACACCTTGGTATGGATACTTGGAGTTTACTTACGAGTATTATTATTAAACGCACTGCATATTATTGCCTATGCCTTGTATGCAATTGCAGAAATATGCTTAGTCAATCAAATATCCCTGCCTAACCCCTTGGGCTATACAGGCAAGCAACAATAACATTGCGTAAATTAATCCCGAATAACAAATTAATTTTGCAATACTTTCATCAACAAATCGTAACACCGCTAATTTATTCTGGTTTGACACATTTTAATTGCTAATTAGGCTCATAGCAATTCGCACCCGTAGTATGTTTCATCCCAAATGACATGTGGTACATTCAAACAACACTACAACATGCAAATTAATAAAATATTGACATGCGATTCAATTTACACACGTAAATAGGCACGCATTCTGGTTATCAAACTGTTGTGTTTAGAGGTAAAAAGTACGTTTCTATCGGCCTCTTTGGCTGGAAACTGATTTTAAGCAGTATATGCTTTTCTCAGTAGTTTTGATACATATTTCACAGTAGATACTGGCTAGCTGGAATTTGCTTACATAAAATACTATGAGCTTGTTCACTTCGCAGTATCTACGATTACACTATAATTTGGGTATTGAAATTTTGACTTCAGATCATAATTGTAGCACCTGGAATTGATCATGTCTCCTTGGAGTCATCAAGCAATACATTATTTTTTAAATTATATTTTAATTAAGTTTATTATGGATTTGTTAAATAATGTTATAAGCCGAATTATTGAATGTTTAGAAGAACATACAGATAATTTTGGGAGGATAGAACCTTTGAAACTCTGACGTAACGTGGTTTTACAAAACAACACTCCATCTATTAAGTAAATTGTCTAATCTTAATATATAAAATCCTTGCGTTACTGACTGACTGACAGACACCCTACAGCCGAAACTATTGGGCGCAGGATGCTGAAATTTGGCATGTATGCTCCTTGGGGACCGTAGGGGTGCACTAAGAAGGGATTTCACGAAATTCCCACGGGATCAGCCAAAACGGGTAAATTTAAAAAAAATGCAGGCGTAGCTGCTGGCATTCTCTAGTATGATATAAAACCGATATCAGGTTGAACTTTGCTGGTAAACAGAACTGTTGCTTACTCTGTCCTTTATTTAATATCCAACATTTTCAATCAAAATATGACGCTCTCCCGCATGTGTAGCATAATTCCACTACCGAAATTTCAATTAAGCCGTAGTGTAACAAAAATAATGAGAGAGTGCATGGAGCGTACATTAGTCGCATAGTCGAAAATACACAATATTGGATCGCTCATCGCCGGATCGGAATTTCAATTGAGTGAATCAACGTTACCTGCATGTTGGTGCATATTTGTCGGGAGGGTCAGGGAGGTCAAATATACGTTATGTGCGTAGGTGAAGCCTGATTTCGGAGTAGTTTTAAGGCAGTTATGTGTTGTACGCAGCTTCCAAAGCATTTTAAGGGTTCCGTACCTAAAAGGTAAAAAGCGGGACCCTATTACTAAGCCTCCGCTGTCTGTCTGTCTGTCTGTCTGTCACCAGGCTGTATCTCATAAACCGTGATAGCTAGAAAGCTGAAATTTTTACAAATTATGTATTTCGGTTGCCGCTATATCAACAAATACTAAAAATAAAAAAATGAAAATATTAAGGGGGGGGGGCATACAAAAAACGTGTTTTTTTCGTATTTTTTGCTCCAAATTACTAACTGTTACAGGTAGACGCTTTAAATTTTCACAGAAGATGTAGTTGTATATTACCTTTCAAAACAAATAAATAAATTTAAAAAAGTAAATAATAAAGGGGCTCCCATACAAAAAACGTAATTTTTAGGCAATTTGTTACTCGATCTTAATAAACAGGTAGAAATTAAAAAAATATTTAAGTATACATACAACGAACGTGATTTTCTTTTATAGATGATGGTACGGAACCCTTCGTGCGCGAGTCCGACTCGCACTTGCCCAATTTTTATTTTTCTTTTTCTGTCAACGATTATTTAAAATAAAACAAAAAGTCACAATTCTTGGAAAACGTATCTACATAATGCATGTGCAATAATTACAATGGTATGTACCTATGCATTTATAAACAGGAGAAGTCTGGCAATATGCTCGCAAGTAAAGGCACTAGGACAATCTGTTCTAGGATTGCTTGCTTTTTGAACTGACCAAACGTAAACGCTCCGTTATCATTTAAATTTTATATGATGATGCTAGAACATCTGTCAAGAAAAGCAACGGTTACCAATCTATAATATTTTTTTTTTATTTATTTATAGACTCACGCCTGTATCCCCGAAGGGGTAGGCAGAGGTGTTATATAACACCCACATTTCGCCATGAATTTTTTTGACTGCCTCGTTGGTCTCGCGGCATAAATGTGCGCGTGGGATTGGGAGGTCTCGGGTTCGATTCCCGGGTCGGGCAAAGTGTTATTGGGTTTTTCCGTAACGAAATTCTCAGTAGCAGCACGGAGTCTGGTAATGTGCCCGGTACGGCAATAGGCTCGCCCCCTATTACGTGGGACCTAAAAATTTGTGGCGAAATGTGGGTGTTATATCTATAATATCAACGCGGTAAAAACGCTTATCCTCGAATATAAAAGCGTATCATCCTTCGGCGCACCAGTTATCCAAGTTTCAACAAACTTTATTTCTGTCATAAAATCAACAAGGGTTTTGAGAAAATATTAATAACAGCGATACCAAATTAATTTTGCAATTCATTCACAGAACCTGAAATTATATTGGTATGGTTTCATCGACTCATATTAAAAAACTTCACTACGTTCCATTTTACTTGATGAGTTTTCACTGTAATTATCTTTTGTGGCTTTCACAAGATAACTTTTTTTTAATCTTCGTCATTGTTTAATTTGAGATGAAGTGTCGTTGCTTTATGTTTTTTTAAATAAATTGAATGCGCTGTTAGATACCTATTCGGTATACTCAAATATGTGAGTTGATTAATTATTTTTTTGATATTAAAGTATATTTGTTTTGAACTATAGAACTTCTGACAAATCTTGTAGTATAATTTGACGACCGGTTGGCGCAGCGGTAAAGCAAGCGACTGCTATGCCGAAGTTCGCGGGTTCGATTCCCACTCAAGTCAAACATTTTTGCGCATGAACATGGATGTTTATCTTGGTCTGAGTGTTTCTATATATGATATGTATGTATTTACAAGCTCTGCTTAGTTTAGAACTAGATGGTGTGTAAACAAATAAAAAAAATAAAAAACTTATCAGGAGATTTTGCTTATGCGCGTCATAAATTTATTGGATAATTTTACTCCCACAGTGCCACTAGATGAATTTTTGATTTCCGATACCCAAAGGTGAATGACCAAAACTGGGCTATTTTGTGGCACGTTTGCTTCTAAACCATTCATACGTGGAAAATCTTCTTTTATTTTATAATTTTATATATATTAATTTGATGTTAAAGCAAAATGGAGATTTTTAGTTCTAAAATATAAGTATTTGCATTATTCGGAAATAAGTAACATCGCCATTTGCCATTTCGTATATAAAACTCATTTTACATATTTCGGCAAATGTTTACAATTTCTTGCAAACTTCTTTAAATAGGGAAAAATGACAGGTATAGTGCAAACAGTGTAGCTGAATGAAAGTTCTAAAAACCAAAATAACACCAAAACCTGTTGATATTTTGAAACAGGTGGTAAAATATTTTCTATAAATAATATTTATATCCTTTATGCAACATATTACCTATGAAGTAATATTTTGTATTTATCTAAAATATGGGAACATATTTTTATGACACTGGCATCCATAATGTCTAACGTTAGTTATTTTGACATGAAAATAGTCAATTTGCTTTTTCTCGTATAAACGTTGCGTTTGTGTTTCGATGATATTGTGGAAAATAAGTAATTTTCCTACTGTGATTTACATTGAGTTGAGCAATCCTTTGTAGGCTAAACACGTTTACTGCGTGACTAGTGTGTTTACTAGATTTTGACACAGGACTCTATTGGTAACATAAGTAGCTATGTCGTCTAGACGTGGAACAACTAACCGTGGTGAGGATCGCGGTCTTATTAACTGTTCATTTGCGGTAACTCGGCAGCACGGCACGTCCATTCTTTGGACGACCTATCTCATTCGGCGCTCAATATTTTGACATCATGGATAGCGCCAGTCTATGTAAGTGTTGTTTACTTCTCTTCACAATTCTTACGATTATCTCTCTTAACCGAATACTCAGACGGACTTTAACTTCTTTGTTTCAGGAATCGAATGGAGTCTTATGTTTAGAATGCTACACATTAATTGAAGCTGTTGCAACTGCTGAGGCCAAAACTGCACCACATTATGGTATACGATGTACAAGCGTCTGCTTCATTGGTATATGATTAATTTGAAGAAGATTTATAATAACAAATAAAATGAAAAACAACATAATAACTGTGTTTCATTTGCCTATTAAGCATTAAACAGTTTAGTTTTAATGCCAACTTTATAAAATAAAGTCCAAAGGAATGAGATTATCTTTTGCCAAGTAGCGTCATTGAATTATCATTAATTGTAGGTAAGGTTGTAGGTAATTCTCATTAATTGTAGGTAGTAGGTGCCACATGGTATTGAGAATTCTCAGTAAGAAATATATCAGACTGAAAATACCCCAAACGTATATAATGTACAGGCGTTCAAATGTATGTAGCTTTGTTTCGTAGCTACACTTCTTGTTACAACTATATTCTAAACTTATATGTATCAAATATATATTAGAGACTTAAAATAACATACATACATACATATATTATTCAAGGTAGTAGAGCCTTGCTGATTTCAGCATGAATGGGCCGGCTCGACCGGGGAAGTACTACCCTCTCACAGAAAATCGACGTAAAGTAACAGTACCTAAACTGTTGAGTTTCGTTCGGTGAGTGAGAGTGCCGGAGGCCCTACCCCCTATTTCTTCTCCCTGATCCCACTCCTCATCCTATCCCTTTTCCCAACCCCAAGAGGCGGCAACGCACTTGTGACTCCTGTGTTGTTGCTTGTGTCCATGGGCGGCGGTAATTGCTTACCATCAGGCAATCCGTCTGCTCCTTTGCGCTCTATTACAATAAAAAAAAACTTTCCCGTCGGGGTATACTTGAAATAAATACCGATAATATGATTAAATCATATCGTCATAGTTCTAGCATTATCTCAGTTGCATCCAATACTTAAACGCCTAGGAGCCCGCTTACAAGACTAACCAGATATGACAGAATATCAGCTTTTCGACATAGCCACTGCCGTCTGACCTCAGTTACTCAAAGAGATAGCGATTTGTCATGGTTTAGACCAGTATCAGTTTATTTGAGAGTACTGACTCCCCGTAACGACTGTCAAAGATCTTCATGACAGCCGGAACCGACGGCTTAACGTACCTACTCTCCAAAGCACGGGCGTTAATTAACTAATTTACTACTACTAATATGATTAAATCATATGACTATTACAAATCTTAACCTCAAAATATTTGGAATCTTAAAAGTCCGATATCTAAGAACTGCCGCCGAATTTCATATTTCTACATATTACTGGTCAAACCATCAAGAAGCAAACTTAGCCCAACTTCCATACAAAAATGGTCATTCTCCTTTACTCGGTTTTGCTTAAGTAGATGAATCAGTGAAAAGAATGAAAAGTTTTAACTCTAATGTTACCTTGCCATAGAAAATGCAGCTCTCGTTTACGGGACACTATTTAACTTCGTTTTTGTTACATATTTTTCTAGTAGTGGTCAGAGGCTAAGCTCTCTCTCTTCTTCTATATGAGACAAGAACAAAGCCGAACAATTTTAACCCTTCAGCCCTTATACATCGTACTATACAATAAATGAGACACAATATTTGGTCTCCCCCGTCTGTTGAGTTGAACAATGTTGGGCCACAACACAATGCATAATATCCTAACTAATTAGTTGGCAACTTGTAACAACACCGAGTTAAAGAGCTCATAGCGCTCGCTCGCTTGCCGGAAACTTTTCAAGACAGACAATGCCTAATTTAAAGTGGTATGAACTGAGATAATAACGTTAAGCATAGCTGAAACTTGAGTAAGGATGGGAAATGGTGTGCGGATATTATTGAAGTATATCTTCATTATGTTTAAAAAATAAAAATATATGCTTAAATTAGAATAATACCTATGTATCTGTTAATAAATAATACGGGTAATTGTGGATTATAAATAAACTAGATTATTTGTAACTAACTACTTCAGAACTGAAAAAGAGCCTAGCTCTTGTTGCCCTAGACATAAGCTTGCCGTAGTGATCTTGAAGTGAAGAGTTTTAAGGCAATTTTAATTAGAATGCTGATTTTCATCAACAGATGATGTGAATATAAGAATATTAATTTTCGGGTCTCTCTTGTTTGACCGAAAGGAATTTGAAAAAATTTTCCCTTCCCAAAAAATTTTTCGCATAATTTAATTTGCCAAATTATTACTTAGCAAAAAATGTATTCACAAAAATTGTAGCGCAAACCTAATGTTTGGGAAATGAACGTTTAAACTATAACTTGTTTACCAACTAGTACTTTTAACATTTTTTATTTAGTCAAATATTTCAGTTGGAATAACAGTTTTTACGCAAAATCAATAATTATCCTAATCTAAATAGTTCAGTGCCATATCTTTTTTCTATTAATGCAAGCCATTTCTTGCACTCGCCGGCCGCTACCGCGGCACCGCTCGTTTGCTGTAATAAATCATTTGATTAAAGACTAAATGCCATAATAACATTATACTTGGTAATATTTTGCCAAGTAAAAATTTGACCAAATAAAAATATGCGTACTAAAATCATTCGAAATATTGCAATGGTATAAAAAAAGGTTGCTAAAATTTGTTTGGGTAATGAAATTTTGTCAAAATCTTTTCGGCAAAACGGTAGGATCCCTTAATTTTCACCTTAACAAAAGCTTAAGTTAACAAATAATACTCATTAAAACAAATAAACAAATAAAATGATGAAATTATTTGCCTTCTAAATTCATTATGTATGCCATTATTTAAAATAGTTTACACACACTCAAATGCTACTGTTTTGTTGGTAGAAGTTAGGAGAGGAAACACTTAATGATTGATGGTGTATGCTAAATATTTTGCTAACGGATACTTAACCGACCGCGACATGGCGAAACTATAAGGTTACCTTAGTTTGCAAAGAATCCTCAAAAAGCATGTCAATAAAAATAATTGGTACAAAATACTACCAGATTACTTTTCTTTTAGAAAAACACGTAATAAAAAAGTAATACCTTATCAACAAGATGAATCCACATTGATTTTGTGGTCATTATGCCGCCATCATGGCACTGTGTCATTCACTGCTGACGCATTAGTTACATGCAACTAATGCGTCAGCAGTGACCCTCTAAGAGGCTCTCGAGTGGTGTCTAAGGATAGGAGATCGCAGAGTACCTCTTTACTGTGGTCTTACTACGTCATCAAAGTAGATAGATGCACAGAATGCATTAAATTGAAAAGAGAATGTCTAGACAGACTACCTGCCTGCATACCATATTATTATTGTCTTTACAACATGGAGGAACATTTAGATTAAGACTTCACTCGCGTAGATTGGTGCGATAAAATTTAGCCTGTATGTTATTCTAATGTATGAGCTATGTCACAGCAAAGTTTAATTGAAATCCTTTCAAAATTATTTGCTTCAAAGAGAAATCCATACATATTCAAAAACTGCTTAGTTTATGATAAAAGTAATAACTTAGGCAAATAAAAATTTTGTAATAAAGTTTATGAAAAGACTACAACAAAACACTCTGTGTTCCAAATTTTCGATACAAAAATTTTAAAAGCATCGTCTTAAGTTCCATCAATACAAATATTTTAATGAGGATAACTAATAAAAATGAAGTTCGTCACCCTGACGGAGGTAGCAATTAACACTATTGTAAAAAAATATCCTAACTTTTAATGTTGATATAATTATTCTTTATGTTCGCGCTCCTTCAGCTTTAAAAATTATATTTCAATCCAGTGACCAAAAAGAGATAAAACACAATTAAAAAGAAAATTATTCTAGGGATGAATCAGAAAAATAAATATTTCTTAAGGTAACATCATTAATTAGGAATAACATGAACTTTAAAGACGAATAACATAAAGATAAAAGTTAAAACTTAGTCTGGGTATGAAAAGATGTGAATTTCCATTTTTTATTTGGAATTCAAAAGAATATTTCTTTTGAATAATAACTGACTGGAATGTCTGACTTGCTCATACCTAATAGGTTAGCTGTCTACATTTTTTATGAGAAAAACAAAGTAAAAACGATATCGAATAGACAGAAACAATACAGTAACTGCTTTCAGATTAAACAGATTACAAGCGTTTAATATTGATTATCTAATATATAAAATTCTCGTGTCACAGTTTTCGTTCCCATACTCCTCCGAAACGGCTTGACCGATTTTGATGAATTTTTTTGTGCTTATCCGGTATCTATGAGAATCGGCCAACATCCATTATTCAAAAAAAAAAAAATTTTTGCAAAACAACGTTTGCTGGGTCAGCTAGTGATACATAAAAGTGTAGCACGGCAAGACGTTAGGTCTACTACCTTGGTACAAATAACATTACCGTATTATGAGAAATTCAGATGCTTATGACATGTTTTTTTTGGCCGCCTTTCATAGACACGTCTAAAATGAACGTCTTATATAGAAATACTTCGTTGTTTTCATAACAGGTAGCTGCTTTATACTATCTACATTGATTTAAAACATACGCAATTATAAATAACCACTATATAACATTCAGCAGCGATATATTGAAGGTGCTCGGCTGCTCACAACATATCTGATCTAGTTGTTGTCAATGCTACATCGGCTCTTATTGCAGCTTTACTTACATTGCATGCAAGATGACCATGTTTCAAGCTATTTTGTTTCCTAATTCTAATTTATATTCGAAGTTTAATAATCTATGAAATACTTGTGAAATTTTGTGATCAAAAGGTCTAACTAACTCAGAACAGGAGTGTGTTTTTTGTAAGAATAAACTTAATAGACGAAATATACTTTTTAGATGTTTTAGTTTTATTGTATGCGAGACAATCCCTCGTTAATCTTGCTTCAGTAGCTTCTATTTTAAGTCATATTTACATATAAATGCTTGATTCGTTAGGAAAATAACTCTAGAGTACAATGACTTCTGTAAGAAATAAAAATAGAGTAAAAATATTTTATCCGCGCTTTGCTTAATTCTGCATGATGGGTTGACGCGATAGGTGAAATACTACTTCCAACATAATCTTATGTTTATACGGAAATATCCGCAAAACTCGCATATTTCGTAGTGTCACATCACTAGTAGCCACGCGGCGCGATGTGGTAAGCTCATAGGAAGTTCTGTTTGGTGTGCTTAACGCGCTTAAACAACTTGTTGTGATCATTTTAATCCAACTGGGACCAAACGTTAGTGCGTAGTCAGTGACGGGCAGGTTATACAAAACATTGATGTTTTATTTATTTTTTCTATAGGGTGATTGAAGTTATCTTAGCTGACATAAAACATAAGGGGCTAGATTTTTTATATACTTTTAGTAGCTATGAGCACTCAGATGATAAATACATGTATTTATGAATATTTTAGAGCGTCTACTTAGAGTGTTGCTAATCCTGCTACTACTGAGAAATATGAGGGTACTGTATGGCGCTGATACACCTGAGCATTCACTTATAACAGAACATGCAGCTTTCGCTGTTTTTTGTTTCGTCGATCTGAACAACGGACAGAGCCAAACATTTTCACGACCTTTCTAGCTCTTTAGAATGCCTAAAACACTCTCGTTTGGTTTTCGATTATGAAACATTCGCAAAAATGCTCATTACAGGTGAATGATCAAGTGTATCAGCACCATTAGAGATATATTCATAACTATCAAATCATTGCCTACCATTCAATAGCTTTATTTAAAAAAAGGTATTACAAAATAATTTAAAATAATTATATTTAAAAATGTTTATCAAAGAATCGTTGCACAAGAGACACTACTAATTAAGGTGCAGTGCATGTCGCACTTTTACTTAAATTCTCTCTCTCTCTAAATGGACGCAGTTAGTGTAAGTGGGTTACTCTCGTGTGTATTTTCTTTTATTGTGGTAAAATACAGGTTGTGGTATCCCATTTTACTTCACAAGAAAAACATGTGACATTTGTGGAGCAGCAAATGTTGAATTTGACTGCATGGATGAAGTCAGCTTAAGCTGTTAGCTTGCTGTTTGAGATAAGTCTGTATTCGGTCCACAAGGAATAGAACTATGTGCGATCCACCGTTGTTGTTTTGAGTCTGGACGTTTCATGTGACTTAACATACATAGATACATAGACTCACGCCTGTTTCCCGGAGGGGTAGGCAGAGACTACGGAACGCCATTTGCAACGATCCTGACATATCTTGCTTCATTCACTCCCATCAGATTCCTCATGCATTCTCTTCTGTTCAGGGTTCTAACCTGTCCTGTTTTTAGGATGTCTCCAATCTGGTCAAGTATTCTGATCAGATTCCTCATGCATTCTCTTCTGTTCAGGGTTCTAACCTGTCCTGTTTTTAGGATGTCTCCAATCTGGTCAAGTATTCTGATCAGATTCCTCATGCATTCTCTTCTGTTCAGGATACTTCTTACCTGTCCTGTTTTTAGGATGTCTCCAATCTGGTCAAGTATTCTGTCATATACGGTTAATTCCTAGTGCGGGAGTGGTCTTGGATTGTCAATACCGTTTATCTGCCTGTAATATCATAATTACAATGTGTAACTTGTTGGGCTGAAGTAAAATTACTCAACGCATTGATATTTTAATCATTCCTAAAATCTCGTTAAGTTCATTTCAGCTAACGTATTGAGGCTGTTTTATTTTCCTATAAATGTTATTTTTTAAATCTGCTGTGTAAGCGTATATAGTATCTCCTATTTTACTCTGTGACACACTAATTATTAAGATTCTTTAAAATGCCACTCCCAAGACGAACTTCATTGAGCGCTTTAAACTTCAAAGTGTTTCAAAGAAACCCCAAATATACATAAGTGCATGCATTTGAACACACGAAAAATAACGCTGCTTGCGTTCTATATAAGCTACGCACGAACGCATTCATTTTTATCATCTGCCTTCCATCATGTACCAAACAAAACACCATAGCTGGCACGCGTAAAACTTGGCGTATTTTCCTCAAACAAATAAGTATAATCCATAAACTCTGAGCAAACTATTGGCCAATAACTTGTTGGCTCGCAATCCACTAAAACACCCAGGTATAGGGATGAAAAATAAAAAAAATAAAAATGTTGATTTACGACACAACGGTTAGGGACTCAAACCGCCGAAAAAGGAATGGGAGAGTGGGGTACTCACAAATATGGCAGTTGGGTATTTGCGGGACCCAGCCTTCTGTCACCCCTCATATAATAAATATACGGTATGATTTACCGATCATTTTATTAGTAAGCTGTTTTGTATTGGCGGGAGGATTGTAGTGTAAATAATGATCACATATAAAACGGAATTCATTTATCCTCGTGTGAAATTAATTTAATCACTGTTATGAAATTTATCCGCATTCATATTTTTATTTGAAGCAGTTATAAAAATGAAAATGCGAATAAAGCACTAGAAGATATGATTTTTTAAATGATTTTAGCCGTCGCGTCGGCGTCGCGTCAGAAAATATTTTTATGTATAGCTACAATTAACGAATTCAGGTCTTAAGAATATTCTAGTTTCAAATGAATAATTTATATCATAGAAGCTGTCTAAAAGCTTAATAAATTAAAAGTATGGTCTGCTTTAATGTTTGGTTCCCTAACTATTAAGAATTAATCAATAAAAGCTCGGACTCAGGAGCAATTGGCGGCCTTTGACCATTGCTTACTTTACCCGGTCGTGTCGGATAATATGCCATCGCAGTAGTCACTCAATTGCCAAACATCGAAGAGTTATAATGCCTTGTTTATGAAGGACTTTACTAGTAAATTTTGTGGCACACTTTCCTAGTCAGGTGTTAAAGAAATTATAATTTAGAGAATGTTGTTCTAAGTATTATCATCATCAGCCATATATTTAAACTGTCCCACTGCTGGGCACGGGCCTCTTCTCACTATGAGAAGGGCAAGGGCATTGGCCTAGTGCGGGTTGGCAGACTTCACATGTCTTTCGAGGACATTATGGAGAACTCTCAGACATGCAAGTTTCCTCGCGATGTGATGATTTCCACCGTTTAGCAAGTGATAATTAACAATTTAATACGCACATAACTCAGAAAAGTCATTGGTGCGCGCCGTGGGTCGAACCCACCCTCTGCGTAGCAGTCTGTCGGTATAGGAATTTTAACTTTCGTAGTCATTAAACTTGATTTAAATTGTCTTTCGGGATAATACACCACGTACCTTTGTTTGGAGTAACCGATATGTCGGCACTGTTGCAAGCGCCATGTTCACGGATGTACTGAGGGTATTGCGGGTGGATGAATGTTACGAGCAAGTATAACGGTCTACCCGCTTTCTTACACGTTTTTTGCGTACAACACCACTGCCACTGTTTTCACTATCGCACTGTACCCGATCACAACATACTACTTACTGTCTGTCGGTAGTATTAAAGTTCTTTATTATTGCAATAGCTGCCGTCAAATGGAAATGCTGTTTCAAAAGCATTTTTAAGTATTGATTGCCACGCTAAATACTCTCCTTTCTTACTTCCTTACATTCATTGACAGATACAATAGTAAGTAGAAAACAGCAGGTATTGTTCTTTTGTCGTATTCTGTCGATATTGTTTAGAACAGACAGTAGTCTGTGAATTTAGTTACAGTCCAGATTAATAAATGTTTCTTTAACTCAGAAAGATTAGGTAACCTTATTAGGCAGGTGAACTTCATTAAACGTTATGAACTATCTGTTATTACAAACTAGTTGGCACAACGGAGGCACACTTAATTCGGGAGTATATTCGCGAGCAAGCGGGTAATATTCGGGACGTAGGACAAGTAGAACGAGTAGGCGAGAGAGGAAAGGGGCGTGAGATAACTTCACGCCGATCGAGAGAGGGCTAATAAACCGGGGCGTTATGTTCGCGGTATATAAAATAACAGCAATTAGGCTTAATAAAAGGGGCACGCGCCCCTCTCATGTAAGGACCAATAATTGCGTGAACTTGGGAACAATTTTTGGAATACACCTTAGGAACGAGAGATTCCGAATATTTTTATAGGGTTTAGGAATTATTAAACGGACTATTACTAATAACAGAAAGTAAAATGAGTAATTTTATTAGATTAAGTTCATTCGTCGCCACTTTCTTTACAGATGGGTGACCGAACAAGAAAGCCTATCTGTGCCGTGAGCAAGTTGGTCCGATTAGAAAGACTAATAATAATTCTCACTACTGAAACGTTTTCAGTCAATTGTTCAACAGACCATGCTTGAACCTTGGTCGTATTTTAAGAGATACGGTAGTAATATTATTATCAGCATGCCCTGTCATAAAATGTTTAAAAATAAAATGGAATTAATTTATTTATAAGCACTTTATTGTAAACATATATAAACATTTTCAGAAATCTTATTCGCAATGTACAAAGAGCAGCTTTATCGCTGAAACTAAAATTACATGTAATGTACAGCATCCGCCATTAATTTATTTTAAACCAACTCATTCTATATTTACTGCATAGTTAGTTTGACAATTAGCTTTGCAGTAAACACGTAGTAAATTTATTTATTTATTTCCTACATGGAAAACTTACAGCTAAAAATATTGTGATTATCATTAGAATTATACATCTGTAAGCCAATTATAAAGTTTTCACTTATAGATATAGAGTATGTATTCAAGTGAGCAAAACAGTATTCCCGACAATTTTAAATGTTCGTATCATACAGTCATATCAAATAAATTTCAACTATTGCTTAAAGAATTGATAACTTAGACACCTCCTTGCCGAAGACACACTGCAGGTATAAGGATCGATGTCATGCTGTTTACATAAATTGTTAAAAGCTCTGCTTGCACGCACAATAAAACTATTTTGCCTATAATTTGTAGATGCAATAGAAACCCGAAGAGGGGGATTATAACGAATGGATCTTAGTGGCACATTATAATATATTTTCTCTAGCAAATCAGGACAATCAATGTTGTTGTTTATAATCTTAAGTAGGAAAGTGAAGTCGGCAATCTCTCGTCTGTTGCTAAGTGGCAAAATGTGCAGTTGTCTACACATTTTAAAATAGTCGTTAGGGTTGTAAGGAATCTTTTGATGAAAACATAAATACCTAATAAACCGTTTTTGAACTTTTTCAATTCGGTCAATATACTTAAAATAGCATGGGTTCCAGATTTGGGAAGCATATTCCAGGTGACTCCTTACAAATGAGCAGTATAGTATCTTAAGAGTTTTTATTTCGGTAAAAGCTTTACTTAAACGCATTATAAATCCAAGTGATTTAGAGGCTTTCTTAACTATCGTGTCAATATGCGTATCAAATAATAACTTTCTGTCGTGATATACTCCTAGATCTCGTATAGTGCTACATCTCGGTAGTACATGACCTCCTAGTGAATATGAAGCATTAATGACGTCATGTTTTCGTGTAAATGATATTATGGAACATTTGGCTGGATTAAGATCAAGTTTATTTAAATGGCAGTAATTCTGCAATCGACAAAGGTCACTCTGGAGTGCTTTCGTGTCTTCCATGGATGATATACTGGCGTTGTTCCATGGATGATAAATTAACTAAATTACTATACGAGATATAAATTAAACTACTACAAACTAATTTAGACTATTTGTTTGCAATTTTAGAAATAAAATTAAACAATGAATGATATCAGTTTTTGAAGCCAGAGTAATTATATTATTTGTACAATAAGCACTTTGATTTATTCCAAATTTGGTATGAATAAAAATTACTTGATTCCACCCGGGACTCTATTTGCTGCAGTATAGACAATCGTGACAAAAGGAAGCCTATAATATGCTATTCGTATGTACCTGTAAACTATTTAACTGCAAAATGTCATCAAAATCTGTTCAGTAGTTCTTGCGTGAAAGTGTACCAAACACCTATCTTTACAAACATTTCGCGTTTCATACAGAAGTAGAAAACCTACTTTCTTAAAAAATCTCTTATTATTTTCACCAAGACCAAAGCCTTCGCATTCTTACATTAGCTATGTGTTATACGCAAAGTTTGTTCGGCACAGGTATTAATTTCCCGGCGGACAGGCTTTCGCAACCCGCGACCAAGAAGCAAACACCCTATCAACGGTGTAAAGGGTACTTGTGACCCATTACAGGAACAACGGTAAAATTGAAACTGTCAACTGATTATCTGCGGGTTTGAAACAGGTAGATACAGCGGGTTCGGGTTAAGTTTTCCGGAAAAATCTTGAG
This sequence comes from Euclidia mi, assembly GCA_944739405.2. Classification (NCBI taxonomy): domain Eukaryota; kingdom Metazoa; phylum Arthropoda; class Insecta; order Lepidoptera; family Erebidae; genus Euclidia; species Euclidia mi. The sequence goes on from OX123188.2 coordinate 76,906,570, forward strand.
ATTAATTACGCGGCGGTAGAAAATTTATGCATAATTTCATGGATATTATACCCTTTTGTTGTATTATCAAACCCTAATCATAAGTTCGGTGTAATGATACAAGATTTATAATTTATTTTGATATTTTTTGCGAAGAAAATATTAAAGTTACTTACTGATTGTAAAATATACACGCACTGTGCATATGAAAAGCAAGTCATAAGTAAAGTAATGTACTACAGTCAACCATATCGTCCAAAAGTTTTGAAAAATGTATTTTGTCGTTTTCCCGAAAATTACTTTACAGGTGAAAACATTTCAGGGTAAACATTTGCACAAGCGACTTTATCGCGTATAAATTAAAAATGCGACATGAGTCGTAAGTTGTCTATATCATTTCAATCATGGGACCCATTCCCTTTAAGATATTAAGCGGTTTTGATATAATTTACAACTTGATAATTGGTTCGGCGTTGCACCGAACCGTATGTACTAGGCGATTTGTTGATATGGAAAAATATTAATATTGTGGACTGTATCAAGAATGGCTGGTAAATCGCCTAGAAGAGTGGTGAACGGGAGGAATAGGAGGCGGAGGTATGGGAGCACGCCTTACCTTGTAAGTCAGTCTTCTTCTTTACAAAATGGCGGCCGCCAGCGTCTTCGAGAGTCCTGAAGCTGCACAGATCACTCCACTACACCCGCGGGCGGTTTAGTTCTCGTTTATAATATAAAATAGCGGTAAAATATTGCGGTGCTGCATGTCTTCGTCGCGGCGCGTTGCTGCGCCAGGATACAGCCGGTCAGCGGGACGGTTGATTTTCAACTCGATCGCAGCGTCATTGAATTCTGCGACCAATTAGAGCTAGGCGTGCCTTTGGGAGGGAATGGGATAGAAAGGGATAAAAGATCGCTCGTTTTGACACTGCGGTATGCAAAGAAATTTATTAGCTAGGTGTTAACATAATTAACTAGCAATGGAAAAGATAGATGGCGCTACCAATAATATTAAGATTTAACATGTAGCATAAATGATTTCCAGGAATTCATTTCAAAAGTCAAGAAAATACACATATCATTTCTAGATTGTGCATTTCAATTGTGCCATATCAAGCTTTGGAACCTAAGCAATTTATTATTATTTATTTTGAACAACCACATCTGATATAATAATATTATGTTTTTCATCAGTAGTGAACATATTATTAGAGCTAATCTAAACCACTATTCCGGGACCGTCAGACTACGTAATCACTGACCTACTACGCTTCATATTCATAACTCTAAATGTTCGCACATAATTACGTTACAATCCAAGTTTCAATCTCCCTAGTTCGCGTGTAGTTTCTTAGTTGGTATGAAGTTATTATACAAAATATGTTCGACTTGAAGAACGCCAGTTGCTCGGAGAACTAACTCTGTTATACTGTGTTCGCTATTCCTCATTCAGCATTAATTGAGTTCTTAACTTTTGTATCTTTGGTAGATAATATTACTCTGTAAATACATTATACAGTGGTTGGTAGTAGCTGGCGAGTTAGCTTTGCATACTGTTAAATTATTGACGAGGATTTGTGGCGAATTTTGTTAGTTTCCAACTTTGTAATCCTTAAACAAAATTAATGCTTGATAGCGCAATATAATAATAACAGTTTTAAGGGGACAACTTGCAGTGTTTTTGTGGATTTCCTTGTCATTGCCCACAAGGGGAAAATTTGTGCGACAAATTAGTTAAATGCTTATTGTAGGGGTGAGTGTAAGTTGGCTTTACTATGAGTCAGTTTTCAACATGTAAGTCCTCCCAATTCTAAAAATTCATATATAGATATGTCTCAACATAAAAACATTGTATTCATGTTTTAAAACCACTAATAACTGAACTTACTAGTCATCATCATCATCATCAGCCCATTATACTGTCCCTCTGCTGGGCACGGGCCTCGTCCCACTATGAGAAGGGTTGGGCCATAGTCCACCACGCTGGCCAAGTGCGCGTTGGCAGACTTCACATGTCTTTCAAGAACAATATTATGGAGAACTCTCAGACATGCAGACTTCCTCACGATGTTTTCCTTCACCGATAAGCAAGCGATAATTAACAATTTAATACACACTTAACTTTGAAAAGTCATTGGTGCGTGCCGTGGATTCGAATCCGAGACCCTCTGCGTAGCAGTCTGTCGGTCTCTTCACTCGGCTATCGCTGCATACATGAACTTACAAGTAAACCATATAAACTTGTCAGTCATCACCTAGCTACGGCTGGTGTAAAAATAACTGCCCAAAAAGTCAAGGAAAAACTATTTAAAGTATATATAGTATGTGATGAAGACCTAATGTTATACATATTAGAAGAAACATTTCACATAGCGCTGTCGTACCTCTCATTCCAAAATAGCCACGCTCTTTACACAAACAGACATGTACAGTTGAATATGTACATGGGGACCTCAATACAACCGTCAGGCGTATCAGTAACACAGCAATAGTCGGTGATCTCGTACGCGATGGCACAATCAATTGTTCCGAACCGTGCTCTGTCTCGCTACCACGGTGCAGGCTGTATATTTCGTAAAGCTTCTATTAAACTGTCTGCAGTCCTCTTTCAATGACCAATGTATTTGTGTTTGTTTAAAAAGCATACTCAGTTATGAGTTTAATTTATTTTTATTACAAACCTATGAAGCATAAGTACTAAGCTAGCGTTTTAGCAGTACTTTGGTACTAAATTATCGTTTTACTTAATTTTTACGGTACAAATATTGTTATAATTTAGACCTTGTTTTGACAACCAGTCAAAGTATTCTGGAGACTGCGGTGAAAGCAGTTCCCTATGCTCTGATATGCCTTCCCCTATCTGAGAAATAACTTATGAAAATTACATGCTACAATGAAAAAGCTGTAAATCTCGTTTATCTTAGATTTCGCCCGCTTGGTTATAAGTTATCATTACGATAGGTCTAAGAGTTGATCTAATAACCTTTATTTCTGCAAAGTTTCAACAAAGTCCGTTCAGTAATTTTATGAGAAACTGTAACACACGTCATCATCCTCTTAGCGTTATCCCAGTTTCAATCTGGGGTCCGCTTCCTGGTCTAACCGGATTTGGCTGAAATAAGCTTTTCCACAGAGCGACTGCCTGTCTGACCTCTGCAACCCGAAGGGATAGCGATATTCCTAGGTTTAGACTAGTGTCAGTTTATTTAGAAGGTACTGACGCCCTGTAACGACTGCCAAAGATCTTCATGACAAACGGTACCGACGGCTTAACGTGCTCTCCGAGGCCCGGGACAAGCGATAATTAACAATTCAATACGCACATAACTCCGAAAAGTCATTGGTGCGCGCCGTGGATTTAAACCCGATACCCCCTGCATGCAGTCTGTTGGTATATCCACTAGGCTATCGCTGCCTTAAACAGTAACACACGTATTATTGGTTTCCGTTGAGCTCTTAAGAATACACTATTCCATAAAATACACCATAACCTACCCATTCTCTCTGTAACTTAATATTTTTTTCCATTGTTGGTTGTCTGGAAGAAATCGCATTTTGCGATAAGACCTCTTATACCACTAGTTTTAAGTTCTTTATTTAATAATTGTATTCTTGTATTTTTGTTTTTTTGATGCACAATAAAGTATTTTCTATCTATCTATCTAACACTCATCCATACATCCATCCATCTCACAAAGTTTCGCATTTATAATTGAAGTAAAAAGAAAGATATTATTATCAAACATTTTAATGAAGCATGTCATTTATGCAACGCACATTGTTACCTTTTTTTTTTTTTTTTTTTTTTTTTTGTTTTACGACGTGGAAAATCCCTTCGGATCTCCGACTCTTGGGGGAAATAAGAGCCGGAGTATGTGGTGTTTCCACTAAAAACCACCTCGACTTCCACCATGTACCCGTGTGTCGGAGGGTGGGGCATCACCAAAGCACTCGTGGCCACCCTCCGACGGGTATAGGCCCGCCAGATAGTCAGGCGGGCCCCGAACAAAACCCCCTTGGCGACGGATTAAGGTGTTGGACTCCGCCGCCAAAACGCCCAGCGGCCGCAGAGGATAGGGAGGACGGCAACGCAACACCGCATCTCCTCTTCCTCTGCGGCCCCACCGCGACGCATCGAATGGTGCGCCCCCATTTGGTCGCGGGAGATAGGGCGCGCGGCAACGCAACACCGACACGCCTCTCCTCCCGCGACCGCGCCCGACTGCGAGGGACAGACAGAACTGTCCCCCGCACCGTTGGACGCATCCTGCGCAGGCCCCTCCAAGCCCACGCGGAGCGTCCCCTCCTGGATCCCTCTTAGCTTCACCGCGGGTGACCAACCCACGGTTACTGAGCCCCCCCACCACGACAAGGTGGAGATCCCACGGGGGGGAACGCACATTGTTACCTAGTTCAATAACAATTTTCATCATATCATTTAGTTATCACTATATAATGCAGAAATGGGTCATTGTATAATTTCTGCGTTAATTAATTATTCCTCCTAGAATTTCTCAGACTATAGGGCTTGATTTCTAATTTAATCAGTTATAAACAACCTTCAGTGAAATCGTATTTTCACTGAAGACCGTACCGTATCTGTGTATAGTTAATTAAAGCCACATAATAATTACATGGGCAAAATTTCATCTAATAAAGGTAGATTTCTTACAATATATTATTATACTAGAACCGCTCGCAGCTCCGGCAGCGTTGGATATTTTACCATGTTAGGAGGGGAATTTCCAAACTCTCCAAGGACATCTACATGCCAAAAGCAGTTTCAATTGTTTGTGTCTGTCTGCTAATAGGTAAGGGAATTTATTATGGCCTAAAAACTAGTTTAATCGTTGTCATCAAAGTATCAAGGCTTCTACATCATGCGCTGATACTATACTTTTCGGGAAAACACGGACTAAAACACACGCTGAATATTGATTCGAGGACACACAATACAGGCGGAGCAAAAGAGCAGTGATAGCCAAGTAAAAGAGAAATAGACTGGATGGGGTCGCGAGTTTTTATCTATAGCGTGGAACTGGAATACAATATTTAAAGATATATACCACGTACCTTTGTTCAAAGGTACATGGTATATATCCCGAAAGACAACTTAAATTAAGTTTAAATGACCACGAAAGTTTAAATTCCTATAATATTCAAAGAGTTTATCGAGTAATTAATTGTCACCAACTCTATATCTTATTAAGGACACTTGATAATCTGCACAATGTCCATGTGCTATCGAAAATATTTCTGTAAGTACTTACTAGGTAATATAAAATCATGGTCAATAAGTATTAATCATAGTAACTAGGGGAGTGAGAAAACAATATTCAGTGAAACTTTGTTTGACTAGAAACAGTGAATGCTATTTTATTGTTTTCGAAAACTTAAGTATAAGCAGCAGTTTAAATGCTATTAAAATTATTACCCCGAATATATAAATAGTGGTTTGATATTTAAAAGATGTGACTAAAGTATTTCGAATTACTTATTAATAAATAGTAAAGACTAGAGCCCTACCAACATTCTTCGATCCATCCTTGTTAATCGAATCTGTTACGAAATGATCCGAAACGAATGGCAGTACAGGACCGAAACATTACCTCGGAGCCGATGAAATTAATTCAGTTTAATATTTGTTATAGAACAAAAACGTTGGGGAGATCACACCGCTAATATGCATATCGCAACTCAATCCAGTTAGTATTTGCATTGAGTCCGTCGATAATTGAAACTCAAATAACCGGAGCCGCGGCTGTCTTCGTAGGCACGTTTCAATTCAAAAGTAATCCCACTACAAACATTTGTACGTCTCAATCGCACCCTCACTACTGCCATGTCGCTATCTCCCTCGCTACGCCGACAATTTCACCCAGTATTAACACATTGCTCGTTGATGTCACCCACTAAAATTGCCTGGTAAAAGTTTGCCAGCAATGTACGCGTCTCATTTCAATGGTATAACAATATTATTTTAAAGCATAGTTTGCATAGTATTTTAGTGATTATGAAAGGAAACAACGGGTCGTCTGCGCTATGTAATTATAGAGAGGTGTAAATATTTGTCAGTCTGTCTGTAATGTGAATAAGGTTTAGTAATAGCTTGACTGTTTCAATTCGTATACGTCTATGTTTGAATAAATAACGAGAACTATTATTTGAAATGAGAAGAATGGCTACAGGATTTAGGGATGTAGTAATTTTTTTTAAAGAAAGGAATAACTCATTCAAGAATTATACTAGCTTTTGCCCGCCGCTTGGCGCGCGTTATATTCGGGGTAACACATATCTACTTTCAGTCTCAAGTTGTGTGAAGACACTCCTGATTCTTTTAAAGACTTCAGAAACTCTATAGGCTAGGGTGCAAAGTAACTCGGTCAGTATCCATGTCATTATCTAGCGTTATCTACCGAAAGCACTCGAAAGGTAATATAGGAGGAATAACATCACCTTGCATACAGTCAAATGTCAAAGCCATGTTCTAACATATGTTCAATATATCTCTATAAACATTTTCGCATTTTTAATATTAGAAGGAAAAATCGTTTCAGCCGTTTAAGCTTATTGTATAATTATTAGTTTACATATGCGAACAATTTAATCAACGTGCACAATATGATATTATGTATGACGTGACAGTGCTGACAGATATGTGTTAGCACATGCGCAGCACTCAATTATTAGCGCATGCGTTCTTCCATGAGGTAATTTTGTGCCGTACAAACTTCTACCCTCCCTTCAATCCCTCCCAGTTTAATTTTTGCAACTGATGGTAGCCTATGTCTGACTCCATGGTCCAATATATCTCTATATAAAATTTCAACAATATCGGTTCAGTCATTTTAGCGTGAAAACGGAACATACCATACCTATACATATGTAACATACCTACACACTTTCGAATTTGTAATATTAGTAGGGATTTATCAAAAACTATTTTTGTGAATAGAAATTGTACCTATCCATCATAGCACACTGCCAAATTCTACGACATCAAGATTATATATTTACTAAATTCATCTAACAAGTAAGTTAGTTTGTATTTCCACTATGTGTTTCAAATGTCTGAAGGTATTCGGATATATTATGGGATATCAATATAATCCATGGGCCACCTTGCGTGCCCTGAACCCTTAGTGGTAAGTATTTCTTTCTAAATAAAATTACAATGAGATTTTAAAACTTTTGATAGTCGTGAATAGTACGTGCTGAAGATTTTTTTTAATAAATTTAATTTAAAACTGGGTAAAACCGCTGTGCCAAATTCAAAAATCAAGCGGTTTTGGCAGTCGGAGCAACATGTTTTGATGTAAGAAGTTCCTCGAGAAGTTATTTTTACTTTTCAGTTCGATATTTGACGGCGCATTCTTAATGTTTATTTTATAATTATTAAGTTATGTGTTATTAATAAAATATTTTCCCTTCTATTGTTTAATAAAAAACAATTTAATTTGAGGTTAAATAAAATTTTGGACCAATATTGTTTTGTGAATGAAAATAACGATTTGAGAATTCCCTTGAATATCGCTACGTAATAGTTTCAGATCAACATGGTAAAAATAAAAAACAATAATCCTAAATGCGTAAAATCCAGCACAACGTAATACTACGTATAATAGAACATCGAAATAAGGCCAAGTGTACACGAAGTGAACGATAGAGACTAAAGTAGCTCGCCGTGTACAGTGTGCACTCCGCCCACGTCGCTTCTGATCAGCGCCTATTAGCTTTTATATTGTTTTTATTTTAGTGAGCGACCTAGTAGTATTATATATCGATGGAGCGACCAAGTAATGAGCGATGAGCTGCACTTAAAAAACTACTGAATAGTTTTACTGAAGCCCGGCACATACCCGTATTCTTTGAATAAGTAATAATAAAGTTGACTGCCTCCGTGGTCCAGTGGATAACGTATGTATCTGCTGATCGGAGGTCCCGGGTTCTATTCCCGCGTCGGGCAAAAGTGTTACTGAGTTTTTCTGAAATCTCAGTAGCGGCACGGAGTCTGGTATTGTGCCCGGTATCGGCAATAGGCTCGCCCGCTATAACGACGACCTAAAAAAAATCATGGAAAATGTGGTTGTAATTTTATACCTCTGCCTACCCCTTCGGGGATACAGTGGTAAATCTAAAAAAAATTAAGTTGAATAGATTTATAATCTGTCTCACTATAAACATGATTCTACATAATAATATGCTAATAATATAAATAGTATTGTTCGCTCGTTTTCAAAGCTAGGCGTCAATAGGTGGCAAGTAAACTACAGACAGGCAGAACCATTCAGCAAGACATTAGGATAGATCATGAGTATGACAATATGTCTTGACGTGAGGAATTATATGCTAGACAAACTTAGCAAGTAACATTAATGTTCAACAGTCCGTGAGGACTTTGATACGATGCATACGATAGTTCCTATTTGCTATTAAGTTACCCACTTTATGTGGGTTTATATGACGCTCATAGATCAGTGCTGGTTTTCACTCAGTTATAGTTTATATTCCTCTCAGACTGAGCCAGGCGCCATTATCTTATTTAAAATCATCATATCCAGTATTTTAAATATGACGTAGGTACTTACCATTCATTTTGCGCGACAAAAATATTGCGTATCGCGCTACACATGAATGTACAACATGGATGTTATTTAACCAAAAAATAAGTTAAATATCAAATAATTACAACCGCTTCAGCTCATCACATATCCCACATCGTTACAGTTGACGCCGAATGTCTCGCAACAGCTGAAGTGGGTTCAAATTGACGGCCATCTCTCTATTAAACGCGATGCTTCGCTTTTAATATTTCAACCGTTTCTTTATATTACTGCTTGTGTAAATATTTGTGAATAGCCCGCTCTACTGCACTTTTGTTTTTATTTTGTTTGGGCATTTTTGCATTGGGCTATTCTGTATAATTTGGAGGCCACAGTGTTTATTATGTTTGAATTGCTATCGTGTTGAACAAACCGCAATACAACAATACGCTACAATAGCCGTAGAATAATATTAGAATTAAGTTATTTTATTTATATTATTATATGTAAACATTTTGTTACTAAATATTTTACTACAGTTATATATAAGTGATTGAATGTTTCTGAAATAAGATCATGTGGTCTTAACTACTTAAAATTAAACTTCATAGCATAGCTCAAAATTATCAATTTTATTATTCCTTCACACAAGATCGAATTCTTACGTGCATGCATACATACATATTTAACCCAAGTCAAGTTAACACTCGTACGTCTTACAAATATCTTTAAAATCGATAAAATAATACCTATGAAGTTATCGTCATTACAGTTATCAAAATCAAAAAATATGTTACATCAAATTTAGCTGTTTTGCTAATACACCAAGGTAACGTGAAGACCTTGTTCTGACTAAAATTACGTATATCAAATTCTAAAGCTTACATACGTGCTCACGTGTACTTACAGGATGAGCGCTAATCTAATTTCTATCTTTCTATCATAACTGGAGTCTATTCTCTATGATTTCCAAAATTAATTACTAGTGGAATTTAAAGGATACAGCGAGTTTATTAGCCTCCAGTTCTAGATGATGGACGATCGATGTCAGAACGTGGGACAATCGCATCGCTCTCACCTCATTCGTTTATGAAACATTTAGCACTTTCCGGCTGGATCAAGGATTCTAGGCTGACGGTCAATGCTGAATATGTGAATAATATACTGTATTAAGTTATTTTTAAAGGTTAACATTTGTTTGTGAACGAAATGCTTACGAATCTTGATAGTTCAGATTTCTTGGCCAGGATAGAACATGGCCAGTTTGTCTGATAGAAATAAAAAACACCAAAAATTCCAGGCTATGCGTTCAACTAGATCAAAAATTTTACCAATACATTTGAAATATTTCCCTCTTTTGATATTTTTCTAAAGATACTACTACGATGTAGCTAGTATTTATTTACGAAACATGACCAAAACAAACATGTCAATTTGAAAAACAAACAGAAATACTTGTTTAAACAATACATGTTATTTTGTACTCACCTTTTGTTTACTTATGTAAGTCTATAGAAACACAGCGCACGGAAAATTGCACCTTACTTCAAGTGTGCAGGGTTACATTTTGTATGTAGATGTGTTTACCCTGCGGCTGCTCCTACTTCGCAATAAATAAGTCCATCTGTCTGGGTGCTTACGGCGGAACGATACTGCAAGTCCTTAAGGCATCGTGTCACATGCAATACTGCGAGAACTATTCTCTAAGTGAGCGATATTAGTTATGGAGGTACGTGCTTCTGCGTGTTCTTAAACAAGCATTTGAACACGTAGGTTGGCAAGAAATGGCGAATATTAACAGATGTAATGGAAAATAAATTCTATATGTAAATAATGTTAATGTTGCTTATTGTAGCCGAGGAAAGCTTATATAATAACTTAGAGAGCCCGGCGGGCCAAAATCAACTTTACAGGCTAGCTAAAGTTAGAGCGAAGAAAGCAAGGGGTGTATGTAACATTAAGTGTATAAAAGATGAAAATGGGACGGTACTTTGCGTGGATGACAAAATTAGGGATAGATGGAGGAATTACTTTGCGAGACTGATGAAGAAAGAAAATGATTGGAGTATACTGAGAAATATACCTGTGAATGAGGGGCTAACAAGAATGGTAAGTATGGATGAAGTGAGGGTAGCAGTAAATGGAATGAAGAATGGAAAAGCTGCGGGGCCGGATGGAATACCAGTTGCAGTATGGAAGCTACTACAGGTAGACGGATGGAAGTGGTTAGCTTTATTCTTCAATAAGTTGTTGGTGGAAGAAGCCATACCTGATGAATGGTGTAGCAGTTCGCTGGTGCCCATCTATAAAAGCAAAGGTGATGTGCTGGAGTGTAATAACTATAGAGGAATAAAGCTAATTTCACATAGTATGAAAGCGTGTGCGAAAGTGATTGAACGACGATTGAGAGAAGAGAGTGTAATTTCACAAAATCAATGTAGTTTTATGCCTGGTCGAAGTACAACAGATGCCATTTTCGCGATTCGTCAACTATGCGAAAAGTACAGAAGTGCACACAAAAACTTGCACATGGTTTTTGTGGATCTCGAAAAGGCATATATGACTGAGTACTGCGTGAGGTTTTGTGGTGGGCCCTTAAGAAGAAAGGAGTGCCTGGGAAGTATGTACAGTTGATCCGTGCGATGTAGAGTAGATGTACAACTCATGTGCGGTCCACAGCGGGCAATACCGGCAACTTCAATGTGGATGTAGGCTTGCACCAGGGGTCGGCTCTTAGCCCTTACCTCTTCCTGCTAATAATGGACGCCCTTACGGCGGACATACAGGAAGAGTCTCCCTGGTGTATGCTGTTCGCCGATGACATTGTGCTTATTGCCGTGAGTGGCCTTGAGGTCCAGAGTAGACTGACAAATTGGTGGCAAAGACTGGAGAGTGTGGGCCTGAAAGTCAGCATAAGCAAAACTGAATACATGTTTTGCGACTTCGGCGGTCTCTCCAGTCCATCCTGTGTCCATATCCCTTGCTGGAGAGCCCATATCAGTCTGCTTCGACTGCCGGTACCTCGGGTCACTTATTCAAGGGGATGGTGAAATAGACCGCGATATCACGCACCGGATCAACTCAGGTTGGATGAAATGGCGACAGGTCACAGGAACAACTTGCGACCCACGGATGCCCCTTAAACTAAAGGGCAAAATATACAAATCCGTTATAAGACCTGTCGCACTATATGAATCGGAATGCTGGGCCATGAAGAAGACGGATGAAAGATGATTACATGTAGCAGAGATGAGGATGTTGAGATGGATGTGTGGAATGACAAGGATGGATAAAATTAGAAATAAGTATATTAGGGGAAGTTTGAAAGTTGCACCGGTGCAAGAAAAGCTGAGAGGAAATCGTCTGGCGTGGTATGGGCATGTAATGAGGAGGGATGAAAAGCATGTGACTAGAAAGGTGATGAATATAAGAGTTGACGGATATAAGGCAAGAGGAAGATCAAAGAAAAGATGGATAGATAGTGTGAAGGATGACGTGAATGAAAAGGGAGTGAATAATCAGATGACGTCTGATAGGAGAGAATGGAAGCGAAAGACATTCTGCGCCGACCCTAAGTAATATGGGAACAGGGCAGGCAATAAAAGAAGACATTTATAGACTCACGCCTGCTTCCCGGGGGGATAGGCAGAGACTACGGAACGCGATTTGCAACGATCCTGATATATCTCTCTTGCTTCATTCACTCCCATCAAATTTCTCATGCATGCTCTTCGGATAAGGGTACTTGTAACCTGTCCTTTTTTTTTAGGATGTCTCCAATCTGGTCAGAGAACGTCCGTCTAATTATTATTTATATTGTTTATAAATTCCCCGGATAGGCTGTCGCTTACAAAACTGTTATATTAAAAATCAAATCGGCTAAAAGTATTACTGAATGTGAAAACTGGCTAAACTAAACAAAAAATGTGACGATAACGGTTTTATCGTATGCGTATATAGCTAAACGTACCTGTGCCAATTTATTTCTACAAAATATCAAACGTGTAGCCACAGCTAAGATATCAATTTTTATAACGTTTTGCAAAATGTTAACATTCTTAAAGTTCATGTAACTGAGTTAAGTAAGAGTTAAGTATATCATATGTAACTGTAACGATTATCCGCACTTTTACCCAATTGCTTAAGGAAAGTAAAATATCAAAACTGTTCGTTGTTCAAGAAGTAAACGGACATCGGTGGTGATATAGAAAGATTAAAAAGATAAATAAAAGAGAGGGTTAGTTGAAATTGGTTACCCACAAAATAGCCCTATCAAACACACGTGGATTATATGGATATTGCGGTGCCTTGTGTCACCGTCTAAAGCAGGGATCCCCAAAGTGGTCGAACTCCTAGGGGTCGACATCAACGAAAACTGATTTTGGGGGTCGACGAGGTCTAAAAATCGACCCCTATTAAATTAACACAAGTTTTCACAAGAGTCTAACAGACTCTAACAGACTCTTGTGAAAACTTGTGTTAATTTAATAGGGGTCGATTTTTAGACCTCCTCGACCCCCAAAATCAGTTTTCGTTTATGTCGACCCCTAGGAGTTCGACCACTTTGGGAATCCCTGGTCTAAAGATTACACCCTAAGATGTGCACAATTCAACGCACTCTAACACCCGTATTTATAAACAAGTAATTACTTGGTGCTAAGTAATTACTTAATTAAGTAATTACTTGACGTTAGAATTCTTCATTAAAAATCTTATTCTATAGTTGATTAATGTGCGTTACTTACTTGAGTAAATGCTTAAGTAAGAAACAGTTCTTAAGAATTCTTTCCGACTGGTAACACTGACTTACTACGTTTTGTTTCATTAGACGATATACGTAAAATTTAGATAACTTTAATTTAACGTCTAAAATATAACTTAAACGTTTTGTTTCTTCTTAATTCCAATAAATCTACGTTTGAACCACCAATCCTAATAGGTGATTTGATAAAAAAAAATTAAAGAGGTAAATCTTTGGCGAAACAAAACGTTTGACATGACAATTACTTAATTAAGTAATTACTTAGCACCAAGTAATTACTTGTTTATAAATACGGGTGTTAGAGTGCGTTGAATTGTGCACATCTTAGGGTGTAATCTTTAGACCAGGGATTCCCAAAGTGGTCGAACTCCTAGGGGTCGACATAAACGAAAACTGATTTTGGGGGTCGAGGAGGTCTAAAAATCGACCCCTATTAAATTAACACAAGTTTTCACAAGAGTCTGTTAGAGTCTGTTAGACTCTTGTGAAAACTTGTGTTAATTTAATAGGGGTCGATTTTTAGACCTCGTCGACCCCCAAAATCAGTTTTCGTTGATGTCGACCCCTAGGAGTTCGACCACTTTGGGGATCCCTGCTTTAGACGGTGACACAAGGCACCGCAATATCCATATAATCCACGTGTGTTTGATAGGGCTATTTTGTGGGTAACCAATTTCAACTAACCCTCTCTTTTATTTATCTTTTTAATCTTTCTATATCACCACCGATGTGCGTTTACTTCTTGAACAACGAACAGTTTTGATATTTTACTTTCCTTAAGCAATTGGGTAAAAGTGCGGATAATCGTTACAGTTACATATGATATACTTAACTCTTACTTAACTCAGTTACATGAACTTTAAGAATGTTAACATTTTGCAAAACGTTATAAAAATTGATATCTTAGCTGTGGCTACACGTTTGATATTTTGTAGAAATAAATTGGCACAGGTACGTTTAGCTATATACGCATACGATAAAACCGTTATCGTCACATTTTTTGTTTAGTTTAGCCAGTTTTCACATTCAGTAATACTTTTAGCCGATTTGATTTTTAATATAACAGTTTTGTAAGCGACAGCCTATCCGGGGAATTTATAAACAATATAAATAATAATTAGACGGACGTTCTCTGACCAGATTGGAGACATCCTAAAAAAAAAGGACAGGTTACAAGTACCCTTAACCGAAGAGCATGCATGAGAAATTTGATGGGAGTGAATGAAGCAAGAGAGATATATCAGGATCGTTGCAAATCGCGTTCCGTAGTCTCTGCCTATCCCCCCGGGAAGCAGGCGTGAGTCTATAAATGTCTTCTTCTATTGCCTGCCCTGTTCCCATATTACTTAGGGTCGGCGCAGAATGTCTTTCGCTTCCATTCTCTCCTATCAGACGTCATCTGATTATTCACTCCCTTTTCATTCACGTCATCCTTCACACTATCTATCCATCTTTTCTTTGATCTTCCTCTTGCCTTATATCCGTCAACTCTTATATTCATCACCTTTCTAGTCACATGCTTTTCATCCCTCCTCATTACATGCCCATACCACGCCAGACGATTTCCTCTCAGCTTTTCTTGCACCGGTGCAACTTTCAAACTTCCCCTAATATACTTATTTCTAATTTTATCCATCCTTGTCATTCCACACATCCATCTCAACATCCTCATCTCTGCTACATGTAATCATCTTTCATCCGTCTTCTTCATGGCCCAGCATTCCGATTCATATAGTGCGACAGGTCTTATAACGGATTTGTATATTTTGCCCTTTAGTTTAAGGGGCATCCGTGGGTCGCAAGTTGTTCCTGTGACCTGTCGCCATTTCATCCAACCTGAGTTGATCCGGTGCGTGATATCGCGGTCTATTTCACCATCCCCTTGAATAAGTGACCCGAGGTACCGGCAGTCGAAGCAGACTGATATGGGCTCTCCAGCAAGGGATATGGACACAGGATGGACTGGAGAGACCGCCGAAGTCGCAAAACATGTATTCAGTTTTGCTTATGCTGACTTTCAGGCCCACACTCTCCAGTCTTTGCCACCAATTTGTCAGTCTACTCTGGACCTCAAGGCCACTCACGGCAATAAGCACAATGTCATCGGCGAACAGCATACACCAGGGAGACTCTTCCTGTATGTCCGCCGTAAGGGCGTCCATTATTAGCAGGAAGAGGTAAGGGCTAAGAGCCGACCCCTGGTGCAAGCCTACATCCACATTGAAGTTGCCGGTATTGCCCGCTGTGGACCGCACATGAGTTGTACATCTACTCTACATCGCACGGATCAACTGTACATACTTCCCAGGCACTCCTTTCTTCTTAAGGGCCCACCACAAAACCTCACGCAGTACTCAGTCATATGCCTTTTCGAGATCCACAAAAACCATGTGCAAGTTTTTGTGTGCACTTCTGTACTTTTCGCATAGTTGACGAATCGCGAAAATGGCATCTGTTGTACTTCGACCAGGCATAAAACCACATTGATTTTGTGAAATTACACTCTCTTCTCTCAATCGTCGTTCAATCACTTTCGCACACGCTTTCATACTATGTGAAATTAGCTTTATTCCTCTATAGTTATTACACTCCAGCACATCACCTTTGCTTTTATAGATGGGCACCAGCGAACTGCTACACCATTCATCAGGTATGGCTTCTTCCACCAACAACTTATTGAAGAATAAAGCTAACCACTTCCATCCGTCTACCTGTAGTAGCTTCCATACTGCAACTGGTATTCCATCCGGCCCCGCAGCTTTTCCATTCTTCATTCCATTTACTGCTACCCTCACTTCATCCATACTTATCATTCTTGTTAGCCCCTCATTCACAGGTATATTTCTCAGTATACTCCAATCATTTTCTTTCTTCATCAGTCTCGCAAAGTAATTCCTCCATCTATCCCTAATTTTGTCATCCACGCAAAGTACCGTCCCATTTTCATCTTTTATACACTTAATGTTACATACACCCCTTGCTTTCTTCGCTCTAACTTTAGCTAGCCTGTAAAGTTGATTTTGGCCCGCCGGGCTCTCTAAGTTATTATATAAGCTTTCCTCGGCTACTGCTTTTGCCAAAGCAACGGCTTTCTTAGCTTTCTTCTTTAGTTCATCATACTCTACCTTTTTTTCTTGTTTCAGGCTAACATTAAATTCATCCACACACTACCATTCCTTGAATTTCATCTTCTTATCCTTCAAAACCGCTTGTACTTCTGTCGACTACCACCATGTATCTCTACCTATCGTACCTTTTCCTTTTAATTCTCCTAAAATATCTTTCGCTGTACTCCTGATACACCCTGCCATTTCACTTCAGCATTCATTCACACTTCTACATTCCATATCGTCCATCTCTATCATTTTATTCACAACTCGCTCTCTAATTTTCCTTTCATATTCTGGCCTTTCCAAGAAGTGCCACTTAATTTTAGGGGGTGGTCGCTCTTTGTTTTTGTTACGTATTACTTCTATAGTAACTTCCATAATGAGGAGCCTGTGCTGCGATACTAGATCTTCCCCGGGTATGATTTTGCAGTCTTTGACGTATTCTAGGTTGTTGCGTCTGACGAGGAAGTAATCGATTTGAGTCGTGTGATTGCCACTTTTATATGTAATTAAGTGGCTACTTTTCTTCTGGAACCATGTGTTGGCAACCGCCAAGTCAAAAGCAATTGCCGATTGCAGCAGACTTACACCCTCGTTATTGCGATTACCAAATGCCCATCCCCCGTGCATTCTTTCATAACCACTATTCATTCTTCCTACATGCCCATTAAAATCGCCACCAACATACATTTCCTCGTGCACTGGAATATTCATCAAAACACAGTCAAAATCCTCCCAAAACTTCTCTTTCACCCTTTCATCACATCCTGCCTGTGGGGCATATACACTTATAATATTCAGCATCATATTTTCTAACATAAGTTTCACCACTATCAGTCTATCATTTACCGTATTAACTTCCATCACTCTTTCTTTAAAATTACTATCTAAAATTATTATACCATTACCAAAAAAAATTACCATACCATTTATTTCTCCATCACTGCCGCTATAGTAAAACTCCTCACCAATCCCTCACCAATCTGTCTCCCCTTTGTGCTTTTCCACTTAGTTTCCTGTAAACACGCCACATTTATCCGTCGCCTTTTAAGTACATCCGCTAACTCTCTGGCTCTTCCACACATTGTCCCAACATTCCAACTAGCATACCTCATCCGCACTTGCCGGGTTAACTTCTTACGTTGCACCCACCTGCCTTGGTGCAACAACCCATTGAGAAGTATTAATTTGATTGAGTTGAAGTGACTATAGATATTCTTCATTATAAAATAATCTTGTTCACAAAGTAATTATAATCTTAATATATAAAATTCTTGCGTTACTGACTGACTGACAGACACGCTACAGCCGAAACTATTGGGCGCAGGAAGCTGAAATTTGGCATGTATGTTCCTTGGAGACCGTAGGAGTGCACTAAGAGGGGATTTCCCGAAATTCCCACGGGATCGTCCAAAGCAGGTAAATTAAAAAAAAATGCAGGCGTAGCTGCTGGCGTCCTTTAATCCTACTAATATTATAAATGTGAAAGTTTGTGAAGATGGATGGATGGATGGATGGATGGATGGATGTTTGTTACTCTTTCACGCAAAAACTACTGAACGGATTTGGATGAAACTTTGCAGTAATATAGTTTATACATCAGAATAACACATAGGCTACAATTTATAGAAAAAATGTATAATGTTGCCATACTATAAGGAAAAGTATCAACTAAGTCGGCGAAAATCCTGTATTATCTTTATTTGTTTGCTTGGGTCAAACTTAGTAATTGGAATTTTAAACCCTTCCTGATGATTGATCTGATATTTGGTATACACTCATATTGTCATCGAGATTAAAAGATAATATTTAAATGATTGTAAATCCAAGATAGCCACCGATACAAAATGGCGAATCACATATTACTTCACAACAACCTCAATATGGTTACCAAATGAAAGGGTTTGATTGGTAGAATGGAGCTCACTATGAAAAATCTAAGATGGCCGCTGACACAAAATGGCGTCTTATTTATTTTCCACAAATACCTCGATATGGGTATCAAATGAAAGGGCTTGATTCGTAGAATAGAGCTCACTATGAAAAATCCAAGATGGCTGTCGCAGCAAAATGGCTGATTACATATTTTGAATATTTTCCACAAATAACTCAATATGGGTAACAAATGAAAGGGTTTGATTGGTAGAATGCAGCTCACTATGAAAAATCCAAGATGGCCGCTGCCACAAAATGGCGAATTACTTATTTTCCACAAATACCTCAATATGGGTATCAAATGAAAGGGCTTGATTTGTAGAATAGAGCTCACTATGAAAAATCCAAGATGGCTGTCGCCGCAAAATGGCGTATTACATATTTTCCACAAATAACTCAATATGGGTATCGAATGAAAGGGCTTGATTGGTAGAATAGGGCTCACTATGAAAAATCCAAGATGGCTGCCGCCACAAACTGGCGGATTACATATTTCCACAAATACCTCAATATGGGTATCTAATGAAAGGGTTTGATTGGTAGAATGGAGTTCACTATGAAAAATCTAAGATGGCCGCCGCCACAAAAAGGTGAATTACTTATTTTCCACAAATAACTCAATATGGGTATCAAATGAAAGAGCTTGATTCGTAGAATAGAGCTCAGTATGAAAATTCCAAGATGGCTGTCGCCGCAAAATGGCGGATTACATTTTTTCCACAAATAACTCAATATGGGTATCGAATGAAAGGGTTTGATAGGTAGAATGGAGCTCACTATGAAAAATCCAAGATGGCAGCTGCCACAAAATGGCGGATTATTTATTTTCCAATAATACCTCAATTTGGGTATCAAATGAAAGGGCTTGATTCGTAGAATAGAGCTCACTATGAAAAATCCAAGATGGCTGTCGCCGCAAAATGGCGTATTACATTTTTCCACAAATAACTCAATATGGGTGTCGAATGAAAGGGCATGATTGGTAGAAAAGGGCTCACTATGAAAAATCTAAGATGGCTGTCGCCATAAAATGGCGGATGACATATTTTCCACAAATACCCCAATATGGGTATCAAATGAAAGGGCTTGATTGGCAGAATAGAGCTTACGATATAATTGACCTAAGCGCAGCGTTATTAAAAGCGCGAGAGTATGAGTTGGTGCACTGAAGCGCAGTGGGGAGGAGGGGCGGTCTGATTTTGTACTTTCTGGTAATGCCTTCAGTTTTTTTTTTGCTGCAATTCTATTCAGTAGGTATATAAGCTCTTCAATAACTTTAATAATATACACTACATACTAATCTTTACCTGAAGTTTGACGACCATAAAAACAAAAGTAATTTTAAGTACTTATTATCTGTTTATAATATATGTATGCTACACGGCTAATGTGCAGATCCGTTTGTAATGAAATTTGATATGGATAGTCTGAAACCTGGGGAAGTACAAAGGCTACTCTTTATTAAAATTTCATGCGGGCGAAGCCGCGGGCGAAAGCTAGTATATAATAAAACAATAAACGGCAACAATCAACATGCAAAAAGAATACAAAAAAGGAGAAAAAAATTACATAAAATATTATGACTGGAACCAAAAACACTGACTGATTGAATTATAAGGGTATTTGTGACGTGTCTGTTTGTCTATGGGTGTGTGTGTGTGTGTTCATGGGTGTGTGACTGTGTGAGTGTGTGTGTCTTAATATCAGTATTAATGATATTAATCTTGGTATTAATGATATGAAGATAATTGTATGAATTATAAACGAAATTACAACTTTTATTTATTTATTTAAATATATCTATTAGATTTTTAGCCACGTAAACGTATTTCATATATACGAGGGCTATTTGAGGCTACTCGCCGTGGATTTGGACTCTATGCATGGAAGCCTGTCAATACAAGGTATAAAAATAACAACAACTAACATCACGATGCCTCTTGTACTGATCCAGCTCTTAATAATTATACATATTCCATTAAAAAAAAACAACATTATTTGTTCAAATCTCTGAGAAACATAACTGTGAATAGCAAATTTCTTACCTGTGCTATAGCATATTACTATATTTTGTGTTATGGCAGTCAGACGTCAGTAACTCCATTGACAAACTACCATCTATACAAATCAGGTTGGACCAGAAAGTGGACTCTAACAATATAAGTGTATGATATTCTGAGATTTGTATATCTAACATTAGTTTGATAGACTAGGCATCTGCAACACTATACAGTAGTATTTTTTAATACGAGTAGATACGCCTCCGTCTAGTAAATATATAAAATTGCGAAAACCTTACAAAAATTGCCACCATCAAGTATCATTATGCAAAAATACGTTTATTCAAATTTTATTGAGGAGCACAATCATAGTAGACGTGTGATAGACAGTTAAAGTGTCGGCCACTGTTGGCCATTACATTGACACGATCACGGTCACATCAAAGCATAAATCGTTCACATCAAATTTGCAATCGCACAGCTAATACGTTTAGCAACATGATTTTCTTTGTAATTTTTCTTAACTCATACCCTCAGTTTGAATCCTGACATAACCAACTTTGCTGCTGACTACGTTACCTTCAAAGATATAAGATATGTTTGCTACTTTACCAGCGAAAGTAATTACAGTAAGTACTTTCAAATATATGTAAATAACGCACTTATACAGGTTACACAATGGTTTAGAGCAAACAACCTGGTACTTAATTCTAAAAAAACTAAACGCGTTAAATTTGCTTAACCTAACGTTAGACAACTGGGACCTAATATTATGCTAGATAGGGAAGAACTTGACACAGTTGACTCGACAATGTTTTTAGGCATTAAATTAGATAGTAAGCTACAATGGGGTGCACATATAGCATGTCTTTCAGGAAAGCTCAGCTCTGCTGCATATGCTGTTAGAAAAGTTAGACAATTTACTGATGTCGGCACGGCTCGTTTAGTGTATTTTTAGCTATTTTCATAGTGTCATGTCCTACGGCATTTTGTTATGGGGCAAAGCTGCGGATATTCAGAATATTTTCGTTCTACAGAAACGAGCGGTACGAGCAATATACATGTTAGGTGCAAAAGATACTCTTAGGGAACGCTTTAAGACTATAGGGATTCTTACAGTAGCCTCGCAATTTTTATTTGCTAATATATTGTATATTAGGCAAAATATAGGTTTATTTGCTACAAAAAGTGACATACATAACATAAATACTCGAAACAGGCATAAGTTATATGCCCCTTATCATCGTTTACATAAAGTTAATAATTCTTTTGTAGGGCTAGGTATTCGTATATACAATAAAATACCAATTAGTCTTTTAGAATTACCATTTAGTACTTTTAAAAGTAAAATAAAAGACTGCCTTATTAGGAAAGGTTATTATACCATTGATGATTATTTCAGTGATAAGGATAGATGGTCACTTACACTAGCCAACTCTTGATCTTTGTACTTATTCAGAATTTATATAGATACCTTGCCTTTTAGTTTTTTTTTTTATATAATATCTCTTGTTCTTTTAAATAACTATCCATGTATTATTAGGTCATTCAATTTACTACATTTACATTTGCATTGTTGTTCCTTTTAATTTAAAAAAAAATGCTACTGTGTTAGATGAAGATAACTCGTGATCATGGGCTGTACACTAACATATTTGTAAATTTTGTGTATTCATATACCTACCGTCACTTTCTGTAACATACATTTCCATCATAGTTCCGAACATGATCGCGAGTTGCCTACATTATAAGATGTAAGTGGATGCTCCTGTTACACAAGATTCACACTGGAAGGCTACTACAGCACTTAATCTGCATTAATTATTTAAGTAACTATTATGTATGTTCCTAATTACTATTTACAAGTAATTAATTACAATGTGAAACAGTTGCAGCTCCTTACAAAAACAAATATGTAACATAACACTGGCGATTAAAAAGAGTGGCCACGAGTTTTATTGCCCGTTCTTTCTCGTGGTTCTACCTATTGCTTTGCGAATGGGCAGTAAATGTAAATGTAGAAGCATTAAGTAATCAATTTTAAAATTTGACGTTCATAAGCGTCACCTTGTGACCTAGACGAATAAATGATTTTGACTTTGACTTTGACTATAGTTAGTTAGTTTTACGCAGGCAGGTGCTTGAATGAAATATTTATTGGTTAACATTACATTTAGGAGTCAATTGAATTTTAAGCCGCACTTCGGCTGAATGTGTTCGATTAAAATTGTAATAGACTAATGTTTTTTTTAGGTAATTTGCATGTAAGTGTAGCCAGTTACTTTTTTAAATGCAATTCAAAAAATCCCTACATTCCTTTAAGAAAGAGTAGTTTTGATATGCTCTTAGAATTATTGTAAATTCGAGTTGAATCCACAGTTTTGTCTGTGTTAAATTCACTTTGCGGAGTCATATAATGACTTTTAAAGGGTTCAGACATATTTAGTACAATCGTAAAATAGCATTCATTTCCATCGATTTCTGACTGCAATTTATTTTAGGTAGTGATTAGAATATGATGCAAACATAATGTCTACAAAATAATGATTTTTAACGATCACCTCTTATTTGTGGTGTAGGAGAGTGCATGTATAGTATTTGGATTTTAATTTGTGTAGCTATATATTTTCGACAAACAAAGTATCTATATATCGTTCTATAGGATGTGGTACTATACAAATTAATACAGAATATCCTTTGAATTTATTTTGCGTTCAAACCATATTGATATCTACAAATATTTCAATTAAATATTTAGGCAACAAGATCCTGGCACACAAATTTACGAAACAGAACGTCAGTGTATCCATGGCGCGTGTTGACGAGGACAAGAATATTGATCTGAAGCGTTTGCTGCATCACTACACCAGGCCCGTAGGCGGCGTGCTTGACGCAACTTGTGACAACACGCAACGTGTGCTCGACCAGGTGAGTGGGAATGTCAAATATAGCAGTGAATGTCTGTGTGGTGCTGCGATGTGCGGCACTTGATGTTATACTTCAATAGATATGTATAACGTATTCTTAGTATTTTGCTTGAATATTTGTAAAATTAAAATAATGACACATGTAACAATTATGTGTATATAATTCATGAGAAGTTTATTGATAAGGAAAAATACATTAGAAAAGTAAAGATTTTGGATTTTTTATAATTTTATTGATATCAAAGAATTTATCAATTTTTTTTTAAGTATTTGTTTTTTTTTTAATCAGGGGACGATATTTAATTATGTGTATATAATTGAATATTTACACATAATAATATAGGTACTTAAAGTATTTGCTTACACGGAATTGTATGGTTTGAGTTTTCACTTGTTGATAAAACTTGTGCTAAGATAGATTAAATACGATAGAGCCTATACTGTAATCCAAGTAAAAAGCTATATGTGTGCAAAATTTCATTCAAATCCGTTCAACCGTTTATGCGTTATTAAGTAACATTTGGATACATCATACCAGTAAAATGTAGCTTAAGCATTTGAGGCAAATTCTATGTTATTATTCATGTTTTTAATGGCTTTATCTGCAAAAGATAGTTTCATTTTCTGTTATAAAAACATCTCGTACCTATGATAAGTATTATCTTTAGAAATAGTTATAACACTCTCTATATAGATATTTATATAGACTGGACCACAGTGACATTTAATCTTATTTCAGATAGCTGTTTTTTAAAAACCCTCTTCGTACTTTAAAAACACTTAAAAGCTTTCCACCTTTATAGGTCTCAAGTGACAAGTTATTCGACGCAGTGCAACCCTGGCTTATTATTACCAATATAACAAAAACCGACAATTACACGGAATACATAAACGATAAATTCTCAATGCTTAATCTGAGCATGGACGCTGATATCGCCGTCGTTGTGTGTAATGGTAACCATTTAATACAAATTATTACAATGATATATCACTGCATACGAACCCACCCTTATGGATATTTTTTACTAAAGCTCTCCTTTTAAATATTCCATGGAAAGCAATTACGGTAATCACTATTATAACTTAATGGAAGGGAAGAGGAACCCACCACGCACCCTCGGATTGCCCACCCCAACTATTGCAATAGAAAAAAGTTGACAATACCGAACTCCTCTAAAGACAAAGGATAAGCTCAGTCGTTGTCCATCCCTTATTCTATATCTTTAGGGCCTATACTATGACAATCAGATAGGTAATAAACGTAGGTACCTACTAACATTTTTTAATTAGATACAATATCATTATAAATTAAAAATTTACACCCAGATTCAAACATCATCATGATACTAAATAAAAATTTACCTGAGTGGTAATCAAACCTACAATTTCCGTCGCAGGAATCTTCAATCACTAGAGCAAACAGGCTCATCATCGTCTAATTTTAATATCATGTAAACTTCTAAAAAAGCTCCACGTTATAGACATTTATTAGGACGCCTTTTCCAAGAAAATACTACTATCATCTGTGTAATATGTATAAAGCTAGACTAATACGACAGATGACATTTTGAGTAGGGACACGTGAAGCCATCGTGGAAAATTTGGAAAAGTTTTTAGTGATTTATTTATTCAAACATTATCGATTCCTTTTACAGCATTGAACCGAAATTGCGTCCACTGTCTGTAAATAACAATTAAATTATTTTATACCTACAGAATCCAGGCTTCTTTTACTACAGCGGCTTCAAAAACCCAAAAGAAGACGAGTTGAGAGAAAAGAAGGTAACAAATGCAAAGCGAACATTGGATGTATTGCAACCAGTCGATAGTGGCATTGAACTTGTGCAATCAGCCAGTAAGTATCAGAACAAAATTTGACAATAGAAATGAACACAGTCTTCTGTAATTATGATTCAATATATCACGAATTATTTCATGTTGTCATTGATTCAACAGTAGTTAATAAGAATCAGTTAAAAGTAAATACAGAATAAAAAACAAAAACATGGTCGGTTATACGAGTACATAAACAAAAAAATATACATATGAGTATTACTTGCTTTATAAAATTATTTCAATCACATCATTTTGTTGTTATGAAGCGACGTAGATAGAAGATGTTAGTTTATATTTCTGCCAAGAATTACTTAATGTAGGTGCTTCTTGCCTCAACTGTACGTATATATATGTACAATTTATAATACATTGCCAAAATCTTAAGTATCCCAGTTTAGAAAATGTATTGTTCTATATCGTCGCAATAATTATCTATACATATTATAAAACAAAGTCCCCCGCCGCGGTGTCTGTCTGTCTGTTCGCTTAAAACTCGAAAAGTACTGGACAAATTTTTATACGGTTTTCAACAACATCGAGACTGATCCCTGAGAAAGGTTTTAATGTATAATAAGTTTAGGTTTTGTGCAAACTGACGATATTACGACGATATTAGTTCGACGCGTCGGTAAAAAATGAGCCGATCGGGAGCTTTCCTCGAAAACGCTGCCAAAACCTTTTGAGTTATAATTATAACAAAACAATGTATGATGGGATTGTACCTCTTTAATAGATCTACAAAAAAGTCCGCGATGGTAGATATAATTATGTCTATCTTTCAAGGATAACCCACAATAACCATATTTTGCTTTTACATCTATCTATACTAATATAATAAAGCGGAAGAGTTTGTTTGTTTGTTTGAACGCGCTAATCTCAGGACCTACCAGTCGGATCTGAAAAATTCTTTTTGTATACGATAGCCCAGTTATTCCGGAAGGCTATAGGCTATATAACATAACACATTGACTCTTTGGGGCCGGGCAAAAGGCTAAAAAGGCTAAAAGATAATGTCGGCTAATCTCAAGAACTAGCAGTCGGATTTTAAAAATTGTTATTGTCTATGATAGCCCAATTATTCCGAAAGGCTATAGGCTATATAAAATTACGCCACAACTTTGGGGGCCAGACAAAAATAATAAAATGGTCAAACGAGAAGGGGGGGTAAAGGCAAAAAAAGGCTAAACGAATAGGATACAATCTATATGGGTATCGTTTTCGAGATTTTCTGGACGCTGATTAATAATATGAAATTTATTTAGTGATCCAAGATGGCGGACAGGAAATCAAAGATGAGAAAATTTTAAAAATCAATATGGGTATCGCCTTCGATATTTTAAGGGTTGGGGAATCGAAATACAACATCTATTTCGTGATCAAAGATGGCGGATGGGAAATCAAAGATGGTGGATGGGAAAATTTAAAAAAATCAATTTTGGTATCGTCTGCGATGTTAAAAGGGATGGAGAATCCAAATATAACATCTGTTTCGTGATTCAAGATGGTGGATGGGAAATCAAAGATGGCGGATGGGAAAAAATTAAAAAATCAATATGGGTATCGTCTCTAATGATTTAAGGGATGGAGAATCCAAATAATCGTCTCTGATGATTTAAGGGATGGAGAATCCAAGTACAACATTGATGGCGGATAGGAAATCAAAGATGGCGGACGGGATTTCTTTTAAAGTCGATATGGGTATCGTCTCCGATATTTTAAGGAATGGGGAATTCAAAAACACCATCTATTTCGTGATCAAAGATGGCGGATGGGATTTCTTTTTTAAATCCATATGGGTATCGTCTCCGATGTTTTAAGGGATGGCGAATCCAAATACACCATCTATTTCGTGATCAAAGATGGCAAATGGGCAATCGAAGAGGGCGGATGGCAAATCAAAGGTGGCGGATGGGAAAATTCTATTAAATCAATACTTATGGGTATTCGGCGCCGCCGTTATAACGGATGTGGCATTCGTATATAACATCGGTTTCGTGATCAAATATGGCAGATGGAAAATCAATATATTATTTTAATGAAATTTCCCATCCGCCATCTTTGATTACCCATCCGCCGTCTTAAGAAAGGTACTTTAAAAAGGCGATACGGAGTTCGCCGGGTCAGCTAGTAGTATACAAACCATAAGGGTTTTAGGTCTGAAACACTAGGTACTCATCTTTTTTTTGTAAAATGTATTTTCCATTTTAGAATATGCTTTCCACACCGAACCCTACACGGCTAATCAATGGATTTCCAAAACCTACGAAGAAGAAGAACTATGTACCTAACCTTGGCACTTTGCAGATGATGTTACCCGCTCATGTCTACATCATGGTACAGAAGAAAAGTCCCTATAAGGAGTTTTTAGATTGGAGGCAAGAAACAAAATATTTTTTTATTTTGGGGCACTAACAATTTCCTTACATTTTGATGGTAAACAAATTTCACCTTGATGGTAACCCGGCTCATTGAGATAGCTGTTTGCACTTATGCTAGCCTATGGCCATATAAAAACGTATATTTTTATTACCTATAATATTTTTTGTACTAATAAGATACGTTTTAAGTACTTTTCATTGTAATTCATTATGATTTAGGTATTTTGTCCAAGTAACTTTACTTCTTTTTGGTATTTCGTTATATAATATTTTAAAAGTGTATTGTCATTTGATAGCTCAAAAGTATGATAATTTAGGTAAGATGGTAGTTAATTTTGTGAATTAATACAATATATGCAAGGACTGAAAAGTGCGCGAGTAACCACAGAACTCAAAGTTACACACATTGCTATTTACCGTCGTCATTATATAAAATTATTATGACAATAATGTATTCCAGACCAACTTTCGGCCAAAGCGGCTAGTCTCAACGGAGACTCGCCAACTGCTCGGAACATATGTGTATGTATAATATTATACATGTACAATGTACGCAAACACAAGTGCACGCTATATTACCTCACTCTCATAGTCCAATGGGACAGCATTACGACATCACTGGAGAGAGATTGGGCACTGAACCAACAGCTTTACGTATTTACCGAGGCGCGCAAGTGTAGCACAATAAACTTCCTGACTTCGAAGTTCTTTTGGATAATTCTAAATAGAAAAACCCAATAGAATAGTACAATGGACTCAGGCCACCCATCTACACTGATCGCACTAGTACCTACTCCTACATATCTGTTTATTTCTCTTTCTCTCTCATTTAAGTGCTAGGCTAGGCACTCATAAGGTGTAGCAATTTTCATTTTTCTCTATCAAGTGTCATCTCTTTAAGTTCCTTATAGGTAGTAACACTGGCCTGTTTCTTTAGCTAGTCTGTATATTTCCTTCTTAGTCTCCCTCTCTTATTAGTCCAGATATTGTGCTTGCATTTATATCGACAATTCCTCAACAGCCTGCTTCGTCTTGCTGAATGAGGTCACGTCAAGGCCATACGTGCTCGGTTTGCGGGCACAATGCCCGTGTGTTCAGGCGTCAGGCCTCGGGCACTCGCCCTAGGTCAGGCCGCTCCAGCATTCCTGCTTTTGTTCGAGGTGACTCTGCTGGCCTGGTTTTTTGATTCTTGAAACATTCTGGCACAGAAGGTAAAGGTTGAAATGGTTACATGTCTGATACTAGCCTAAAACTACGTTTTTAAAGTAGAAAGTGGAACGGGAAAGTACTTCCCTCTCACAGAATATCAACATTAGGTAAAAGTATCTGTGCTATTGCATTTCCTTCGATGTGTAAAAGTGCCGGCGGCTCCCTTCTCTATTAATTTTTCCTCACCAATGCCTCCACATATAATATTTTCTTTTTCCAACCCAAAGGGCAGCAATGCACTTGTGAGTCCTCTGGTGTTACTTGTATCCATGGTCAGCGGTAGCCTGTAAAGTAAATAAAATAGCATAAAGTCACAGTGCTCGTTATACACTCTGTAATATAGCAATATAATATTTCGTTATTGGTTTCATACTACATATAAGTTTAGTTTTCCGCTTTAAGCCGGTGAAGCCCAGCTTTCGATATCTAATATAGGAAATAGGCTAGTTGACCAAATTTCAAAAACTAGTTAAGTCGTTACCTTTTCGTCTACTTTGACCGAAAATGAGTTTATTTTAATATAAAAAGGCGATCTACATTGTTTATTTCGCATTTCTAAATACCAATTTAAATTAAGCTCGTAAACGCTCCAAACTGTCATGGCGTCTAGATGACGTCACGCCGTGGTAAACAACTAAACAATACGGTAGTGCTTACTGCTTAGTGCTTACATACTCGCTGTCGTTGGTAAAGTAAACTTAGTAAACAAAGTGAAACAAGTGGTGTTGGTTGTTAACACAAACAGATCTCAAATTAATAATGGATTCTTCACATTACAACTATTATAAGCACTGTATAGTGCCACAATGTAAAAGCACATCAGTAAAAACGCCAAACAAGCTATTTATTTATGTTCCAAACAATAAGAAAGTGCGCCAAAAGTGGCTGGAACTTGCTGGGAGGAATGATGCTCATAGTTTGTCTACAGATACAAGGATGTATTTCTGTGAAGATCATTTTGATGTAAGTAATCTTTTACGCAATTTACTTCTAAATCTAATGTAAAACTGATAAAATTACGGAATCATTACTAGTCAAGTGTTTAGGTTCAAAGATATATAATACGTCATTGTTTAGGTTAGCTTTTCTATACATCCGAACATAAAATAGTAATATTTCAGTTTACCTGTTGTAAATTTAATCTCATAAACGCTTTTTTATTATTTCAGTTGCCAAGTGATATGGTGAATCATATGGAATATAAAATTATGGGCAAAGTTTCACAAGTGCGAATGAAACAAGGTTGTATGCCAAGTAAATTTGAATGCCAAGAAGACAGGATAAAACGGACGTGCAGTAGTATAGAACAGCCCAGCATGTTAAAAAAACAAAGACTGATGACACTCACAGAGAGTTTAAATATTGAAAGTGAATTTAATGAATGTCCTTCATCAAGTTTATCAGTAAGATATACATCTGATAGAAGTTCAAGTAAGTAACAAACAACACAATAGTTTTAACTTTCAAGCACTAAGTATCAAGTTATCACCATTATTAAAACTGTTTTATTGTTTTAGATTCCCAGGTTAATGAAAATGAGCCAAATAAATCATGTGGGAGGACTGCAGACAAATCCATTCAAGTATACATAACCCACAAATTCAGGAGTAAAGCCGTACAGACAAAAGTATTATATAAAGATCAGACCTTATCACCTTTTAAGGCATTACAGGTATCCAGTTCCACATCTCCATTTAAAGCTGAGACTATACTGAAATCAATGCCTTCTGTCTCTGGCCAGAGAAAAATAAATAAAAAAATATTTATCGAAGAGGAACACTCAGACAGTGATATTTCAGTTTATATGCCACCGAGCAGTACCATCAGCCGCTCACCATCTTCACTCTCATTACAAGTGAAATCATCTTCTAACTGTAGTGAGTTTATTGAAGAAGACAAAAAAATTTTAGCTAAACAAACTTTAATTAATATGATTGCAAAAATTGAGAAGAAACCTCGTTTATATATTGGTGTTCCAAATAGTTGTTACTACTTGATTAATTTAATAAAAGATGAATTAAAAATTCCCAAACATTATTTATTGGTGTGTTTAGAAAAAATAAGATTAGATACTAAGTTCAATCAATTATCAGATGATTTTGGGATGTCTCCATCACTTTTAAGTAAGATATTCCTCAAAAATATACCTTTGATTGCTAGTGTGATGCAACCTTTCATTGTGACACTAGACAGTAAATTGATTAAGAAAACCTTACCAATGCCTTTTAGGCATAAATATCACAATGTCAGTTGCATCATAGACTGCCTTGAAATTGAAATACAAAAGCCATCAAAGGCCATTAATCAAGCTTTGACATGGTCAGATTACAAGAAAGCCAACACCATTAAATATCTCATATCTTGCACACCAAATGGCTTGATAAATTATATTTCTCCAGGGTTTGGAGGCCGCACAACTGACACATGTTTGGTTGAATCTTGTGATTTTATACAGGGATTAAAGAGTGGTATGTGTGTTATGGCGGACAGGGGATTTAAACATGTGGAACAATACTTACAAAAGTATGGTGTTACACTAGTAAGACCACCAAGTGTTCAAACAGGAGAAAAATTGAGTAAAAGTGAGGCAAAACTAACAAAACAGATAGCCAGTCTAAGAATACACGTAGAAAGGGTTATTCGGCGCCTACGTGAATTTTATATGCTTAGGCCACATTCATGTATTAATTTAAAGTTTCTGAAAATACTAGATGACATATTAATAATAGCATGTGCTTTAGTTAATTTACAAGATTCATTAATTCAATAAAACAAGTTAAAATGTTTATATGTTTTTTATTTACAATCACACTTGTACACTCTGATATAATAGTGGATACACATTTATTTTCCAAAAGTTGACTAAATTATTTATCAGATTCTGAACATAATCCATATTAAAGGGCACACTTAAAATTTCAACTTTTTGATTTGTCCTAAAATCTGGGTCAGCAACACAATAAAAACACATTTTCTTTCCAGAAAGGTACATTTGTAGTTGCATTTGAGCATTATACTTGGGAGTAGCTTGTCCATTTTTTATGTAACTTGCATATGTCTTTGCCTGACTAGGACATTTAATTTCGATTATCCCATCTTCAAAAATTCCATCTGGTGAACCAGCGATCATGGGATATTTTGAGCTCAAAAACAGGCCACACTTATTAATAGTTTTTTTAATATGTTTCTCCACTGTCTTTCTGACTTTTTCTTCAAGTACTCTGCCACTTTTCATTGGTGCAGTGTCTGGTATTTTACCTCCTAGGATCATGGATATAAGCGTTCCATCATTAGTTTTACATCGGCTAACTTCAAATGCTCTTGAGGCAGTTATGCGCCCATACCTGAGTTCAAACCAAAGGCTGCTGTTGCTTTGTTCTCTAGTTTCTTTTTCAACTTTCTCTATTAAAGAAGGTGTAATTAGTATTTTATTAAAAAATGCATCAACACTTGGTTCTTGGAAGCTGTATACAAGCTGGTGCATTGAGATAGCTTGTGTTTCACTTAAATAATAATTGGGTTGAAATTTAATGAGTTCACAGTCATAAATTTTTCTTTTTCTTCCTTCTTCCAAAAACTTAGTAAATACAGATGAATTTTGTGGTAGTAACGGACTGCCCTTAGATAAATCCTTAGCCGTCATATATTTAAGGCTAATACCCACTCTAGATAGTTGGGACTTCTTCCAATAGCATTCCACTGAAGTGCATGATGGTTCTTCACTTCGACGGTGAACCCACATTAAAAAAGCTATGGCGTGCTTACAACCACCTTCCGAAGCAACGCAATCATTACACTGAACCGATATTATAACATCTGCTACTTCGTCAACAGTTAGTGTGCACCCATATAGTTTAGCATGAACTTTGTGTTCCGGGCATATCTTGCACTTCACGGTACACAAATTATTTTCTCGCTTAAGCTGTACATAACTTATAGCGTCGTCTCCATATGAAGCACGCGAAGACCTAAAATAAAAGTTCAACTATTAGCACTTGTTTATATCTCGCAAGTCTAACCTATAGAGAAATCAATAACAATCACAATAGATAAGGTGTATATTATATACAAAATGATGGTAGTGAGGTTTATTCTTGAAATATCTAACGTTCGATGCATATTTACTTACATTGAAGTTTTAATGTTGCGGAATTCCGAAGAACAAAAGTCTTTGTTTGAAGCGAAAAATACGCCAAGCATAACAGCGTCAATTTTGGGCAAATTACCACTGTTGGCTTTGGTAAATCCTGGTTCCATAGTGCAATACTAGTACAGTTCAATGCAATAATAGTTACAATAGATCGTATGTATATCAACTTGTTCTCTTCGAAACGAAAATCACGGAAACGTCAACAACAACAAACAACCCTTTGACAACAATGAATGACTGCTCAGAGCCTCAGACTGCTGTACGTCCTCTACGAATGAATGCAGTATTGAACGGAGTTGCCATGGTAATAAAAATAAACTACCTAGACATACGTGGTTGCAATTAATGTCCTGACAATATATAAGTATTTGTATAAGTACGTAATCTGGCAAAATTTATATAGGTAGTTATTTATTTCTAGCGAGAACAGATAACTGGCTATATTCAAGTACATATTTTGCTGGAATGTTTGGTATATTTATATACCTAATTGGAACATTGCGGAAATCCTTTGGTTTGCTGCAGCATTTTTATTTTTTAGACTCAACCTATCGCAATCTTTTAGTAAAACCAGCAATTTCTAGAAAAGCAGCTAGATTTGTTTTTATTTCATTAATGATAAAGTATGTCCTTAAATACTACTAAATTCCCCTACATCTAGCGACAAAATTCGTAAAACGGCAACACTGGTACGAATGAATGGCGCCGTACCACGTTGTGACGTGGCGCTTTCTGATAGGCGTTCAATGTCACGTGACATATCGCAATAATTTACATATTTTATTTTCTAAAAATATTATTATTATGCGTGTTTTATTAAAAATGACATGCATTTTCGTTATCTCCATGTCATAATTATTCATTATAGATAGGCATCCATTCAATTCATTCTTAGTGGAAACTAGCCTATTCTCGCTCGCATTACGCCGTGAAAACAAAGGCGTAAACGCAAGAAGCACAATACTCGATTAGTTGGAATTCGGAGAGTTTATAGTGCAGCTGTTGATTCTTCCAAGGCGCCCGCTAATAGTGTTTAGAACATGAGTCATAAGCGTGGTCTTTAGGATACAAGAGAGATTAGCCACAACCATTAATATATTTTCAAATCTGATCAAGATTTAGTTAAATAAAATAAATACTTATTTTCAAAGCTTATTACATTTAAGTTAACTTATTTCGGTCACACACGAAATGAAATGAAATGAAATGAAATAGATACACGAAGACATAGGTTTAGTAATGTGTAAGAAAATACAATACAATACTTATTTTCAAAGCTTATTACATTTAAGTTAACTTATTTCGGTCACACACGAAATGAAATGAAATGAAATGAAATAGATACACGAAGACATAGGTTTAGTAATGTGTAAGAAAATAGTAACGTAAGCTATGATATTTTAACAGGTAGGTAGCTCTAGTAACTAGCCAACTAGCAATTCCCAAATGACGTCATCCTAGTCTAAAACAGCCGAATTAAACTGCACCTGCCTTCACCAAATTGACTAAAATGTACACCAGTTTCAGTCTACGCCTTCAAAAAAATATATTCGTCACCTTTTTCTTATTAACTTTATCGGCTTGGTCTGCAGAAATCGTTTGAAATGACATCATTTATTTCAGGGCCCTGTTGAAAAAGCGGTCAGTGAGTTAGGAGTGAGCAAAAAATGCTCGAAAGTTATTGGGCTATGATCTCAGCACTAACGCACACGGCCTATACCTACACGACACGTTGAAAAAAACAATAGAGGGAAGACGATTGACGTGGCGAAAGTTGATAGTACTATAGTCAGTAGTTCAAGTTCACAGTTTGTTTTGCAAAATAGTTTCTAGCCTGACTTTTTTTGTTACAAATGAATATTACTGTCCGTAGCTCACAATCAGGATCTATTCAGATGTTCATTAAAGTAAAAACCAGAGAAAATGCAAAAATAACGAAATAATAATAATGTTCTATTATCTCTGTTGTCAAACAGTGAAAGTACCAATTACTGTATTACAAATATGCGTTTGCTGATGTTTCTAATTTTATAGATAAAGATGAGTAAATAATATATTAATGGTGTGAAATCATTACTTGTTTTATTATTATCATGCAAAAACATGTAAGTATAGTTTGTACTATGTTTCCAACGCCTTATTTCAAAGCATTACAATTGTCTGTAATGCTTAACCCTAAACGAATCTTGCATTACTTAATTTACACACATACGCATTCTCAACGTAAGCAACAATCCTCGCAATAATCAAATTTCCTGAGCTGTTTTGCATAATATTACATCCAGGTTTCCCTAGAGGAAAAGCATCCCATTATTTGTAGTACTTCGGTTCTTCCCTTGACTGTGTATTGAGTAATGGACGTTGTCGCGCCGACTATCTAAATCGCACGTTATAAATGATCCGATCAACTCTTGTTTACTCCCTAAAGAGCCTGATTCAATTCTTGCTGCACCCGTCTCTGCGTTATTCTACATGATAATGTTATGAATAAGCTTGCCTACGAGTGTTTTTATCGTTATACGTTTTTGTGATATAGTTTTAAAACGTATTACTGCCAAAATCATACCAAAAAGTTTGACTGATTTTGTAAACGCGTTGACCGCCGACTTCTAGTTGGATGCGAAAATGTGTTTTTGTTTATGTGGAAAGCTCGCAATGGACAGGGTATGGTGGGTGAAGCTGCGGGGTGCGGTAAGTTTATTATAAGCACAACAATAGTATTATCAAATTACACAAATCGTGAGTAAACCCTTCTTAATTATCCATTTTCAGTTTATCAGTAACCAAATATTACATTTTATCAGCCATTCTAACTATTGTTTATTATTGCACGTGCAATTCAAAACGACGGGCATTTTTTAAAAGCTGGATTTGCTGATCTTACAAATTTGATAACACATTTATATCTTGGTGCAGTTTGTAAAATGATTTTTAATATTAGTGCCTTATTATGTCCACGACCATAAGTGATAATGCTTGTTGAAAACCATTCTATGAGTTAAGATACAAATATTCTAGTTACTGCATCTGCTCTAGTAGCTAAATCAAACAAATATGAATAAGAATGTTTTTAAGAAAGCCTTAACTTAAGACGTATCTATTTCGCGGCGTGTCGCGATGTCGCGCGTCGTCGCGACTTCGTCGCGTTGCCGCCTGCATTTGCATACAAATGGAAAACGTCACTTGGATATTATATAACTTAACTGGCGAACAAAAAATACAACCAACAATACCTTTATTTCCACGGAATAAGACTCAATTTTGAACTGAAATTCACAAATGAAATTACACTTATTCGTGCGCGTACATAGACGGTAGAAAGGTTTTTTTATTGTTTCTTCATATGATATTAGTATTCAGACAGTGCAATTTAGCACTAAGTCAAAATAATCTATCGTTTGCGATATTTTATGTGCATTTTCTGCCATTACCAAAGAAAGGATACCGTATAATAGAATTAATACTGATTACTGTATTTAAGAAAATAAATTATAGATACATTTTATATGTAGACATAATCTTTTCAAAAGGGTAGTATATACTTTTTTTTCTCTCGCTGTGTAAATGCATTTATGAAAGCAGGATGAAAAGCGGGGGGTATGTGGGACTGGACGGATGGAGTGCAAGGCCGTAATACCCACTTAAACCACAGCGCATACGTCCACGCCATTTTGGGGCGCCAGGGGGTCGCGTTAGCATTCTACCCTGGCTCCCCGGCGGATAGCCCGAAGGCCACAACCTCTTTGGCGGCAGATGAAGGTGTTGGGCTCCGCCGCTAAGACACACAGCTCTCTCCTCCCGCGATCACACCCTACTGCGAGGGACAGACAGAACTGTCACCCGCACTCGCGCCCTTGGAGCTTGGACGCATCCTACGCAGGCTCCAAGTCCACGGGTAGCGTCCAGTCCCGGGATCCCGCTTAGCTTCACCGTGGGTGTCAAACCCACAGTTACTGAGCCCCCACACCACAACAAGGTGGAGGGGGGAGGGTAGTAGGTACATACTGAAAAAAAGAGAAATAAATTATACTAAAGAGAGTCATAGCATGTTTTTTTTTTGGGAAGTAATAAAAATAATGTAAAATTTGGGGGCAATTAAATAATTTTATTTTATTTGAACATTTTATTATCTGATATAAAATATATATCTATTATTATTTATTTTATTTTATCCATTTCAAAGAGGTAGCTTAATGCGACGGGCGGACTAGAAGCTAAGCTATGTGTTTAAGCGTTTTGTAAAATGCAATATGTATGATATGCTTAAAAACGGCTATATTCTACAAATCCACGATATAAATAAACTATTGAAGTAGATTCATCGGACGCAGCCGCTAGTAAATCGCTTTAAATATCAATTACACACACGACTTGCATTTTATAACGCGCTCATAAAAAAGTTATTAGCGTCATAAACCGATAGTCAATATTGTGCGGCGACCGGCGACCGGTCAAGCTACCCGGCTGCACGTGTCAACCTGATTAAAATCTTACAGAATATTACAACAAATATTTTTTCTGACATTTAGTTGTTTTGCTGGACATAGGCGTCTTTTAATTTACATCAATATAATTCTGTAGTATACTCTACCAAGCTGGCTAGACAGCTTGGAAGATAATATTTGCATCATATAGCCTTATGCAACTCTAGTGCTGGACATAGTCCTCACGTAAGTTGCTTCTTAATAGCATTGTCGTCGTCACAGAAGTGTAAATCAATTATAGGACTTGGCCTACTCTAGCACACTTTTCAGACGGGTTGGTTTAGGCTTTGATGTCGAGTTTTCCGGCTCTTCTCAAAGATTTTATTTGCTTTGTGTATTCTCATTAGTTGCCTGCTACGACACTTATGGAATGAATCGAATTGACCGGCTGCACGTGTTGGCCTGATTAAAATCTTACCGAATATTCATCGTATTATACATCACACCGTATATAATACAAACTTACGCAGTGTACTGCTGGACTTAGGCTTCTCATAACTCGCGTCACAAAAGTATGAGTCAGTTAAAAGATTCGGCCTACTGTACTAGGCTGGCCAGATAGGTAGGTTTAGGGTTTGATGTGGAGTTTTCCGTCTCTTCGCAAAGATAGTATTTGCTTCGTGTATTTTCCTTAATCGCTTCCTACGACACCCATGCCATGGAATGAATCAAATTGACCGACTGCACGTGTCGGCCTGATTAAAATCTTACCAAACCTACATCATAACATGTATCAACATACAGCGTTTTACAGGTCATTGCATACATACGCTTCTCATAACTTGCGTCACAAAAGTATGAGGCAGTAGGAGGATTTGGCTCACTATACCACGATGGGTGGATAGGTTGGTGGACAATTCATGCCATGGGTATATCTCACCTATGGAATGAATTGAACTGACCGGCTGCACGTATCGGCCTGATTAAAATCTTACCAAACCTACATCACACCATGCTTCAAGCGTTTTGCAGTCCACTGCTGGACATAGGCCTCTTCTTATTTCCGTCAATATGAGGCTGTGGTCTACTATTCCACGCCGGCAAGAAGAATTGGTATTGCGTTCTGTGTCGGTTCCCAAAGATTCTTTTGGCTTCATACTCGTAGTCACGTAATGAAAGATGGTAGCAACGAGAACATTCTATAAGTTTTATTATCACTTGTTTAAATTATATGTTTTGTTTTCTAATGATTATAAATTTGAGTGGTGGCTAACTTTGGTATCAGATGGTATAGACTGCTCAAAGTAATACAGCAAGATTAAGATAGATACTAAATGTGAGAAAACCCAATTGTATAGATAAATTAGACTATCAATTTGTGCTGATCCCAAGGCAGTCTACTCCTGATAACTGATATTACAAAATAATACAAAATATTCACCACACAAACTCAAACCACTTTCAGTTCATAAAAATAAAGCAATCGCACAACTTATATTATTTAAAACACACCGTGACTTCAAGTAGGTAGCTTTTATTTGTACACAAATTGAGTTTATTTTCTGTGACGACTACTAGTGGCGTAGCATCGTCTACGTAGGGCAGTTAGCATAATGTAGCATTCGTAGCTTTCGTAGCAGTTGTAGCTCTCGAAGATTTAAGGCGTTTGTATGAATGTGAAGAACTGAAATTTGTTATTATTATGAGCCAACAAACTCAGTAGCACAACAGCTAAAAACCGAATTTAAGGGGTAAGAAAATGTTGAATAGCAAGTAATAAGATGTATGGGTAATTTTTAGGTAATACTATATTGCGATAGCCTAGTGGAGATACCAACGGAGAAGGCACCGATAGCCTAGTGAAAATACCAACGGATTGCCATGCAGAAGGTATTGGGTTCGAATCCACGGCACGCACCAATGACTTTTCTAAGTTATGTGCGTATTAAATAGTTAATTATCGCCTGTTCCGTGCCTCGGCGAGCACGTTAAACCGTCGGTCCCGGCTTTCATGAACACCTTTAAAAGTCGTTACGGGGAGTCAGTACCCTCAAATAAACTGATACCGGTCTAAGCCATGGAATATCGCTATCTCTTTGGATTACGGAGGTCAGACTTAAAAAATATACCAACCAGAAAAGATCCATTTAGGCAGCGATAGTCTATGAGGGACTATCAAACTGCTGTGCCTGATTCCAAACGCTTGGCGTACACCATTGACCTGTTGAAATTAAGTTTCCTGCAATATTGTTCATTATAGTTCATTCTATAGTAGTAGCTCTCTTTTTATTACTATAATATTATACGTATACATATATGTATTTACTATACAGAAGCAATGTGATGCTTATCTATAATTAATAGCTGTGATGATTATGTTAATAAATAATTGTACTATTTACTTTTATTAGTCTCAACATTTGTTGGTGAGCCAATAAAATAAAATTATGCCCAACAGTGGAAGTTAATTACAAAAAGCTAGGTTTAATTTTCTTAAAGATATCTATATCCATTTATAAGTTATATTTAATCATGAGTGAATAAACCTACAGCACTTTTCTGCCCCCGTTATTGTAATTACAGTAAGTGACAAAAAGTGCAACGCGGGAAATAACAGTTTTATATCATGATTTTTAAACGCATATATCTCTGTGATTATAAGAGATAAATGAGATATTTAAACGGATTTAAAAAGGTAAACTTGCGTTAATTAATCCTAAATATATTTTTTATGTCTATCGCTGCAATTTATTTTTAAATATAACGCATTGTTATTGTAATTACCACTTTTATAAACCCAACTAACACTTTTTTAAATATTGTTACAGTAAGTGGGTAACATATGGTATATAATATATTTAACAATATATCTTGTTAATGTGAGTTACTGTAACTATGTATTAGTATAATAGCTTCTAAACTTGTAAATATATATCTGTGTCCGTTTCCTCATCACTATTCAAGTGTTTCAAGCTAACTAAAAATATATGTATTTAAATGTTATTGAGAAGTATAAAATGACACGGCAAGACAACGTGTAATCTTTATCACGTTAATATTTTTAAGTATTAATGCTGATTCAAAAAAATATTAAATGAATAAATTTCTTCGTGAGATATTCTGTTGAAATCGTAATATGAGTGTGCAATAAAAATGCCGATGTCGGACATATGTCAGGTTGTGTATTAGTCTGACATACGTATGTCCAACATCGGCATATTATTGAAATTCTTTAGGGTTAAGAATATTAAAAAGATGAATATAATATTAATGAAAACAGTCTTTATTTATTAAAATAGTAGTAATGTTATAAACTAGTTATAATTCTGTCTCCATGTAGGTATCAATCATACTTATTACTAACAATAATTGAAACAGCTTTACGATTGTAAATAGTACCAAAATCACATTCTTAGTACTTGTATCAATAGAATTGGAAAAATATATACTTATTCAAATTAAAATCTCCCACTTACAGGAACTGTTGAAACATTTTAATGTCACTTCTAATTATTATCATAATAATCACTACTAAACTAGATGGCATAAACCAGTTACCTTTGTTATACAAAGTTAAAGCATGCAAATTGAAAATAAAATATCAAAAGCAAAATAAACAATAAAGTGAAATAATGAAAACATAAAAATATTTATAATTAAGGGGACAACCCAGTTTCGACAGTTATTGCTGCTTCGCGACAATATCTCAAATAACTACGTCAAAGTAGAAAAATAAAACAAATCATGGTGCATATCCCGTTAATTACAGTAATAGTGTAAAATCTGTTAACAAATCTATAAATCTTTAATCAAAACATTTCTTCAAGAAGATTTAAAGCATCAGAACGTGGTATATTATACTAAAATGCTCGCCTATTTTCTGGCATCAACGGAACTAGCTTTTCGAAAGCTTTTTCAAGAAGAAAGACATAATATGTCTTTCTTCTTTTCCTCTGTTTTACCTCTAGGAGTTATTTTAGGTTTAAGTTTAGGAAATAATCATTCAATAAAATTTTGTTATTACTTTATTTTGTAAGAAGTCCAAAGTATAAAAAGTTTGGGCATTTTGGTCTTTCTTAAATTTCAACTGAAAACAGCCTCTTTCTGCTTTTAACATACGTAATGTCTTTTAAGTAAATACGTGGCGATATGTTTCGTATTTTGTGTTGTGATACACATTCATCATACTCATAAAAATCAGAACAGTTCATTTCTTTGACGATTGTTTTCATGGCATTCACACTTTTGACACGTCCTTATTTTGCAAGCGCACGTGCTCGAATGCGGGATCGTTCGGGTTCAGAATTGGACAAGATGCCTTACCCAGCACTACCCCTTGCGTTTAGCCGCGATTAGATCAAAAACTTAAGCATATTTACAGTAAATGTCGACCTTACTGATAGATTGATAATAATAATTTGATTTTTACGCCTGTATGAATTTAACATAAATAAAATATGTGGTCTTACTTCTATATAAATATTTTTTTTGTTATCTTCATGTTGACGGTTTTTAGCATAATAACAGTAAGTATACACGTATCGACTCACTTGCTTGAAGTATGCTTACGGATTGTATATATTTTTTGGAAATGACGCAAATTATGAAAACTGTAACTACACTTACTATGAATATGTGTAACTATCTGAGTTACACATATTCATAGTAAGTGTAGTTACAGTTTTCATATCATCATCCAGATTTGAACAATAACACTCTACAGTAACTTTAATTACTGCAAATATGGCAACAAAATATGAAAAAAATAATATATATAAATAAGTAATACAAAAGTAAGTCTGTCTATTGTTATCATTTTAACAAACAGTCATATTTTCATAACACATACTGTGATTATGCTTGTCGTATCTTTGTCAAAAATGTAGATATAAAAAATGAATAAATATTCCATGTAGCTCTTGATTTTGAGATCACGATACTGTAAAAAAAGTTATAAAACTAGTAACTCGACTTACTGTTATTATGACAACGGGGGCAGTTTTGTGCCTGTAATCCGCGGTTACCATATTTAACTTTTGCGTCATGATAATGATGTGAGCTGACAACGCTGCAAAATAAAAGTATGTAGCGCTAGGTATTCCGCCAGTTCTCGTTTATAAACAAATCCTAGCAATTTAACAGTGCATTTTTTTATTAATAAATATTTTGTTGGAAAAATCACACAATAAACACTACATACAAACCACACACTACAAACATTTACTATTCTATCTGGACAAAGGTTATTTTACTTTTACATTTAAGTATATAATATCTTATGCCATAAGCTAAAGGCCTTTAAATTCTGAGTTTCAAAGAAATCCCAGCAATCTAACAATGCAATGTTATATAAATAAATCTTTTGTTACAAAAATCTATAAAAAATTAACATTTATAACATATATATATTTCCTTGCTCCCACATTTGACGACGAATTGCGAACAGCTATTCTGTTCGGAATATATCCGTAAAGCAACACTTGCACAGGTCACCGTTATGATGAGTGACCGCTTAAAGTTACTCTAAACTTAAACGCCACCATGATTTGTACATGTATTTCCACACTACGTCCTAAAAACAAACCTAAATTCTTCATCAAAACACTTTCAAAATTCATTACTCACACAAAATTAAATTGTTCGCACAAATTGATAATATATGTCGAAGATAACAGTCTCAGTGAAAACACTGTCTAATATAATGAGCAGTGGGCCGATCAATTTCCAATTAGTGCTATATCAACATTCTGTTCAATACGTGCACAAATATCTGTGCCGGGTGGATCGCAATTACCTATCAAAACTGAACAAGGCGCTTCCGCAGGCTATACTTTCTACACGCCGTTAGATTACTTTATATTGGGTTGATTATTGTTTCACGTAGATGATTTTTAATAGATCTCTGCAAGATTTAATAAAACAAAAATGTAAGCAGTATGCATCAATTCAGAAATTGACGAACTCGAATGACGAATAAATAAGAATATTTTTTTATTACCTAATTGGTTTAATGTTACAAGCTTATAAATGATACTGTTTACTGTCCGACACAGGGTAGCGTTGTAGAGACTTTCAAGCTCAATTTCCGCATGACTTTTGAAGTATTACATTAGGGAAAATAATCAGCGGAAAAAAAAAACCAATAAACTTTAGTACAAAATAAACCCACAAATACATACCTCACCTACACACACACAAAATTCATTTCCAAAGCTTCTGTAAACTGGCTGACTGGCCAACACAGATGTAAATAACATTGTAAGTGGAGCATATTAAAGACTGTCGTGTATTTCTCTTGCAATATTTGTATACTTCCGTTACCAATAGTTTTATACATCTCAATCAGATTTCGATTTATTTGGTGAGGTGAAAGTTACTGGTCAATAACATAATGGACATCGCTCAATATCAGGCTTGTTTATAAACAGTCGCACTGATGAACTCGAGTTTACTCTGCGAGTAATTATTCAAGGTTGATTATGAAGGCTGCAAAAGGTTTACGGTAGCTATGATAAATATCGAACTATGCACCATATATCACTAGGTATTCAACTGCATTTCAGAAGTTACAGTGAAGGAGTTAATAGAATCCCATGATTTGGCGAAATCCTGTAAGACTATTTCAGTAGTTACTTTTAAGAGATTAGCTGCACTAGGAATAAAAAAGTTATTTCAAATACTTCTTAC
The DNA here is from genome assembly GCA_944739405.2 of Euclidia mi. Taxonomy (NCBI): domain Eukaryota; kingdom Metazoa; phylum Arthropoda; class Insecta; order Lepidoptera; family Erebidae; genus Euclidia; species Euclidia mi. The sequence goes on from OX123188.2 coordinate 76,950,507, forward strand.
AGGATAAATTACCCCGATTACGAATTTCGCAAGAAATTATGTATGCCACGTATTCCACAAATAGATGACACCTTTATCCTAAACTGCTAACATATTTATATAATGGAAAACTTTTAGAAGAGAATGATAAAATGACTGTATAGTACTAGTTATCAATATTCATAAAATACTTCAGTAGATGACTGACTGAACGACAACGACACACTGAAATTTGGAATAGGAGTGTTACCCTATGCTCCTATTCCAAAAGACTAAGAGAGTTATTTTGAAATTGCCCTCTTAAGGGGTAAAAACGGTAAATAATATTACCGCGCGCAAATTAGCAGGAAAAAACCTAGTAACAAGATAAAAGCTTATTCATTAATATAAAAACATGAGTGTATTCTCAAAATGGTAGGTTTGGTAGAAAAATACGCATTAAAAAGTTCCGACATTCATTCGCTTGTCAGTTTATAGTTAAAGTGCACAACACGTGCTAAACAAATTAAACCACAATGCTTTTAGTATTAAACACACCAACAAAAACTGCATTTCAACAAATGAAACGTAACTGTTAATATTAATTTTTGTTAGGACCACCACGTATCTAAACGGTTTAGGACATCTGCCGATATTTTTCTTCAGTCTAAAAAAAGGAATTTATTAAACCAATCCGTGTGGGGACAAATGTTAAATAAAAAGTGTCTATACCCCAATTACGTGAGTGTCTAACCACCGGATTCAATATTCGATCTATCCATGGATTTCGAGATTAGAGATGCATATTTGACATGAGGTCCGTACAAAATATAATATCGACAAATTCTTCTATTGGTTTGAATGTCTCGCGTCTCGCGGCATAAATGTGCGTGTGCGATTGGCAGGTCTCGGGTTCGATCCCCGGGTCGAGCAAAGTGTTATTGGGTTTTTCCGTTAGGAAATTCTCAGTAGCAGCACGAAGTCTGGTAATGTGCCCGGTACGGCAATAGGCTCGCCCCCTATTACGTGGAACAAAAATAAATCTGGTGAAAAGTGGGTGTAGCAATATACTTCTGCCTACCTCTTCGGGCATATAGGCGTGAGACTATGTATGCATGTATGTCTTCTATTGGTTCATAATACAATTGTGACGCAAAAATAATGTCCAACAGTGCAGTGAGAAAGGCTGTATGATTTCTTTTTTCTATTATCTACACAAAATTTAAATAGGACACCTAACAAAAAGTAAAAAAATAGTCATCATCTTCTTGGCGCCGCCGCCGTCCCGGTTGCTATTCGAGACCTCCCTGCCTTGGAGTCTAAAGTCCTCTTTCCGGCTGTTCTGTTATTGGATTAGCCAATTAGCATTGTTTTCGTTGGCATCCCTGGAGGTAAGTCGATTGGCACGCATATCATCACTTATATGTTGCATTCCATTTATAATATGGTGGTTTGTTTTTCAAGGGCTCGACTGCCGTCTGACCACCCAAACCCAATAGGAAGGCTTGCTCTAAGCCTCTTCCGTAATTCAGCAGGAGCACCTCCTCGCAGATATGGTAGGCTTAGGTGCTGAAGATATTGGTAGGGTGCCGTACATCCTATTACAAGTAAAATATATTAAACAAAATGCAACTCATAGTGATCATAACTACAGTCACATATAAATAAATTCGCGACGACAAAATAGTTTAAAAAACTTTCTTCCTCTGCTTTTAAGTCGCTTTTCAGTATAAAATATCGTATTGTAGCTATTGACAAGCTTTAAATACAAAATCATGGTCAATGGAACAATATTAAGAGGAAAACACAAAACGGTCGAAACTTATTGTATGTAGGCTTTCAGTAGGACTGTTCCTATAACACAATGACTCAATAAACTACAATATTAATTATTATAAATCTATGCTCAGTTGGTAATGTTATGTAGGTATGATAAGAGCTGTACGCGTGTCAAATAAATGTTTGTTTAATTACTATTGTTACGAGCTGGGGTTCGGTGATAAATTATATACACGATGCACGAAAAACTGCACTTTATTTACTAACACAAACACGATACACACTTATTTCTCAACACTAATAAAAACACACTTATTTCACACCACTAGAAACACCACTAAACACTCCGACTTACTTCCCTTCGCTTGATGATTATCGCTCCGATATTAAATTGTTACTGTCCCTTCTCGTCAGTCTGCGCGGTATTTATACCGGCCGGAACACATAACTAGACTTTTCGAGACGATTCACGAAACTTCTGGTGACGTGTAACGTGTTCTAGATTTGTGTAATTGTTCTATTTACAGCAACGCCATCTATAAGAGGATAGCTGAAACAGCTTTAAACAACCGATACATCTAATCTCATCTAGTTCTCCCATTCACTGATAGATGGCGTTATTTTAAATTATCGCCATTCGTTACACTGCCCCCCTCTTACACGTGTTCGTCTCGAACATCGTTGGACCCATAGTAACGAGCCAACTGGTCCACATGAACTATCTTCGGTGCACCTCGCGACCCCTTCTGGATTCGATAGGTGACGTCGTTCATCCTGGTAATTATGCGATATGGCCCGTCCCATCTGGCTTGTAACTTAGGCAATTTGCCTTTGCTTCGTACTGGGTTATGAAGCCACACCAATGATCCCTCATCGAAGCCTTTGTTGTTTGCCTTCCGGTCGTAGCGAGTCTTCATCTTCTCAGACATCTGTTGTCCTGACTCCCTGATGTGCTCATATACATCGTTCATCTTGTTGCGTAGCTCGGTCGCGTAATCTGTTATATTGCGTGGAGATTCTGGTGGAATACCGGTGATTAAGTCTGCTGGTAAACGGAGTTCTTTTCGAAAATTGGCAAAAGCTGGTGTTATTCCTGTGGTTTCGTGAACCGCACTGCGATATGACAGGAGAAACGGTTGGATGTGCTTGTCCCAATCTCTTTGTTTGCTCTCCACGACCTTCGCCAGGTACCTTTCCAGGGATTGGTTAAATCGTTTAACCATGCCATCTGATTGCGGATGATAAGCCGTGGTCCTGGTTTTATGTGCACCCATTACGCAACAAGTCTCCTTGAACACCTCAGATTCGAAGTGCCGGCCTTGATCGCTGTGGATTTCCAAGGGCACCCCGAACCGACAAAAGACTTCATGCACCAGCTTTCGGCCACTGTGGTAGCTTCTTGATTTGGAATTGCAAACACTTCAGGCCACGTTGTGAAGTAATCCATCACAACCAAGAAGTATTTGTTGCCGTTCTGGCTCTCAGAAAATGGTCCAGCGATATCCAATGCTATACGCTCCCATGGAGCTCCTACATTGTACACCTTTAATGCACCTCTGCTACGAGTGTGTGGCCCCTACACAGCCGCACAACTTGTGCATTTGCGGCACCAATCCTCGACGTCATCCCGACAGTGGAGCCAATAAAACCGCTCTCGGATCTTAGTAAGCGTCTTCTTAACTCCCAATTGACCTCCCGAAGCACCATTGTGATAGAGCTGCAAGACTTCCGGCACCTTAGTTTTAGGCACTACCATTTGTAAATGGCACTGGTTACCGCGAGCGTTTTCCCATTTGCGGCACGGAACTCCATCCTGGACAACCAAGCATTCCCACTGTGCCCAATAACTCTTGGTGATAGGTCTCATTGCTGCGATATCACTCCATTTGGGCCTAGGAGCGTCTGATTTCTTCCATTCGAGAATCGGCTGTATGTCCTTGTCGTCTTGCTGAGCACTCTGCAAAGCTTCTTTCCATTCGTCGCTCAGATCTGTCTTCAACATCCTCACTAACGCTGCCTGCTTTGCTTCCTGTCGGGTACAGTGCTTGCACTGGTCGGGACACGGCCTACGCGATGGGGCATCTGCGTTACCATGGGACTTACCGCTGCGATGTTGTATTACAAAATCAAACTCTTGCAGTAGTTCAATCCATCTGGCTACTTGTCCTTCTGGGTCCTTAAATTGAAGTAGCCATTTCAGCGCAGCGTGGTCGGTTCGCAGGTGGAATTTACGCCACAACAAATATTTGTTGAAATGCTGCAATGTCTTTACTACAGCCAAAAGTTCCCGCCGGGTGACGCAGTAGTTTCTTTCAGGTTTGGATAAAGCCTTGCTGAAGTATGCTATAACAACTTCTTGATCACCCTTCCTCTGTGACAGCACGCCGCCAATTCCGGTGTTACTTGCATCTGTGTCAACTATGAATTCATGCTCATTGTCACGGTAGCCTAGAATAGGTGCAGTACACAGATGTTTCTTGAGCTTCTGGAATGCAACTTCACAGCTCTCATTCCAACAAAACTGCACTCTGTCTTCGGTGAGCTTATGAAGAGGTCGAGAAATGTCAGCAAAGTTCTTCACAAACCATCTATAGTAGGAGCATAATCCGAGGAATGCTCTGACCTGCGTTTTGTTCTCTGGAACTGGCCACTCTTTAACGGCAATGATCTTATCCGGGTCGGTTTGAATACCGTTCTCCGAGACCACATGTCCTAGAAAGTTCACTTTCCGTCTGAATAACGCGCATTTCTTCGGACTCAGCTTCAAATTAGCTCCTCGTATCTTTGACAGCACTTGCTCCAAGTTTCGAAGGTGATCCTGGAAGGTGCGCCCGACGATGATGATGTCATCCAAGTAGACCAGGCAGGCGTCTCCAAATAGTCCCATGAGCACTCGCTCCATCAGTCTCTCAAAAGTAGCCGGAGCGTTGCACAATCCAAAGGGCATGACGTTAAATTGCCATAATCCTTTGCCTGTGGAGAATGCCATCTTCTCCTTGTTTCGAGGATCTATTTCCACCTGCCAGTAGCCACTTTTTAGATCTAAGGTAGAAAACCACTTCATCCCCGTCAGCGTATCCAGTGTGTCATCGATCCTTGGCAGCGGGTAGCTGTCCTTCTTCGTGATGTCATTTAATCGGCGGTAGTCTACACAGAAGCGCATGCTGCCATCTTTATTCTTAACTAGCACCACCGGAGAACACCACGGGCTGGACGAAGGCTCGATTACGCCTTCCTTCACCATACCGTCGATCATAGCTTCCACTTCACGTTCCCGTGCCACTGGCACACGTCTTGGTCGCTGGCGAATCGGTGCTTCACTTCCCGTGTTTATTTTGTGCTGAACTAGTGCTGTCTTCCCTATGTCGGCATCACTGGTCGAGAAAATATCGGCGAACCGGTTCAACGTCTTCTGAGCCTCGGTCTTCTCTTCCTCCAACAGGGTACTTTCGCAGTCCTCTAAAAGAGTAGACACGTCAAATCGTGCACCCTGAACCTTGGTACTGGTAGGTTGCTCTTGACATCTACGCATCCAAGCCACTCCTTCATAGGTGCCCAATTCCGTCCCTTTCTTGAGCGACACTTCCTTGTCACTTGCATTCAGTGCGCGTACTGTTGAAACTTTGGTACCCCTTACCAAGGTTCGTGCAATCTTCCACGAGGCGTCTTTCACTAGGCCTTCGATAAGCACGCAACGGTTCCCTTGACCGGAATTCCCTGGTTAACAAACTGGTACAACTGTTTCCGACCGCGGGTGAAGAATGACATTCTTCAGACAGTACACTTTTCCTGAAGTTGCACCTTCCATGAAGACTTCTTCCGAGTCACACTTCAAGACTCCCTGGTTAACATCGATCTCGCAGCGATACTTTCGCATGAAGTCTAGGCCTAAGATGCAGTCGTCCACTATATCGGCCACGATGACTTTGTGACGGTAAACTTTGTTGCCTAGCTTCAGATCCACCCCCATTTCACCTCGGACGGTTATGTGCTGACCGGTAGCTGTTCTCAGATTCACACATTCATTGTTCCTGAAGCAGCCCCGAAGAACCCGTCTTGCCAGATGGAAACCGACGACTGTCCGAGAAGCACCCGTGTCTAATGTCAGCTTGCATGGTGTTCTGTTAATTTCGCCTTCGATGATCAGGATGTTCCCGTCACATGATTGCGAGATCGAGATACTTGGGGCTCTCCTATTACCAGCTAGCACCCGCCCCGCAGTCCTGGCTTCTACTCGTTTCCCTGCTCTCGCTGCCTGGCACATCAGGCGACCCCTTTGGTGGAGACAGGGTGTCACCAGGCTGCCTACGCTTTGGGCAGCTCAAGCGGTTATGGCCTCTTTCTCCGTAGTTGTAGCACCGAGGTGACGACACAACTTCCCTGATGCGGTGACCTCGGTCGTCGCGTCGCACTGCTTCCACCTCCAGAGCGTGGGCTAAGGCGTCCTTGAGGTCCCTGAAGTGCTCAATCACTGCTGCTCTTACCTCCAGGTCCCGGATCCCATCCGTAAACGTCGTACAGGACAAGGTTCCCGTCAATAAGCGCAGGCGACGACTGGTATGCCTTCCTGACCAGCTTTTCCACCTCCAGAGCCTACTGCTGCAGAGTTTCTCCGGTGCGTTGTGTCCTGTCCTTCAGCTGAGCACGATAAACATGTTCAAGGTGCACGTCACCGTAACTTGCCTCCAGCGCCTCCAGGAACTTTTCGTAGATGACGTCTTGCCCGAGTGCCTCCAACACTGTCAAGGCCCGGTCGCGAAGGCCTAAGGTTAGGGCGGTTAAGGCCTGTTCTTTGGTCCACCCATTCGATCGCATCATAGCCTCGAATTGAATCTTATATGCTGACCTGGATGACGAGCCATCAAATGGTGGAACCTTAAACCCACGAGGCCAGGGCGCTACAACCACTGATGTCGCTTCGAGCCCACGCAATTTCTTCTCCACTTCAGCAACACAGGTCTCGTGGTGGTCATGTACACGCTTCTCAATGTCGCTGATACGGGCCTCGTGCTGCTGGAGTTCCTCCTTGACCGCCTTCAAGTCCTTCCACACTGCGGCGCTGAGGTCCTTCATGAGCACCAGCTGTTCCTCCAGACGGCGGGTGTGCTCTTCCTTGTCGCGCTGCAGCTGTTCCTCTAGGCGGCGCGCGTGCTCCTCTTGACGGCGAGCCTGCTCCTGTTGACGGCGGTCCTGCTCCTCTTGACGGCGAGCCTGCTCCTCCTTGTCGCGCTGTAGCTGTTCCTCCAGGCGGTGCGCGTGCTCCTCTTGACGGCGAGCCTGCTCCTGTTGACGGCGGTCCTGCTCCTCTTGACGGCGAGCCTGCTCCTCCTTGTCCCGCTGTAGCTGTTCCTCCAGGCGGCGCGCGTGCTCCCCTTGACGGCGAGCTTGCTCCTCCTGACGGCGAGCCTGCTCCTCCTGACGGCGGGCCTGCTCCTCCTGACGGCGGGCCTGCTCCTGCATGAACGCCATCAGAGCCGCGATGTCGGGCACCGTCACGGAGTGTGTGGCGCTTGCAGGCTCCACTGCAGCCGCGGAGTCGCCTGGTCCACCAGGCGATGGAGAAGGAACGTCTCCGAAGCGTCTCTGGTCCAGGTCTTGCTGGCGCTGGTTCCTGGTACGCACACCTTCAGTTTCTTCCTTCGGCATAACCGGCATAATTTAACCCTTTCTTCTGACACCAATTTGTTACGAGCTGGGGTTCGGTGATAAATTATATACACGATGCACGAAAAACTGCACTTTATTTACTAACACAAACACTATACACACTTATTTCTGAACACTAATAAAAACACACTTATTTCACACCACTAGAAACACCACTAAACACTTTGACTTACTTCCCTTCGCTTGATGATTATCGCTCCGATATTAAATTGTTACTGTCCCTTCTCGCTAGTCTGCGCGGTATTTATACCGGCCGGAACACATAACTAGACTTTTAGAGACGATTCACGAAATTTCTGGTGACGTGTTCTAGATTTGTGTAATTGTTCTATTCACAGCAACGCCATCTATAAGGGGATAGCTGAAACAGCTTTAAACAACCGATACATCTAATCTCATCTAGTTCTCCCATTCACTGATAGATGGCGTTATTTTCAATTATCGCCATTCGTTACACTATTAAAAGACAACTCCCGCCCTAGCACAAAATTCTATATCGCGGGCGACTTTTTAAACATACAACTAACAAACACAATGATCACCCAGACTCAAAGCAATTTTTGAATCACACAACGTGTTCTGCCGTGTGCTGATCGAATCCACAACAATGGGCGCTGTGTGAGGAAAAGGAAAGTGGTGAGGCGGCCGCTTAAACCACTATGGCAACCGTGCAGTTACAACTGACAAAAGAATAAAAACCATAACATAATTCGAAAGTCCTAGCTCATAATATTAGTCCTAAATTTTCATATTACTCAGATACCCTAGTTTTAGGAAACAGTTCTAAAACAAACTTGGGGCAAAATGAGTTCCGCTTACATTTCCAGTGGTAACGTTTTCAGTTTGCTCGCTCACATTTTTGATAATTCACTTTGATGGTAGCTCAAACATTATGCTTCTATTTGCACGTTCAAATCTGGCTTTTGGATTGCTAATTTTAGAAGATTTCTTATTGAAAACGTTTGATTTCATTACAATGGTAATATTATGTTAATTATAGGCTTTTGTTATCTTATGGTGTACTAAGTATTTCAATCATTAACAAAGATAACTGCTAAATAAAGATACACTCTGAATTTTGATGATAAATCTTATAAATCTGAATAAAGACGCGAGATCTCCGTATTTAGAATAGGTACACAGAGAAGAGAGATATACGCAAAGAAAGAGATAACACACGGACAGACAGGCAGATATAGCGAATCTACATATTTTATGGGTTCCGTTTTTGCCATTTTTGGCTACGGAACCTTAAATAAGAGGCTACCAAGGAAATTCTCGAATCAAATAGATTTTTGGGAAGAGACGGAAAACTCAATATCAAGACCTATACCAACCCGTCTGGCCAGCGTAATGTAATAGGTCAAATCTCTTTTTCACTGATAAGGCTATTGAACGACAATCATGAGCCCGTGCCCACTAGTCGACTTCTAAAGGGTGTATGGTAGTCCCTGTTTTCTTCTCTAACTAATATTTCTATATGTTTTTGAGCATAATCGTATTGTTGGCAACTTCAGACTGAAAATGCAGTATGTTGCAATCGACGATTTTCTTTATGAATATTTTATATTATTTACTTTTCAGGTAATGCAATCAGGCGATGGCATGAATGTCGCAATATCTTAAGCTATCTCCTCACCACTTCAAGCTGTTCAGAATGTTGTAGGTTTGATCGCCATATTTTGCGTGATTTGAATATCTTCAGCGTAGGTTCCCTATGTCTGCTGGCTGTTGATTTGTAAAGTCGACCGAAATACTCGAATAGTAATGATTGCGGACGTAACAAAAATTGTTCATATGGAATTATTATTTTAACCATACCTCAAAAATAAACTACGCAAATAATTTTATTCACGATAAAATATTTTCTTCTCACTTTTGCTCAATGTCCAAGTAAAAACGTTATTTATTTTTTATGATCCAACGAAATCCACGGCAATCTTGCTTACATTACTTACAAAACAAAATCCATCCTTTTACCTCTTTCTAAATCCGCGTGGAACAAAATGTGGAAAAACTTGAACACAAAACAGCGAACAGGTAGATCTTCCCACACGTATCATGCAGTGGACCACAACAGAACAAACCGCATTTGTTCCAAACGGAACAACTTTGTACCTAAAAGGACAGCAATATGATAATAAAACATAGTGAATACAACCACTTACGGGGTTATAAATCAAACGGTGTAAAGTATTGTGCTTGTTTGCTAAGGGCTAGTTCGTATTAGGCGAAGCATTTTCTATCTGTAAGTACACTTTATAAAAATTCTAGTAGACCATTGAGTGCATTAATGGTGTTAAGATTTCAATGGTCACAACTTCACTGCGCCGAGTTAGAAACGTTTTTATACTTATAACAAATATCGTCCTTGTCTTCTTCTCACCTCCCCTGCGGGGGTGGTGGGACACCTATTGGAAATTACTTCCTGCAGTTGGTCTTCAACTCGGCCCATTGCTATGGGTGGTCATTGGCGTTGCCGCCCCGAGGCTGACCAGCCGGGTACTCACCCGGCTGGTCAGCCTGTCCCCCGCTGGGGGAGGGCCCAGTTAGTTGCCTTCAAGGAGACGACGGTCGGTTTTCGGTCTGCTGATGGTTTGATGGAGAGTCCCCGCTCGAGGGAACCGGGATCAGTTCTCAAGCAGGGCGCTTCAATCTCCTCCTGATCAGAGTCGTGGTGTCTGGATGGGGGAGATGAGCATTGTTGACGAGATAGGGATGCTCAGAGCGATCTGCTCGCTCGAACATACGAGCCAGACCGCTGACGAATCCCTCGATTGGCTCTTAATTGAGGCCTCATGGATGGTCGCATTTCTCAGATGGCTGGGCGCGTCGATCGCCAGGCGAAGGCACACGAACTCCACCCGCTGCAGTCGCTGCCAAGTGGTCCTCGCTGTCATGTTGCACCAGCCCGGCTCCGCATAAGTGAGGCGCGACCAGATATATGTTTTGTAGAGAGCCATTGCAAATATAGTAAACTCTTTCCAAGTTACACAATTTGTACAAGTAATTGTAAGAGTATGTAACAAGTGTCAGTCGGAATAGTAATCAATGTAAATAGAATTTGTCCCTTATTGAACACATTTTACAAAAATCCATTCGTATTTTTTGAGTTTACCGTGTTCATACAGGCAGACAAGACGAAAATCCAACTTCATTTTATGATAAATATTATATATATATTTTTGTACCTATATACGAGAATAACTATTTACTTGTATCAATATTGAAAAATAATTTGTAGTTAGAGGTATGCGACTAGTAGTAGAAGGAACTTCATTATTATTTTACTAGAGGATGCCCGCAGCTGCTCCCACACATTATTTTGTTTTATTTTAACACGTTAACAGTGCAGATATAAATTATTCTAATACCCCCCACGTGCAAATAAGTTTTGCGGAAATTTGATAAGATAAGCATAGGTAATGACTTATGACATATAACATACGAAAAAGCAAAAATAGAATTCCCCTTATCATTCTTTTTTGTATTTTTCAGGTGGGCCACATGTGGTGCACTCACGTACACGCTATAGATTTCGTGCCCCATATATGTGCCACTCACGTGTACTTTGTTCTCATTCATAAAAATGTGGGTAGAATCTAACATTTATGCCGACCCATTATACGATAACGCGCGTATGAGTAAAAATTTTCAAAACTAAGTAAGTTTTTACGAATTCGTGACGCTCCGGTCATAGCAAGTGTTGTCGATTTCTTTTATTTTGGATTTCATGTTGGTTCATTATGAAACGTTCGAGGCCGATATCTTCATTGCTTTTTACGGAAGAGGAGTTTGGCGGATAGCGATGGTGAAGAAAATGTTGTAGAACAATTGGAGGAGTCAAAATATAGCTGTTACAATAATTAGTTCATTCGTTATTTCAGCTTTTAATTATTTTTTTCTATAAAAAAGTGGTTTCGTTTCCTTTCGATTGCCTGGTAACACTGACGAAATTTTGGTCGGTTTTTTGGACATTTTACTATATGGTTCATTGTTCATACGCGTATATCATAAAAACTGGTGCATTTGGTACGTGCAAACTCAAAAAAAGCATTCCATTGATATAGACTCGTGGCCCATTTGTGGTGCACGCACGTGTGATGATGTCTTCATAGTGGCCCACATGTGGTACATGCACTGTGCACGTGTTAACCTTTTCTTCCCGATCCCATGCGAATTTCAGGAAATCCCTTCTTAAAGCTCCCCAAGAGACGTACATGCTAAATTTCAGCTTCATCGGCAAAAATTTTACATCATCAGCCCTTTATACTGTCCCACTGCTGGGCACGGGCCTCTTCTCACTATGAGAAGGGTAAGGCCATAGTCCACCACGCTGGCCAAGTGCGGGTTGGCAGACTTCACATGTCTTTCGAGAACATTATGGAGAACTCGCAGACATGCAGGTTTCCTCACGATGTTTTCCTTCACCGATAAGCAAGCGATAATTAACAATTTAATACGCTCCGAAAAGTCATTGGAGCGTGCCGTGGATTTCGAGGTCTGTTGGTCTCTCCACTCGGCAATCGCTGCTTGCAAAAAAAAGTTACATATTATATTAATTAATTCATCAACGTCAAAAACATGTGTAAGTATCGTCTTAAAAATTAAATATATTATAACCAACTCCAATTTTTTTTAGTTATCATTTTTAGCGAACAGTTTGCTAAGTGACAACACGCCCTAAGCACCAGGATTGGGTACATTAAACTTAGTCGCGTATCCCCGCGTTTTCTGGCCGCGGATTTTCACTTTGTCGGCTTTATTCGCGAGTCTCGCTACTATCTGATGCTGAATACGCATGTTTAAGTTACAGACGATAAGCGGGTAAATAGAAAAGCTTTCTTTTTATTTGCTTTTGAGTAGAAATACTCTTTTTGATTATTATAATAGTTTATTCACAAATATATTTTTAACTCCACACAATATTTTATTCAAAACCAATTCATATACCTCTGTGCCTTGAAGAACAAGTAAAGGTACTTTGCTCAAGCTTTCGAACAGGCAACACTACTATTTATTTTATCTTTGTTAACTTAAATATGTTTCTGCAGTTTTCTTTTCACAATAAATCGCGCGTCGTCAACATAAAACTAGGCCACACCACAAATTTGATCCACAGCTGTACGCCACCGTACAAGTTTCTAAATTATACCATCAACAGCGGCGCATTGATCTCTTTCCTGAAAGGGTTCACTTCTAAGCCGGCCATAGGAGCCCAAAGCTTTGTCAGATAAGACTTGTTTGGCCCAATCTTTAAAAAAATACCACGTTATCAATTTAATCATTAGATACCCAATTTATAAACATATTTTCTTTCAATACTTATTGTTCAGATATTAATGTCAAAGAGAGCATTTTGAAAGGGCTTTATGCTTGATAGGATAAAGAATTAATAATGTTAAGTACTATTAGCACATAGAGGTCGACTCGGCCACAGTATTGTGGCTTTTCTTAGTTGTAGTCCATTAAGGTATTATTGAGACGATGGCCTCTTCAGGGAAAATATATATTTTGGAGTATCTAATTATTTTTCAACTTGAATAGGATTGATCACATTAACTTGGTAGATGTGGATTATTTATGAAAACTAGCTAATTAATGGAATGATTATGATAATTATAGAACCTTCAAAACATATATGTGAGATTAAATTACTGCGATTAGATAATTAATTAGAAGATATCGTTCCGCTTAGCCGCTAAATGCGCTTGTACATTTTATAGGGGGAAGTCCCGTAACGCCGGACGGCACCTAGTGCCGGACGCCTACACTGTCTCGACAAGTAATAATGCTGACGATTTAAAAATATGTGTAAGAGGTGCGGGATAACATATTTATACAGGATCACACACCGCTGTTTTCCAGTGCTGCGACTGGGCACAGTGGTAGCAGCATTTTGCTGTTTATGGCGGCAAAGCATTGCGTCACATTATTCTTAAGCAATTATTCTATACAAGATTACAAATTTACGAGTTACGAGTATTTTCAATTGTTAATAAATATGATGTGCCATCGGGATTCATAAAAAATGGAAGAGTATCCTAATATTCTTTGTATATTTTGTAATTTTGAAGATTGCCATGCTCTTAGTACCGGACACTAAGATGTCCCGTGGCACCGGACAGTTTACGAATGGTTTATACTTCTATGTTATTATACATAGCGTTATACGAATTATATGCACGAATTATATATCTAGTTAATAAATAATGAAAGTATATAACACTAACCCTGCGTTGAAAATCTGTCTAGGGATCTGATATCAAAGGTAGATCCTCCTAAACGTCTTATCAACAAACCTTGAACCAGCAGTATGAAGACGTCGACTAGTTTTGGTTCAGCAGTTGTTCAGATTATTCGAAAATTGTTTAAATTACCTGTTCCTACGATGAAAAGATTAGCAGCTTGACAAATAGAATGTGTTAGAAGTGCAATTAGTGAAAACATAACATATATTGTCACTCATAAAATTGTAGCTGAAGAGACAAAAATCATGTAATCTCAGGCAAAAAGGGAAAGAAATGGGCATCAAGTACAAAAGACCAACAGGTGTAAAGTGTAGACAAACCAAGCTTATGAAAGCTTAAGGGAAAAGAGGAGGTAAGCTAACAAAAAGATGCCACTATCTCAAATATTCAACGCAGAAAAAACACGTTTCACGACTAACCATGATGAAGACTGGTTACAGTGCTCCAGATGCCAAGGGTGGGCTCTTGAAGCTTTTGCAGAAGTTCCTGAATGTGGAGACGTATATGCATGCGATCAATGGATGATGTTTTACAGAGGCTTTAGATTGTAAACTAATTGTGTGTCCGGTACTAGGTGCCAGTTTTTACAATAACATTTTCATTATAGAAACTCAATTGAAGTTTCTGATTATATTTATGCAGAAATCGTATTTTTATATACATTCATAAGTGAAGACACAGAAATAAATTCCTAAGTGAAGTTACATAATTTCTAAAAATAGTTTTTATTTTATTTCCTAAAATCCTTAGGCGCTGGCCACACATAAAGGGCGTCGGGCGCGGACACGGCGCGGGCGGCTTCCTATTCCATGCAAATTTTATACCAAGTGCATAGAAATAAAGCGCATTTTAGGATACACTGAATGCCGTGGCTCGGGCGTAGATATGACGCGCCATGACATGATCCGTTTATCCTAAAATGCGCTTTATTTTTATACACTTGGTATAAAATTTGCATGGAATAGGAAGCCGCCCGCGCCGTGTCCGCGCCCGACGCCCTTTATATGTGGCCAGCGCCTTAGGTTTCCGCCACTGGGGGACATCCCCCTATGTTTTTAATTTGCTTTATTACAGAAACTAGCGTATCTAAATGGTTATTTAATAAGTGAAGCATACTCAGTTTTTTCGCTCCCCCAACAACTGCGTTGCCTTATATAATAAACATTTGTCAACGCTTCAAACATTTATTAACTTGAACCACATTAATTCGAAGTTCTATAGAGATCAACGATAGCCGAGGGGAGAGACCGACAGACTGCTACGCAGAGGGTCTCGGGTTCGAATCTACGGCATGTACCAATGACTTTTTGAAGTTAAATGCATATTAAATTGTTAAATATCGCTTGCTCGGTCCAGAAAAACATCTTGAGGAAAACTGCATATCTGAAAATTCTCCATAATGTTCTCGAAAGACATGTGAAGTTTGCCAACCCGCACTTGGCCAGCGTGGTGGACTATGACCTTACCCTTCTCATAGTGAGAGGAGGACCGTGCCCAGCAATGAGACAGTATATAGGACTGATGATGATGATCTATATTAATTGCAGCCGTCTATAAATATATCGTATACTATACAAAAGGTTTGTATTTCTGGAACCTGCGCTATCTGTGTAATTGACACCATTTACTGATCACGAACCACTTTGGCCCTACAAGTAATAGCAGACACGCTGAACTGATTTCAATGTATAAATACAAGGCGACAATGTAACCCTCAACCAGCCACAGTTTAATCATTCAATTAGCTGATTACAGTCGTGCGACCGCAGTGTATTTGTTGCACTGCTATACTTGATTAGGGAATTTATAAGAAGCTTTATTGCTTGTCCACAGCTTTTAAGCTTTTACAAAAGCCAGTTTAATAGTATATCAATAGGTATGCAAGGTATTTTTTTCTAAATTTAACTTTTTAATTATTGTTTTGGCTCGTCCCTAAAACATAGTTAATTTTATAAATACATAGTTTGCTAGTAGTTGCCCGCAGGCATACAGATATATGCAAAATCAATGGATTGCCAAAGAAACTCGCAATCTCTATTTAAATTGCTTACTTAAAATTTAAAGAAATAACATACATACATACATACATAGACTCACGCCTGTTTCTCCGAAGGGGTAGGCAGAGGCATATTAAACGCCCACTTTTCGCCAGTGTTTTGATTCCACGTAATAGGTGGCAAGCCTATTGCCGCTTATCGGGATATTTTGCCTCGTCCGTTGATCAGCAGGTGCACCACTAGCAGGTGAGGTTGGCTTGGGACCCTAAGTTCTTGGTGCGAACCCTATGCACCCAAATAAAGACAAATATTATTTTTATTTCTTTATTGGTGCCTTTCTACTATCATTATGCTTATAGACCTGCGTTATGAAAGAAACCTGTTTTCTAAATCTCATGTTTCTAGTTTCAGAAGTTTAGAACTTTCGATTCTGTGATGATTTAGTACAAGTGATTTCTTGCATATTAAATATATATAAAATCCTAGCGTTACTGACTGACTGACAGACACGCTACAGCCGAAACTATTGGGCGCAGGAAGCTGAAATTTGGCATGAATGTTCCTTGGGGACTGTAGGGGTGCACTAAGAAGGGATTTCTCGAAATTCCCATGTTAACGGCCAAAACGGGTAAATTTAAAATAAATGCAGGCGTAGCTGCTGGAATCCTCTAGTTAAATATATAATATAAATAAGGTTACGCTGAACATATATTGCTCAGCGTAACCTTATTTAATATGCCTATCAGTTAATTAGCATATTTCACAAAACCCACCTAATTGCGTGCAAAATACATCATAACTACGTAGGTAAACAGATTATGGTAATACGATAATAATATTATAATATCTATCAATAAACAAGCCAGGTGTTTAATCTTATCAGCAGCCTTACCAGTGTGTTGTTGATATCAAAGGGAATTTTGTGCAAGAAGATATTAAACAACAGCATAATATTGTGATAACGTCACTCTGTCTAAATATACGGCGGAATGAAAAATGCGGTAAGATTGAGCCGTGCCGTTGCAGGGTTAGCAAACACCGAGTATTGGGATATTTATTTTACTTAATATAAAGAAGAATAAAAGCCTCGGTTACTGTTTTCAGGATGCATTTGTATGAGAGACTAATATTTCTTGTCAATCGTCTATTATTTGATACTTAAGCTGTTAGGACTCTGGGAGAAAAAAAAAAAATAATTGAAACACTTCATTCGATCAACCATAACTGTAAATTGATTAACTTCGAGTCATCTTGTGAATTACTTTTATCGGCTGTTTAAAAAAAGCTAAAATTAATATTATTTGAAAATCCCAGATTAAAGCCGTTACAAGTCACCAAGTAACTACTCAATAGAACAATATTTACATAGTATTAAATGATTTAAAGGACCTCTTTCCAAAAATAAATAATAGTTGATAAAAATGTACTAACACCAAACTCGCCGATATTCATAATTCGATTTAAGGAAAAAAAGCATTCGCTATGAAATATAAATAATACTGGCACGTCATAAAGGCTGTGTGAGCGTCCAATTCCCTGTCTGATAACCCTCGCACGCCGCGGTAATTTAACCACTTTTGACTGACATTGGCATGGCCAAATTTAATTTAGACACCTCACACCTCGACCTGATGCATATTACATAGCCACACTTCGAGAACATTCATTTGAGGCGCCGACATTTCACCTTTTGTATTTTAATGAGATACCGCGATATTTTTTTGTAACACTCGAATGATTGTGGAAAGGTAGATTTTCTTTAAGATGATGTAGGGTACCTACCTACCGAATCTCTTATGTCAACATAATAAGCTTCTGCCTTCACCCGCCTGAATGTTGAATATTGCTGTACAGTTTATGTGTTATTTTGATGCGGAAGCTTCTTAGTAGTCGTATTTGCGTGACAGAGTAACAAAATTTCACCCATCTATCCTCATAAAATGTTTAGTTTCTTACAATAGTAAAACGAAAATGCATTTCAAATCGATCATGTCGCTTTTAGTATTAGTGATTAAATTCTTAATGCATTTTATCACACCAGAGAGCGGCCAAAACCGTCAGCCGCTACTGAGATGCCTAATGATCCCTTCGAATGGTTGAGCTTCTTTGAATTTGTCTTGTCTACTTGCTGTCTGTCTATAACTAATATTCGATGAGGAAATTACTCAGACCATAATGAATATGAGTAATAAGGGTAAATCTCCGGGCCACGAAGGTCTAAGTGTTGAGCATCTTCGCCGGTCCCCACTTACCTAGAGTGTTAGCATTATTGTATTCTTTCTGTATTACCCATAGCTATATGCCATCTGATATGTTACGTACTTTAGTTGTGCCCATAGTTACAAATGAAACTGGTGACCTAGCCGACAAATGTAACTATAGGCCCATATCATTGGCCACAATTATCGCCAAGGTATTTGACAGCATGCTTAATACGCAGTTAAATAAATACATACAACTGCATGATAATCAATTAGGTTTCCGCCCTGGACTATCAACGGAAAGTGCTATACTGTGTTTAAAGCATGCTGTCAACTACTATGCGAAGCATAAAACTTCGGTGTATTGCTGCTTTCTCGACCTTTCGAAAGCTTTTGACCTGGTTTCATATGACATCTTGTGGCGGAAGCTAGAAAAAACACAAATACCAACCGCGGTTATCAATGTTCTAAAATATTGGTATCGAAACCAGGTCAACAGTGTAAGGGCAGGAGCTTTGTCCAATGCGTATGGGTTGGATTGCGGGGTGAGACAAGGTGCCTTGACTTCACCAACGCTTTTCAACCTCTACGTAAACGAGTTGATAGGTGAGCTCAGTGGAGCCAGGGTCGGCTGTTACATCGATGATATCTGTTTTAACAATGTCAGTTATGCAGATGACATGGCATTGCCGAGTGCGCCACCATGTGGTCCGAGGAAACTTGTTAACATTTGCGAAAGATATGCCAACAGTCACGGTCTGGTGTAAAATGTAAAAAAAAGCGAGGTTATGGTTTTTGAGGCCGGGGGTAGAAGCCCTAAAATAATGCCACCTGTTTTTCTTACTGGCCACCCATTAAAAAGGGTTTATCTATTTTAATATTTAGGACATATTCTAACTCCTAGTCTTAAAGACGATAAAGATTTGGAGAGGGGGCGGAGGGCATTGTCAGTGAGAGCGAACATGGTGGCCCGCAGGTTTGCAAAATGCTCAATAAATGTCAGAATCACTCTTTTTAAATCATATTGTACATCCTTTCAGAGTGCTGCTGGGACTGCCGCGTTTTTGCAGTGCGTCGGAGATGTTCGCGGAGGCACGGTATAATCGCTACTTCACAATTATGCGCAAGCGGTGTGCATCCCTGGTACGCAGGGTACGGTCTAGTTCCAGCGGAATTCTGAAGGCCATTGCTGATAGTGATAGACTAGATTGTTTATACGTGAATCACTGTTGCGCTATCTCACAAGGAATGTAGTGCAACAGTGATTGAACTTATCAAATTATTTGAATTGTATTTATTTGATGTGTATTACTAACATAGGTTCAGCATTGTGTATTACTTGAATAAATGATATGTTATTATATTATTATTATTATTATAATGGCTGCCACAAATGTAAGAGACAATTTTAAAAATAATTTGCCCTTTTCCTTTATTTTAGGGATAATTATAGTCTATCGTTGGTCTCGCGGCATAAATGTGCGCGTGGGATTGGGAGGTCTCGGGTTCGATTCCCGGGTCGGGCACAGTATTATTGGGTTTTTCCGTTAGGAAATTCTCAGTAGCAGCACGGAGTCTGGTAATGTGCCCAGTACCGCAATAGGCTCGGCCACTATTACGTGGGACCTAAAAAATTCATGGCGACATGTGGGTGTAATATTACACCTCTGCCCTTCTCCTTCGGGGATACAGGCGTGAGTCTATAACAATATATATATATATATATATATATATATATATATATATATATATATATATATATATATATATATAAGTCTATAATAAAATGATGTTATTGGAATTTGGTATTTATTCGCTGTGATGATATTCGCCTGTACATATACATCAATTTTTGTTCAAAAGTATAGAAAGAATAGAGGCAGACCCCCAAAACGATGGTGTATCGATCTAGATGACTTCCAAATAGCCCATTCTGGCCCAGGACAGAGACGCTTAGAAAATGACAAGGAGGCCTTTGCCCAGCAATGGGGCAGTATAGGCTAATAAAAAGAAAAGGATTTGATGTTTTACGTATGGGACATGAGCTTTCCACATATACATGAGCATGTATACCTTAGAGCGTCTCGCAATTCTCGGATAGATCCGAAGTGACTTACAAAAAACTATTACCCGACTACGTCCAAAAGGGGGTCTAAAAAAAACGAAACAAGAAAATAGCTCATTTAGATATAAATGCAGAAAAGTATAAGTACAAATATTGGTGCATCAAGACAAATCTGACAACTCAATACAACATTAAATTATTTGCGAACTATTTAATCTGTAACCGTAACTGTAACAATAATATTAGCTACAATGTACCGTATAATTTAGTCGAATAATTTAATTAATTTGAGACAATGTGAGCGCATAAACACGTAAATGATATGTTTCTCAACAACCGTTGCGGAGCACGCCCTTGAATTTGATAATCAACGTTTGTATCAACATTGATATTATAGAATACATAATATTGTAATATAGGCGGCTATGTATGTCCTGGATGGAGTAAGTAGAGTTATACATATACTATTATACAACAGACTGTGACGTACAAGCGTATATCATTAACTAGCTTTTGACCGCGACTCCATCCATAGCACCGTTGAGGTGCACTAAAAAGGTATTTCTCGAAATTCCAATGGAACTAGGCAGAAACGGTTAAATGAAAAATAATGTGGAGGCGTAGCTGCGGGAATGCTCTAGTAAAGGTTAAAAGTTTAGGGACCTATTTTTATCCCATTTAGAAACTGAATCGTAGACAACTCAATCGCTTCCAAATATGAACAGAAAATAATAACATTTAAACAACTAGTACGAAGTGGTTCCTTAGATATGTAATGGATTGTGGAAACATTTAAAATATCACGTGGGCGGATTTATTTTTTAACACTTGATACTTTGCCGGATACCATACAAACGGCATCCTTAAATAGAACATACCATAGGTTTTTTTAAATACATTGTTGTTATTTTGTGTCTCAAAAATAGATATGCTACACAGCCTGCCACAGTTTGTTGGACTAGAGCCTCTCCTACGTTCCTTCACAATATCACTGTGAGTCAACAGGAGGATTTGGTCTACTATTTATAACACATTGGCCAGACGAATTGGATATAATATATCGATAAGTTTTGTTATCAAGTTTGCCGTTCATCCGCAAAGACATTATTTGTTTCGCCCTTTTTCTTTAGTAGCCTATTACGATACGTGCAGAATGTAATGGGCAGTGTCATTTTGTTTTCTTAATCACAGCGAGTAAAATATACGTTTACCTAAATAAAATTAAAGATAAAGTCTAAGCCAAAATCATCCATTCACTTACCTAGGACACAATGAAACTGTGTCGCTCATAAACGCATATACAATTTTGTGTAATGAAAAAAGATTTTATTTTTCTAAGGAGCTGTAACTTTTCACCTGATAAATAACTTTTAAAACTCAGTAATAATAATAAAATCACTTAAAATTAAAGCATGCTTAATTATAAATAAAACACATATTTTTTATTTATTATAACGTAAACAGAGAGTCTTGAGTACTCTTGTGGGAGCGTTTGATGCCCGAAATGGTCACGATATTATTGAATTTACTGCGATGAATTAGTTATGGTAGCGTTATTAAAAGAGTTTCTGATAAAACAAATATCTATTCTATGTTTTTATTTAAGTTATGCCCACAGCCCAAACATTTGCCTAAAATAAAATACGTTCAACTTCCGAGCCGGATTCACCCTCAGCGCCTACGCAATGTCCCTATTTTGACAGCCGATCAATCTGTATGTTAAGCTGGCTTCCTACGGTGCGTGGGTTTGTGGACTGATGCGCACCGCATCTTGAAGTTACCTGACTTTCGCTGACGCACCATATAGCTCAGTCTCTTTATCGGATATTAATTGTAGCAATTCATGCGTTAATACTTGGTAAAAAGTCGTCAAAATGTTCTTTTGCTAATATTAGCGTTATACAGCAATAGCAAGCTGACTACTTAGCAATGAAACTACACAAATTATTATCTTATTCGTAAAGATTTAATAAACATATTAAATCTTACATGTAGCACAATATAACATAATACTCTATAACAAGCAAACAATATTTTATCCGAACAAGTTGGCAGGAATTATGATTTAGAAAAAAAAACACATTGTAACAACGATTCAGCCGTAAGCGGGACAATGTCGTATTTTCAATTTTGTGGGATTACACAAAACGGAATTCACGCGAGCTTTGGCCTACGTCATGAGCATGACATGGCGGTAACCCACCGCGCGACAACCGCGCAATGATATAATATTGTTCACAATATAAACATCACGAAATTTAGAAACAAATTCGATGTGCGTAAATATATGTGCGATTTGAAATATTGTGTCACAGATTTGACAGGCGGCTGATGGAGGGCTAAATAATAAATGTCATTTATATTTTTTTCTGAGTAGTTTAAGTCTAGCTTTTTATTTTTCTGAAATGGTCTTATCGCATTGTATCATCTTCAAGAAAATCGAGAGCGATCAAGTAAAAATTAAATGACCGTGACAGATTTTTAGTGATATAACAACATAACATAACTTCACGCCTGTTATCCCCAAAGGGGTTGGCAGAGGTGTATTACACACCCACAGTTTGCCAGTTATGTTTCGGTCCCATTGCAATAGGGGGCGAGCCTATTGCCATCTACCGGGCACATCATTAAGCGAGCGATAATTAATTTATAATACACACATAACCTCGAAAAGTCAGAGGTGTGTGCCCGTGTGTGTGTATTTTTTGTGACATCTTCTAACACTGAGCTCTTAGAAGACCCATTTCCAGCAGCTATGACTTGGTTCGATATTCAGTCATTGTTATAGGTATCTACTGCCTTTATACAATACTAACATCAATACTTGTTAACCTTAACTTTCAAGTCTGACTGACAGACAACGAACAGCCAGGTGCACTAAGAAGGGATTTCCAGAAATTCCCACGGGATTAAATGGGCGCGCGTAGCTGCTGGCATCTTCTAGTTACTTATATTATAAGCACTTGATCATTATAATCTTCCTTACGTTATCCCAGTTAGAACCCGGGGTCCACTTTCTATTCTAACCGGATTTGACTGAATATTAGCTTTTCCACAAAGCGACTGCCTGTCTGACCTCTGCAACCCAAAGGGATAGCTATATTCATGGTTTAGACTAGTGTCTAAGCCATGGAATATAGCTATGAGCACTTAGTATTGGTGAATATATGTATTAAGATATATTAGTCGTCGTCATCCTAGCGTTATCCCGGTTGCATCCAAGACTGGCACGCCTTGGAGCCCGAGGTCCGCTTACTGGTCTAACCAGATATGGCAGAATATCAACTTTTCCGCAGAGCGACTGTCGTCTGACCTTCGCAACCCAAAGGGATAGCGATAATTTAGAATTACTCTATGGTTTAGACCAGAATCAGTTTATTTGGGGGTACTGATTCCCTGTAACGACTGCCAAAGATCTTCATGAACGCCGGGACCGACGGTTTAACGTGTTCTGCAAGGCACGGGGCAAGCGATAATTAACAATTTATATAATTTATTAAGATATACCTATTAGTAGGTATACGATTGTTATTTATTCAGCGTTTAATTGTTAAATGATCATTGTGTCATATGTGTTTCTACTTCCTTTGATCTGTGCAACACTAACTAAACCTGGTACAAAAAGCTAGCTTAAATCCAATCTAGTCGTATGGCATTACAGTGTATTATAAATAAATGATGTCGCGTTAGACGTGACACGATGATAATCCGTGACGCGTCGCTCTCGCGAAAGGATATGGTATTTATGAAACTTTATGAAATGTGTACTAGGTTATTAGAAATATTTTTACGCCCTGAAGAACTGATTTAATATCATGCAAGAAAATTCCAGAACGAATGGATTATTTTTTTTGTCATATGCAAACTCTTTTTAAATTATAAATAGTTAAATATATTACTGGTTTCCATAGTTCTTGAACACTAAGTTTTAATCAGTAAGTTCACTTTCAAATTCACCGTTCAAAATTTGAAGGAAATAATATCTAGGTACTATTGTGCACAATCCTTGCTTCTCCCAATACTCGATTACGCCGATGTCAGCTATCTTGATCTTAATGAGGACCAACTTGATAAACTTGAGCGTCTCCAAAATTTCTGTATTAGATTCATTTTTGGTTTACGCAAATATGATCATGTATCTGAATTCAGATCCCGGCCCAAGTGGCTCCCAATTCGTCTTCGCCGGAATACCCATATGCTTATGTTACTGTATAATGTGTTATTTAATCCAAATTCCCCCACATATCTCAAAGAACGAAGCTGTGTATAATTTTTCTTTTAAGTACTATGTATAAATACTATAAGTCTATGTCTAATTTAATTTAATTATATAACCCTAAGTGAATATACTTCATGTACCTAACTCTTGCTATGCCCAAACAATTGAACTTTTTAAGTTCCTCCATGACACACATTCAAGGACCTTGAGGTCGTCGGTGGATCTGAGACTGCAGATGCCAACCCACTCCACAAACTTCTACGACAAATCCTTTGCTGTTCAAGCTGTACGTCTGTGGAATGCGCTTTCGGTTGAGGTTAGGCAAGCTAAATCACTCAATATATTTAAAAATGCATTAAATAAGCACTATTTGTCACTTTGTTATCTAAACTTTACCACTGCTCTCTGCATTTATATAAATATATGTATGTTTTATAATGGAATTATATATCTTTATATATATATTTCTTCTGTGCGTGTGTATGTCACTGAACTCCACCTTAATGACTGGACCGATCTAAATGAAATTTTTTGTGGGAGTTCAAGAGGACTTGAGAATGGTTTAGATTCACAATTTAGTCCACTGGAAAATGTTTTTTTACTTAATTTTTGATTTGTAAATAGTTGTGGAATTTGGAATGTTTCACATTGGAACTGACGGACTGCGCTGCTATCGCAGTGTCAAATCTTATATAAATAATTTCGTCAAGGAGTACATCGAAACCTTACCTGAATAAAAAAACATTAAAAAATAAGGTTTCGAATCGACAACATATATCTGCAAAATTCGGATTGTCGAGTATTTTATTAAATTCTAATGGTTCTGACAGATAAATCAAAGTCGCCATATTGGCCACTTTAGCGAAACGTCACAGATACTAAGTAGTTTGTATGTGTAAATACTTTTTGCAGTTATATTTCATAAATAAACAATTATAACGACAATTGGAGAAGTATCCGCCCAATAAAGGAGATTTGTGTTTGGTGTTACCCCGAACATAGATGATACTAGAGAACCTCGAATTAACGCAAGCGAAGCCGCGGGCAAAAGCTAGTGTATTATAATTATGGATTGTTTGTATGTATATTATGTATCATTTGTATGTACAGGTAATGTATACCTTATGTTTTGTATATGTATATATATATATGTACCTACATATGTATGTACATTGTACTCAAATAACTATAAGTTTCCAGATATATTTGATCACTACACCATCAAACCTATCCTTTTCCGTCCATCCTAAGGTTGCCTGTAAGAAATCGCATTTTGCGCTAAGGCCGCCCGTGTGCATTTACTATTTTTTGTAAATTTAAGATATCTACAAATCATTTGTAACCATTGACATATACTCTAACGATAGACGGAGCATTCCCTACAAATATTTTGTTCAAATTGTCTAACGTATGACGTCTAATCGTACTAGCGCAACACGCAGGCGTAAGCAGCGCCAATAACTTACAGTGTCTAGTTATTATTATAGCCAATCAACAACAACCAGTCCTGGCATCTTACCAATGCGTATCCAATAGTTCTCTAACGCTACTGGCTGCTTATTGCCATTTGCAAAGACTATTTACATCACAGGAGGGATGTTTTCTGCCTACAATATTTCATAAACATAATAAGAACAGTTTATTTATGAAAATAAAGGGAATTAATTGCTGGGGGTTTATTTAAGTAAAAAAAAATATCTATAAATATATTCAGATGATTTTATTACAAAATAGAAAAATGTATTCGTGGGCGTAAGTTCAAGACTTGCCTTAGTTGCCTCACGAAAAATTCTAATTTTTTAACTTTATATTTATCTTACTATAAGAATTGCTTAAACATATCCTAATATATAAGGCAGGATTGTTTGTCATTCTGTAAAGATGCCCTTGCTGACCACAGAGTTCTAAACCTACACATGTGGCAGATTGCACTATGTGCTACCATAAGGAAACCAACCATTAAAAAAAAAATCTATGACGAAGTGGCCTGAGTAGCTTAGTCGGTACGGTATCGACACGGTTCGTCGTGGTCGCGGGTTGAAGTCCTGCCTAAAAAAATATTTTAAATTGCAGTTAAATTTACTCTAGCAAGAAATGCTCAAAAATATATTTTAATAACTATTCAGTTGCCACCAAACACAATTAATTTCGTGTTTTTTTGTCTATTAGTGGATAATGGAAATCAGGATCTGTTTTGGCCTCATAGTTCAATATTATTTTTGCGCATTTTTCTATAACTGCAAATGTGTACCTACTATAATGAAGTGTTGAAATATTCGTTAATACAGTTATAACGATCAATTAACCAAAAAATAAAAAGAACACAGAATTAGTGTTATACAACGTCAAATTGGTTTTATAACATTAATCAAACTAAAAATCTCTTAAAACCAATACCATCACGAAGTCTGGTCTTTGTCATATATTTTACCTACAATCACTTGCAATGTATTTCTGCATAGTAGTTAGTCTATGATCGTAAATGACGTCACATAAAAATAAAGAAATACATTTTAATGTGGTATTATGATACATTTAACGCTTTTATTTAGATAAATAATTAAAAATATTGACTAACGCTACTACAGATACAAGTTCTGATTCAAATTAATCGATATATCGTCGCCACACAATCAATAAACAAAGCGGACCCACACCGCAAGAAAGTCAAAGTGACACTAGATTGCTTTGCCGGTATGTTCATGCAAAGCATTTGAACAAAGTAAATGTTCTGAATGCTACATCTAGTACTTTAGTACATATATATCG
Organism: Euclidia mi; assembly: GCA_944739405.2. Classification (NCBI taxonomy): domain Eukaryota; kingdom Metazoa; phylum Arthropoda; class Insecta; order Lepidoptera; family Erebidae; genus Euclidia; species Euclidia mi. The sequence goes on from OX123188.2 coordinate 76,977,413, forward strand.
ATGTTTGTAACAATTGTATTTGCGCAATAAAGATGTTATCTATCTATCTTATCTATCTATTGTGATGGGTTGATAAAACAGGTAGATAATAATTATTGTAATAAATGTACGTGTACATCATTACTTAACTCACGTGATTTTCTTCGCGTTTTGGGCAAATAAATGTTGAGTTTAAGCATTTAATAGTGATCTCCACTATTAAATAGCCGTAGCCGTAGTTCAAAAGTGTTCTGGATTGTTCGCAGTCACTGCCTCACTCAATTTTTACAGCAGCATCGAGCTTCGCTATAGTCACTGGCAAATTATACCGGTACCTTATTTTTTTCTTTGGAGTCCATTGTGTCGTGCTGAAATAAAACACTGACCAGACCTGTGAACCAGACTAACCATGACAAGGTTTGGCCATAGAGCATAGATATTTATTAATAGAGGCGCATTTCTTATGGGCGCTTCAAATTACCGCTTGGCGGCGTGGCAGTCGCGCTGTGAGTCTGTGACAGCTGTCTCTATGTGTGCAAGAGAGACGAACGTTCCTCCTGTGTATCTTAACTACGAGAGCAAGAGAGACGGAGAACGACGCCAGCGCCGCCAACGGCGCCAACTACGTACTACACTGACAACCGCCAATTTGTCACTTGGAATCGGCACACGAAATTCTTAAGAATTGCGCTTCTATTATGTAAATCTGTATTCATTGGTTTGGCTATGCGGCTTCGGACAACATCGGCCTTGGTCGGGCGTCATCGGCCGCTAACAGTGCGCTCTGACACTTTGGTCTGGGTTGCGGTCAGTATCTGTTATCTACATCTTTTTATTTCACAATACGAAACTGTAATCCTGATTAACAAAACAATGTGCGAATTGAGGCATATTTTGCGAAAGATATTAATACTTTTTGGTAGTACTCTGCAAATAATTTATAATTGAATTGAATTTAGATAAATGAGAATATTTTGGCTACCTCTCACCAATTCCAGAGGACCAGATAGTATTCTAACAACGAAGAAAGAAGGATTTCTCTGAGTTTAATAACGTTTTAACGCGGCTATATCGTGTTAGGTTTCTAAAAAGCTAAAAGAAAAAAAAAGAATGAAAAGAGAACGTTAGTCTTTTCCTTGACCTGAATAAGCAGGCGGAAAAAATTTATGAACATCCATTTCTAACGTGTTTTAGCGGGAGAGAAAGTTGTATGAATTTTCATTTCTCATGTGTAATCTTATCAATGGCGCGCGCCTGCCCAAGGAGTTTTCATATAATTTAAATATGGAATCTCCGTGCCACTGACATCCTTTTGTGAAGAATAAAAAAAAAACAAAAGAAGCGCGAAATATCGGTCAAATTCTAAGCTAAATTGTATCTTACATGGTGTTTTACGTTTTGGTTTTATTTTAAAAATAAAGTATAATGTCGACTTCTAGCAGTGAAAGTGATGTTGAAATGACACCGCCTTACTTAAAAGCATCTGCGGAAACAGCTGTTTTAAACCAACTACCGGACAAATCGAAGAAAAAATACTACCAAACTTATGACCAATTATTTCATATTATTAAATACTTTCTACAATAAAAGTCTTTAAATGTTACTCACAGGTGTAGTATAAAGCACTGTGTAGCACTCGGGTGAAAGTCCCATTCCTACCTCGGGAGTATTGTGGCCCTAAACGCCTTCGGGCCACAAACTGCTCCCTCGCTAGTAATCGGTTCCTTTCCTCTCTCGGTGAAAACAATGTACTATTACTTTGTTTTATTCCTCAAAATCATCAAACCAACAGGTCAGAAACAATAACGTATTTGTTCTTTTAGGAAATGGAATGAGTTATAAACATCAGATTCTTGCAGTATCTAGAGGATCACTAGCTGATTAATGATTGCCAATACGGTTTCTGTCATGGTCTAGCGCCTAGAATCTCCTAAGTAAGTTCCATAACTATGTGTTTCTGCACATCACTGTACACAGCACTTCTGGTTGGAGAGCGGTATTGGAATTTCACTGGAGGCTTATTTGTAGCTTGTATTGATTGGATCACTCACTGTTAATTTCTATCGTACCTACCATCTATATACCATCTATAGACGCAGAGTTGATGAGAGATTGGAGTAAAAATCGGCGCAAAATCGTGCCTGATAGTAGCTGTTCCACGATGTGCTCTCTTTGCCCGTTTTCTTTTTCAAACATTGACACCTATATTATGAATGTAAGTACGAATGAAAAAGAGCAAAGACGATAAAAAATGTTTTGCGCCATATATTTTTTTAAATCTTTATTAATGGGCTTTATCGCTTAGCGATAACGCCCAGTAAGAAAATCACATTTAATTTACAAATCAAAATTAATATTAAAAAAATACAATTTATCAAGGCCTAGCTTTGCGAGTTGGTACAACATGACGGTCTTGTCGGATAGTGGTTGAGCTAAAATACTGTTACATAAACCAATGTCATACATTTTTCCTGGTCCTACCACTTCTCTTCTAATACTTTCGTTTCGGACACATTCCATCAGGACATGTTGTATGTCTTCGATTATCCCACAATCAATACAATTGGGAGATGTTAACTTTTTCATGAGAAATCCAAATTTGTTTGAAGGAATATGTCTAGAACGAAGCCTTAAAGCCATCACTGTTGTATTTCTATAAAGGTACTTGCCATCAATGAAGACTTTGTAATGGAGATGTGGTTGGATGGTCTTATACCAGATTCCTTTCTCGACTGACCGCCTATCAAAGAACTCTTGCCAAACATCGTTACAATGTTTTTTCAATAATTGTATGTAGTCTGAATATAATGGTGTTACAGACATCGGAACACCATCAAGTATACTTAGTTTAGCTAATAAGTCTACGGTCTCATTATGTTCAATATGGACATGGGAAGGTATCCATTGTAAAATTACCGTTTTTGACTGTGCTTTAAGTTTAGACATGACATCCAATATCGTGTAGGTATGTATATCTAAATGTAACAACGAACTCTTTGAGTCCGTTAGTATGACAAACTTGTTAAAATTGGCGGAATTAATATAGAAAAGAGCTTCTGCTATGGCAATTAGTTCGACGTGCATTACTGATATGTTGGAGTCCATACTAAGCTTGATAGAAGATTTTAATTGTGGATCAAAAATAGCGGCACCTCTTCCAACCTCAGATTTAGAACCGTCGGTAAAGACTTGATAAAAATCTTTGTATTGTTCATTTAAATAAATTTCACAAATGTGTTGAAGACTATGAGAACTATATTGTCGCTTCAATTTAGAAAGAGTTGGAATATCGTGTCTAATACTATTGCGTACATCACTATTGCTAATCCACGTATCAAGTGAGAACATTTCAAGAACATTGACTGTATGCATAGGCAAAGATTTAAAGTTATTATACATATCAAATAACAAAGGCTTTTTCCGAATAATAAAGCCACCGATTACTCTTAGTGCTTGGTTTTGTATTCTGTCAAGCTTATTTAGATTGCACTTGTAACTACAGTCATACAAAAAAGAAGCGTAATCTAATCGACTGCGAATTAAAGCAATATAGATGCGTCGTAAGTGTTTGGGATGAACACCCCAACCAGAACCACTCAATATTTTTAAAACATTAATAAATTTTGACGCCTTTTGTACTGTTTCATTAATATGCTTACCCCATCTGAGTGACTGATCTAACCACATCCCCAGATATTTCCCATTACAAACAACTTTTATAGGGCATTGATTAATAGTTAAATTAACAGATCGTGTACCAATCCCTTTTTTAAATATACAAACATTCGATTTTGTGGGTGATACTTCTAGACCCAAGTTAGTCACTAACTTTGTAAAATGATCTAAAGCAATTTGTAATTCATTAGCGATTACAGATGAGTTTTTTCAACTTAAACAGGACAAAATCGTCAGCATATTGAGATATATTAACGTTTGTGATTGAACCACAAATATTAAAAGTAGCAACATTAAACAGCAATGGGGATAAAGGATCCCCTTGGGCTAAGCCACGTCCAGTGGATCTACAGAACTCAACGTTGTTTAATGAAATTTTGAGGTATCTTTCATGTAAAAAAGACCATAAGTAAGTACATATTTTACTACCAATTTCTAGTCTGTCTAATATTTGCAATAACACGCTAATATCTACATTATTATACGCGCTAGTTAAATCTATAAAACAGCCAATCGTCGTTAAATCCTTCGAATAGCCCGTATATATAGTGGTCACTAAATGAGTTAGGTTATCGACACAAGACCTGGATTTGCGGAAACCAACTGTATTATCAGAAAATATGTGTTTAATTTCTAAATACCACTCTAACCATTTGTTTAAAATAGTATGAAAAAATTTGCAGAGACATGACATTAATGATATAGGTCTCAGTGAAGATGTCAGTTCTGGTTCACGGCTGGGTTTAGGCATTCCTAAACCCGGCCGTGAACCAGAACTATACTAGACACTATACAGAACTATAGGTATAACCCGATTGTTTCTGCACTGCGCGGGGACAAAACCTCTATTAAAAATATTATTATATATTGTGAGTAATACTGACTTCCCAATAGCTGGTAGATGTTTAATCATTGAACACGAAATATCGTCGCATCCAGGAGCCGTGTCTTTTGACTTTATGGAATTTTCTAACTCTTGTATTGTGATGTCTGAATCAAGTTTTGTATTTTGAGACTGAAAATTCGGTTTCGGCGGTGAGACAAAGTCGGGTGTTAATTCATTAAGTAAACTCTGAGCAGTATCCGAATGTATGAATTGATGATTATTGTTAAAACCTTTTATCCATCTCATTTTATTCCATACATCACAAACTGACGAAGGATAATCAATAGATGAGCAGAACTTTTGCCACGACTCACATTTTGCCTTTCGAATCAAACGTTGAGAATTACGAATTTTATTTTGTAGTCTATCATAATTGAGAGGTGCAGGATTGCGCCGAAACTCGCCCAACGCTAAACGTCTTTCTGCGACCGCTTTGGATAAATTTGGATTCCAGAAACATTTGGGTTTAAATTTTTTTCTTATTTGTTGAGGAATATTAATATAAGGTATATGGTTATTTGCGGCTGCTTGCAAGGTATCTTCAAAAACATTATAAAATAATTGAAGATCTTCTGGGAAAACAGAACTCGATAGTGTAGCCTCAACTGTCGATGAATATTTGTCCCAGTCACTTAATTTAAAATTCCTTTTTTTAACCGACTGTTCAAAACTGCTTATCTGCAAACCTAATTTAATAATGAGATGGTCACTGCCAAGAGACTCATTTGAGACTTGCCAGCGTAACTTTAAGGCCAGATCTGACGTAACAAACGAAATGTCAGTCGATGATTGTTGGACTACATTATTAACCATATGTATACGAGTTGCATTCCCATCGTTTAACAATACAAAATTATGATCCAACATGGAGTCATATAATTGCGAACCACGTTGATCAGTTTTATAAGACCAACTAACGTGATGTCCGTTAAAATCACCCAATAATAAAGATTTATGGCTAAATAAGGAGAAAACAGCATCCCAATCATTTTGTGTGGTACGAACTGTTGAAGGACAGTATAATGAAACAATATTCTCGATATGCTGACAATTAAATATTTTTATACACACCAATTCTATACCCGGTTTAATATTAGATATACAAACATGTTGTCCTTTTATAGAATGGTGTGTTGCAATAGCCACACCTCCTTAGCCGTCATAACGATCTGATCGAAAAATATTATAACCTTTCAGACGAAAGTTACAGTCTATTTGAAGCCATGTTTCACAAAGAACGGCAATATGAATATTTTCTTGGTTCAAAAATTTATCTAAAAGTAATGACTTTGGTTTAACGCTTTGTGCGTTCCATTGTATAATATTTAATCTATGCAGCGAAGCTGCGAATTATACTACTTAACAAAGATCCATCAGCAAAATGACTTACCACTAAAGATATAACCCAGTCTATTAATATCTTAAAACAACATTGGTAGCGCCATCTACCTTTCCATCTAAAACTAATCACATCAACGTCAATCGTTCCACGCTTGCTTGTCTAGTGCGAGCGATACCATGTTTCCGTCCCTGTCTCCCATTCCCTAGAAGGGGCACGCCTTTCGCGGATTGGTCGCCGCGATCGTCGACGCGAGAGACAGTCTAGAACTTTCGATTCGCAAAATACGTGTCCGCCATACCGTACCGCACCGCGCCGCTTCCGCTATAATTATTACCGCTTATACAAAACCGGTCGCGATTGAAAGTGATTTGTGTAGGAGAGTTAATCAAGCAGCTGCATCTCGAACACACCAGGAGGCTGCCATTTCAAGGAAAGAGGACTGACGTACAAGGTAAGTGCCCCTAATCCTTAGAATATCCTATACCCACTCATAATCCTCTCTCCCATTCCAATCCTGGGCGACCCAAAACTCGCCATCCTCTAGATACAGTCCATTTTCCTTCTCCAAGTCGCCTAGAACCTACGGTTTCGGTGTAACGCCGAACCAAACATTGTATTTTAACCTCTAGTGAATCCTCCTTCAAACATGCTTCCTTCATTTTGTTCCAAATGTATGTGAAAGATAAATCAGATTTACGTTTGTCGTGTTTATCTCTTGATGAATCCTGCCGCGGCACCGACGATGACGGCCGATCGTTGCCATACGCGTACACTGACGAGTATGTTACGTCCGAGTCCCACTCCATGTCGTTAGACTTTTTGTTCGATTGACGACGTTCTTTAGTTCCCGACGATCTCTTTTGAGAATGTGGAGTTTTACTGGCTGATCTCGGTTGTTGTGGTTTCTCATAGCTGGCAGAATTGTTAGCTGGTGCTCGATCGGTGTTAATGTCCCGGTGTTGATGAGACTTTTGTTGTGTAGCTGTTGACTCAGGACTATTGTTTACAGAAATATCAGCATTTCTAATAGTTTGTGGTGCAGGTGACGGTGATCGTGAGACATACAAAGTCAGTGCCTTACGATACGTACAATTAAAGTCACTCATCAACTCACGAATCTTTTTTTCCTTAATGTAGGCAGGACAATTTTTAACTAGCGCCAAATGGTTTTTAGAGCAATTGACGCATCTGAATTCAAGTGTGTCACAGTTTTCGTGGTTTTGTCCGCATTTCGGACAAGTGATCTTTTTAGAGGAACACATTTTCGAACCATGGCCAAATCTCCAACACTTCGAGCATTGTGTTACAGGAAATACGTACTTTTCAACTTTAACCCTCATACCAAAGATATATAAATATGGGGGCATCCTTGCATCTTTAAAGTTCACGCGAATAGCTTCGCTCGCCACCCAGTCACTGGTATTTTTATCATCATCACTTTCTCGTCGCCTTTGATTAAGTCTTGTCGCGGACACAATATCGACATCACACGATACATTAAGTAAAAAATCTTCAATGGAAATGTCTAACTCGATATTTCTAACTAAGCCGTATGACAGCCCGACTTCATCCGTTTTTTGACATCGCCATCCCATTTCTTTAAATGCTTCACATGAAATAAATTTATTAGCAGACGTTTCTCTATCAAATGATATCAGTAGCTTGTACGGGTTAACGTATTTTACTCGCGATATACCCATAACGTTGTACGTCTTTAACAATTTTGCGAACACAAATTGTTTCGGAAACATTTTATCACATGTAACACGTACCTCTTGTTTTTCCGGTGGGCTCTGAAAAGGCGTAGGACTCCTCAATATCCTTTTTTGCTGTCTGTTGACAGTCGTCCAGCTTCCCGATGAATCATCTTCTCTAACTCTTTTTATCCCTTGTGTATTGTCATGCTTCTGCATACTTTCTCTCTCAATTTGTGTTAACACCTCTCTAACTGTATTGTCTAATAGCATATCATCGCCTTCCAACATTATAAAGACATAAAGACATATTTATTTCTGCATTTTGGTTGTTTACAACACTTATACATGTCAAAACCCTATTCTAGATGAAGCCGGCTTTTCCTAGCTAAATGACTTCTTGAGAAGAAAGGCCGAAACAAACTCAGAGTCATTGTTTTTTTTGTCACTTCAATTTCTTTAGTCTTTTCTTCATGTTTTAAAGTCCAGACAAAAAAGGGTTTAGTATGCAAGTACAATGCAGGAAATTATCTGACGCTTTTGACTGACTCGGCCCACTGATGGCCCGCATTCAACAGCAATCGTACGGCTCAACCTTAATTGAGGGAGCCAGCACGATCTGTATCACTATGCCTCCACGCCATCAGAAGGTGTATGCATAAGCATGTCAGCCTAAGCCATCAGACAGGTTGCCACAACTATTTGTTTATATGTTTAATAATGCCCACATCGTACTCACAACTTTACATGCTAATACACAGTAAAATACATGTTGCAAACAATAAGTAAAAATAATAAAAATTTAAACAATAAAATGTCATATATTTAAAATATCAGAAAATATTATTAAATGTCAGAAAAAAATATTGAATGTCAATTTATGAATAATATTATATTACTTAAGTAATTTTAAATGTCAAAAGAAAATAAATAAAATAACAATGTCAAATCAAACAATGTCAAAACAAAATTAATAAAATTACAAATGTCAAATTAAAAATGTCAAAATGTAAAAATATAAGTATTACAAATGTAAATAAAAATATCATGTCACTAATTTCAAAATGTCAAAATTCATAATTTTTAAACTCAATTCCAGGCATTTTTGTCTGCTAAATAATCTTTAACTGTGTAATAAGCTTTTGAACACAAGCTCTGTTTAATAAATACTTTGAATTTATTAATACTTAGTTCCTGAATATTGCCTGGAATTTTGTTGTAAAAACGTATGCTTTGACACTTGTATGAGTTACTTATTTTTTGTAGTCTAGTTGAAGGTAGAACAAGTTTGTTTTTATTTCGTGTGTTTAAATTATGAATGTCGCTGAATTTATATCAGTCATATTATTGATTAATGCATGTGAACACCTGGCCCGGCCGACGGCGAGCGGCGGCCGGTCCTCGTAAGTAGGAAACAAAAGTTTAAAACTGTCTGAAGCTGTGATTATACACACAAACTATATACTGTATGCGTAAATCAACACTGTTTGCAGCAATTTCTATTCAAATTAACACGACATTATATTTTTAACAAAAATAAAATACATTTTCAGCTGATAAATTAGTTTTCCCGCGCTTTCCGTTCGGAAACCGAAAATCGAAATCATAATGAATTTTAAATTAAGACATTCAATTCAAAATTCTTTGCAAATTGACCACGATGGTGATCTGGTACTAGAAACAGATACCACAAAATTTCTTGGGCTCCATATCGACAATGATGTTTCCTGGAAAACACAAATCGAAAAAATATGCATAAAATTAAATCAATTTTCCTACGCACTCTACATGCTTGGTAAAGTTGCTAATAAAGACGCCTTATTGGCGGCTTACCATGGGTATGTGGCCTCTACTTTGCGGTATGGCCTTATATTTTGGGGCAATGGTACTAATATTAACAAAGTATTAATCGCTCAGAAAAAATGTATACGAGCTATCTGTAAGCTTAAATCCACAGATTCCTGCAAACCCCAATTTATAAATCTTAAGATACTCACTATAACATCCCTTTATATCTTCGAAATCTGTGTTTTCGTCAAAAATAATTTAAGTTTGTTTAAGCCCATAGAAAGTCAACGTCGTTCAAACAAGTTGCATTTGTTACCTGCGAAAACTACTTTTCTCCATAAAAGCGTTAATGCTATGGCGCCTAAAATATTTAATAAGCTACCAACACAAATCATTTGAAGTAAGTGTATCAGTGAATTTAAACATAAATTATTTGGCCTATTAGTTAACAAAGCATATTATTCTATTAATGAATTTTTAAATGACATTTTATTGCAGCAAGACCTATCCTCTACTTAGCTTTGTAACATTTTTGTTTGACATACCTTTATAATTATTATGACATTTTAAAATTGACATTTAATTAACTATTTTTTGTAATTGCATGTAATATTAATTTGACATTGAATATTATCTCTGTTATATATTATATTTCAATGATGCTATGTTATATTTTGTATGCCTATCGGCGGGACATGGAGCGCACTTTAGAAGCTATTGTATAACAACTTGTAAACCTGTGTTCACAAAATAAAATTATTTGATTTTGAATTTGATTTCTATATTTTTCTATATTTTACGGACTATTTGAATTTAGAGGTTTGCTAGAATGATCGTGAAAATGTTCGGTTAGACAAACCAATAAACGTCGAATGCTCGTTGTTCTGTTACAAATGAATGTTCAGGTGTATCAGCGCCATAAGATCAGGGCCGCGCCGACCCAATTCAGCGCCTGTGTGCGAAAACAATGAAGCGCCTTTTTGTCGTCCTTTTTCGAAAATAATGTTAACAATTAACGCATATCCTGGCCCGCGGCGCCCCTATCTCCCTGGCGCCTGTGTGCACCGCGCACATTGCACATAGGGACGGCCCGGCCCTGCATACGATGATATGTGAATATGTATTTTTGTAAAGTTTATTATTGAACTGGCACTGATTAATAATAAACCATGCTCTCAGTAAAGTCTTTTAGTACACCAGATTCCTTACTGTCTTACTAAAGAAAATAACAATTTAAAGAAATCTTCAACTATCATGAAATTTTTCGTACACTGTTTAAAGAACGACGGATTAAAAGGTAGGGCAAATGCTAACGCTGCCAAGGAGTTTCAAAATGCTCCATGCATAATCTAAAAAAGTGTAGTAAGTATCACACCTCTATATCTTGGGAGGATTAAACGGAGATGTATTACAGCCACATTTCATCCATTCTACTTGGGATCGCTCTCGTACAACGTGGTCGGCGTTTCAGCGAACATTTCTCCCATGTGCAGACACTGGAATGAACTATGTCTCGCTGTGTCGGTATATTGGAAGGTATGATTTCAACTTTTGCTAAAAAAATAATGTCCGAATTGTGGAATCTTATACTAATATATAAAGCTGAAGAGTTTGTTTGGTTGAACGCGCTAATCTCAGGAACTACTGGTCCGATTTGAAAAATTCTTTCAGTGTTAGATAGTCCATTTATCGAGGAAGGCTATAGGCTATATAACATTACGCTATGAGAGACGGGAGCAGAGCAGTAGCCTTAAATAACGCGGGTGTAACCGCGGGCATCCTCTAGTACAGTGATAAAGTTAGGCATAAAATTAAAACTCAGTACAAATCGTAAAAAAATTGTGACTTGTATTATTAAAATTAATTTCACAAAAGGTTCTATACGAAAAAAAACACATATTTACTCTGTGGTATTGAATAGGACCAAAATAGGACCAACAGGATTTGACAGTACGAACGGGTTTATAGCTGGCCACCAAGTTTAAAATATCTTTGGCTAGACCAAATTTAAAAAACACAGAAACAAATTTCTACAGCACCATGTTTACCGTCAGCAAAAAGATACAAAATCATCGTACTAACCTAATTGCAACGCCCTCAATACGCGTAGATACCATATTCCCAATAGCCCGTTAAGCCTATTCCCAAGTTTCTATATAACACCGACGACAGCCATCACGTTTACAGCTGAAGCCTGAAATAACAGACAGCTTTGAGCTTACGTACCTGAATATTAAGCTGCACTCTCTCAGTACAAATGCTGGCATTTGTTTGATATACATAGACTATAGTTATAGATATATATAAAAGATAGTCGTAAGATGTAAGGGAATCGGTATAGTATTGATCACTTCACTTAGAGAATTGATTAATTTCATGGCGAAATTGATACTTAATAATAACAGCTAAAAGATGATTTTATCCTCGTGCAATTTAAAGTACAAAAGGGAGATGAATAGTTTTATTATTTGAAACTGATCTGAGTTTTTTATGTTCCTTAATTATGGCGCCGTATAGCTATTCAGATGAAATACCATTTTTTTCGAGCATACGCCACAATAAGTTTTAGTCCTAAGACCTATGTACAATCGCAGCTCAAGTATCCTAAAGACAATTATTCAAATACTATCTATGGTGCATTTACTACATACATACTATCTTTCCATATAACTGTTTATAAAATGGTTAGTAAATACTTAGAAAATAAAGTTCAATAGATTTATCTTTATTTACTATTGGTGCATTAAGAGAAAAGCAATGCAGCAAAACAGTTTACAAAAGTGTTTCTACATATGTCATGTATCGAAGCTGCAGACGTTTGACACTGAATAAGATGCAATGCTTATGACGAATAAGTAAGGTTTATTTTGTAATAATTATTTCAAGTTTGGCTAAAATCAGGTCACTCACGCTGTATTTTGCTCAACAACATATTTTACTAATACGTTCATTGGTCAGTAAGGACAAATTGTAACAAAATCAGTAAAACGTCGTTATTTCACGAACCAAACTTAAAATTTGGTTCGTGAAATGATGACACACTAGAGCAACTTCTTGTTCTGTCACAAATAAACTCTCATGTGTGTACATACCATAACAGTTATTTTAAAATAAACAGCAAGTTTATCTAGTCACAGATAGCTGACTGCAGCTCTTTTAAACAGCTTTCCAGTATCTAAATTTAAAAAACCAAACATCTTTTGCGGAAGCAATTGTACTCAAAATCCGCAGCAGCGCGCTTCAAATTCCACAATGGCAAGCGGGCCGGGAAATACATCGGGCGTCGCAATCCCGGGCTAGCCGGGATGCCTGGCGAGCCGCACCCAACGCTACACACCGAATGAATTGTGCTCTTACTGTATTTAGTGCTTTATTAGCAGTGCCTAAATACAGCTTTGAGTTGAGTAAACGTTGAGTTGAACTTTGTTTGTTGCACAACTTGTTATTTCGATTATTTTTGTTGCTAGAAATCATTACTTATTCTTAGAACTCCTGCTAGTACGCATTTCTGCTTGAAAACGTATTGCTGTTGCTTGAATAGGAATTATATAGTAACTGCAGTTACGTAGTTCTGAAGCGAATAGCGCAATAAATACTTATCTATTTTATTTTATAACAACGAGCTACGTCTGGTATAAAAAAGTTTTTTATATTGCAAACTGGCGGCAAGCCTTTATTGTGTATTGGTCTGTTTTTAAAGTGAGCAGAATAAAACTATCTCGGAGAACAATTTTAAAAGCAGTAATGCACTTGAGAGATATGGTATTGTATTTTAGGCTGTAGGCTCAAATTACTGATATCCAAGTATTTGTAATCTTCTTGGGTTTACGCGAATGTTACACATTGTAATTAAACTGCAGTTTACGGATTTTATCGCGATGTATTGGTTTCACTAAGTTATTACATTTAAACCGAATGATCATTCGGTTTAAATGTAATAACTTATTTACATAATATTTGTCTTGGGCTATACACCAGGAAGCAGCTGGCGCACCCGCTGCCTTTTTAAATGATCTTAGGATTGCTTTGGATCAAATTGAATAAAAAAATTATTAATGAACTAGAGGACGCCAGCAGCTACGCCTGCATTTTTTTAATTTACCCGTTTTGGCCGATCCCGTGGGAATTTCGGGAAATCCCTTCTTAGTGCAACCCTACGGTCCCCAAGGAACATACATGCCAAATTTCAGCTTCCTGCGCCCAATAGTTTCGGCTGTAGCGTGTCTGTCAGTCAGTCAGTAACGCAAGGATTTTATATATTAAGATTAGCATTTTATTTTTATTACCTATATCAATTAATAAGCGGACGCCCACGACTTCATCGTCCTCATTCAGTGATCCCGCGGGAATATCGGGATTAAAAGTAGCCTATAACCTTTCTCATGAATGTGGCAACACGTGACAACTGAATTCTGAGCTAGGTCCTGTCGCGACTGTGTCCGGACCTGTAATGCATGACCAGACCGCATCACTTGGCGCCACGCTCGCGCCTTTTTTCCTTAATAGAAAATACTAAAACAAATACCCGATGTTTTTGGATAGACCTATCTAACAATACTTACGTAATGAAATACATTCTATTTGAATTTATTGGTACGGAAACTACACAACAAAGCACTTGAAAAAAATATCTTCCATTATAGGGCTTTTGCCGAGTTAGCGAGCAATCAAACGGACGGATAAGGTAAAGCTTCCTTGTGGTTTAATATGGCACCTTATATACAACAAAGGCATCAAGCGAGCATCTTAGTATTATACGGCTTAAACCTGTCACGTCTAAAGTTGAGAACAACACATCGTTACTTAGTACCTTGTGACGTCGTGCCCCGGCGCTTGCGAGCCTCGCTGCGAGTGACGCACTGCAGTGGGGAGCCCCCTCCCGCTCGCCGGCCTAATATATACCGGCGACACACGTGGTTGGGCCCTTTTTTCTGCTTGGAGACAACACGACAAAGCTGAGTACCCATCCGAAGACCTGTGGAGTGCTAACCTACCACCCACGCCCTAGATAATTGTCTAGTCGGTTAATCTCAAGTGTCAGTTTTTTCGTGTAATTAAAGCCATTGTGTAACTGGAATATAACGCGAGTTTAATCTTTCCTGGTGATATTTTTTATTTATTTCCCGTAAGACAACCTAATTATCTCTCTTTAATTGCTCGGCGAGTGATCGATCCCGGCTACCCCGTGGAAATCAATCACTCGTGCGACATTGGCGCCCAATAGAATTTTTAAATATATTTTTAAAACGTAGGTTGGCACTTTACAGGTGAGTGAAATAATTTCTTTTTCTCTTGTATATTTTTCTCCTGTGTGTGCATATATTCTGCTGTGGTGAATTGCGTACAGGTACAGTTTCTATCTATTTTGGTTGGCCATAAGCAATTTAACTGTGTAAATAACATAACGGTGATTTAATTAACGTCGGTCTAAAATCATGTTTCACCGCGGGCAGCGTGCCCAGCCGCCAACCGGTTCTAACCGCTTAGCCGTTGAACTAACGTGCCTCGTGTTTGCGAAAAAAATATTGTGATTCAACCTTTGAGTGACCTTTAAGAAATTTTTTTTTAATCCTTTACCAATCATCACACCATTGTATAATTTAGTGTATTTCAGCTTTTTTTAGCATGGTATTCGATTTTCTGGCGATATTTAATTTTTTTCTAGTACCGGCGTAAATACTTAGATTTTCTATTATTGTTTTGTAATAATGGCTTACATTATAAATTTCTCATTATTAACTAAAGCAGAATTAGAATATGAGACCACAATACGCGGCGTTTCAAAGCCTGACGATCCCCGCAAACAAATTGCTAAACTTTCAGTTAAAATTCCCTCGGAGGATATATTATCTTCACCCTTCCCACCAGAGGAGGATGTGGCTGAAGTGGAAAAGTCGTTATTAAGATCAAATAAACACTTATCTATGTTGGAAGCAAACTATACCTCCGAGCTTCAACAGAAGGTCAAAACCGTGCTACACCATTGTTTTCATCGACTGAATAGGGTGGATACCGGCAGTCTTGATATTAAAAAAATTGGTTGCCTGTAAAGTCGGTATACGGGCGAAAGTTTAACGTGACAACGACTTTGAGTGGTAAAATAATTTTAATGTGAATATTCATTCGTATAGTAGGAAGAAGGATGAAAGACGCGTGCCTTTCACTTTTTATGTCTGTCTCTCTCGCTCTTAGGCGGGACGCGTGCCTCTCACTCGCTCTCATTGTGAGCGCATAACGTGAGCGGAGCGTAACGCAGTTTCTTGAAGTGTCACCCGGCAAACCAATTTATAAGACGTTGTCACGTCAAAAATTGAGTCTGTGTGGAATAAATTTAATGACTTATATGCGAAATTACAATTAATCACGAGCCGTAGTTCGCGGTCGGATTGCTCAGTGGCAGAGGGAAACACTTCCTATAATTACGACCGTAAGCTTTTCTCGGAATTAGGTAAATTCAAATTTAACGGTAAATCATGTGTAAGATCTTTTATTGAAAAAAATGATGAATTTATGCCCTGTAGATCTATTCCACACGACAAGATGTTGTCTTTCGCTTTTGAAATATTTTCGGGTGACGCATTAGTTTGGTATCGTTCTGTTAAAAATAATGTAAAGACTTGGTTAGAACTTTGCGAACTTTTGAAACGAGATTTTAGTCCGCATAACTACGATTATCGGCTTATGACGGAGATTCGCCAGCGCTCACAGGGCGAGAACGAATCAATAACTATTTACGTGGCAAAAATGCACGGTCTGTTTTCGCGACTTAGTTCTCCTATCGCTGATTCGGAGAAGCTAGAAATGTTGCTAAATAATATTAGACCTTGTTACACTAATTGTCTGCTCACTGCAAAGGATTTTTGAAGAAGAAGAAGAAGAAGGAAAGGTTGATGTTGATAGTCTGGTCGAAGTTTGTCGTCTTTTCGAAAATTACCAAAGTCGCAGTAAGCAATTTTCTGAACCTCCTAAAGTTTCAAAGAATACTGTAGCACCCGATCTAGCGTATAATTATCCGTTTTCTAATTTTTCTTCAAACAAAAATGTTTACAATCATAATCACTTCAATAAATATAACTCTGTCGCCGATACATCGAGATACAAGTCTGTACCACAAGTCAACGCCGTATCGAGTACTTCTAATATAAATAAAACTTTTTGCGTGCGTTGTAGATGCAATTCGCACTCATTACGTGATTGCCGTCAGCCACACTACCTAATCTGTTTTAAGTGCGGCACAAAGGGTTTCAAGGTGTCAGACTGCCCCAATTGTAAATCTAAGTCGACCCCTACAGTTTTAAAAAACTAGTTAATAAGGATTGTGGAAAATCAAATTATACAACTAATTGTAATAAAACAGAGTGGAATAATTGGTTGGACTTTTTAAAAAAAATCTTTAATAGCTATCATATTTCCTCAATCCGTAATTCTAAAGTAGAATATTTACCTTACGTTACTCTAAAATTAAACGGAAGACCTACCACTGGTCTTTTAGATTCTGGATCTTGCGTTACAATTTTAGGTAATAATTTGCATAACTTATTTTTGAAAGACAATGTTTTGGTTAAATCGAAACCTTTAAGGTTAATAACAGCAGGCGGCGAACGATTTGAGTCTTTGGGATCGGTGTTTCTACCCTTCGAGTTTCAGGATAAATTGATTAACTTAGAAGTTCATGTTGTACCTGGGATTCAAAATTCCCTTATCCTTGGCATGGATTTTTGGCGAAGCTTTGGCCTATTTCCTAACAAATTGGAGTCTGTTTTGATTGTGAACAAGTCTGACGCTCAAGTAATGGAGTTGCAGGCAGTTCCCCCTACACATCTTGTTTCTTATGATCATCTTACAGTCGACCAGAGAGCTACCGCTGACAACATTATTTCAAAATTTACCGATATTTCATACGAGAAGCGGGGTCTCGGTTGCACAAATATTATTTCTCATTCAATTGATACAGGTGATTGTCCCCCTATTCGGCAAAGATTTTATCGCATGTCTCCCGATAAACAAAGAATTTTAATAAAGCATCTTGACGACATGCTCTCAGAGGATGTTGTTGAACGATCCGAAAGCCCGTGGTCAAACCCGGTCATTTTGACACCAAAGAAGAATGGTGAACTGCGTTTCTGTTTGGACAGTCGTAAATTAAATTCCGTTACAAAAAAAGATGCTTATAGCTTGCCTTATATTTCGGAAATTTTAGATAATCTGAGAGATGATAAATACTTGTCTAGTTTAGACCTGTCTAAATCTTTTTGGAAAACATTAATTAAAGAAGAGGACCGTTGCAAAACAGCCTTTTATATTCCCACGCGTGGCACATTTCAATTCAAAAGAATGCCTTTCGGTCTTACGAATGCGCCAGCTACTCAACAACGATTAGTTGATATTTTATGTTATGGCCCAGAATTTGAAAATAAGGTTTTCTGTTTTATCGATGACATAATCTGTATCACGTCCAGCTTCAACGAGCATATTACTCTTTTATTACGCATTCTTGATAAACTAAAAAGCGCTAATTTAACAATTAATCTCGAAAAATGTCAATTTTTTAGAGATAAACTAAAATATTTAGGCTATGTTGTCGACTCTAGTGGATTGCATCCCGATCCGGATAAAGTAAATTCAATGAATTCAATGAATTCTAATAGAAAAGAAGTACGTCCATTTTTAGGCGCAGCCTCGTGGTACAGGCGTTTTATACCGAATTTTAGCTCTATTGCTGCACCCTTAAATAAGTTAACATCTCAAAGTAAAAACGCACCTCCATTCTGCTGGACGACAGAGGCTAATGAGGCGTTTAATAACCTAAAGAATTGTTTGATTTCCTCCTCGGTGTTGGCTTGTCCTGACTACTCGCAACCGTTTGAAATACACTCAGATGCTAGCGATTTTGGTCTTGGCGCGATCCTCTGTCAAAGGTTAAATGGTGAGGAAAGAGTCATAGCGTACTATAGCAAATCACTCAGTAAGCAAGAAAAAAATTACAGTGCCACAGAGCGCGAGGCCCTGGCTGTTCTATCTGCTATAGAACACTGGCGTTGTTATGTTGAAAATGGTAAAAAGTTTATTGTTTACACTGATCACGCTGCTTTGAAATGGTTCTTGACCTTAAATAACCCTACTGGCCGGTTAGCCAGATGGGGAGTTCGCTTATCTTCCTATAATTTCGAAATACGTCATCGTCGGGGTTCCGATAACGTTTTACCTGATTTTCTGTCTCGCTCTTTACCCGTTTCTGCTATTGCTAATGATATAAATATAGATATTAATTCTAATCAGAATTTACCAGTTTCTACTAATGATCCTTGGTATTTAAATATCTATAAAGGCTGTTTAAGTTCTCCGACTTCCTTTGTTAACTATCAAGTAATAAACAATAAATTGTATTGTTTAAAAAAAACATTAAACCCTCTCACTAGAGAATTTCAATGGAAAGAGGTTATTCCGTCTGACCAAAGAATTGACATTCTAAGGGAGAATCATTCTTCACCCACTGCTGGACATCTGGGTATCTTTAAGACATACAAACGTCTTGCACTTAATTACTTTTGGCCTGGTATGTACTCCGATGTTGTCAAGTTCGTCAGTTCATGTGAACCTTGTATCACCCATAAACACCAAAATCACCCAAATTTAGGTCTAATGGGAAAACCCAAATCATGTCAAAAGCCCTTTCAGACGATTAGTATTGATTTGATTGGTCCATTGCCCCCCAGCAGAAAACAAAACACTTTCATATTTGTGGTCAGTTGTTGTTTCTCTAAATATTGTTTGCTTTTCCCCATTAAGCGGGCAACTGCAGAAGTGATAACAAAAATTCTCGAGGAAAATGTATTTTTGGTGCATGGAATTCCATCTACTATTGTTTTGGATAACGGTAAACAATTTATTAGCGCAACCTTTAAAAGTATGTTGTCAAAATATAAAATTCCAAATTTGCATTTTACACCGTTGTATACTCCCCACGTTAACTCAGTTGAACGTTACAACAAAACCATTACGACAGCTATTTCAACTTTCATAGAATCTGATCATCGAATCTGGGACACTTTAATCACTAAGGTTCAATTCGCCCTTAACTGCGCAGTTAGTGAGGTTACTGGTTATTCTCCTAATTTCCTTGTTTTTGGTAGGGAGGTCATAACATGTGGTTCTCAGTATATTGACATGGAATTTAATTCCAATATGGTGCTCGAACCACGGGACGGCTATGCCGAAACTTTAGGCTACTTATCCTCTATTTTCGAGAAGGTACATTCAGCTCTGTTGTCGGCCCACCAACGAAATGGTTCATCTTATAATCTTCGCCGTAAACGAGCAGAATTCAATGTCGGTGATATAGTTTGGCGCAGAACGTTTCTACTTAGTGACAAGGATAAATACTTTAGCAAGAAATTGGCGCCTAAATTTATTAAATGTAAGATTGCCTCAAAAAAGTCACCCCTACTATACAAACTTAACGACATGGCCGGTAAACCTTTAGGAGAATGGCACATCAAGGATTTAAAGTTGATTAATTACAAAGAATAATAAAAGCATAAAAACAACAATGTAAGACGCATATCTATACTAAGTTATAATTATGCATACATATCTATACTAAGTTAGAATGTTACAAAAGATACTTATCTTCTACTGAAAATTCTATTACGAAGAACATAAAATTGTTCTGGAAATTTGTAAACAACAAAAAGGGTCAAACCTCAATACCTCGAGTCATGTCGTTGGGAGAATCTAATTCATCTAAGGGTCAAGGTATTTGCGAACTCTTCTCTAATTATTTTGGTTCTGTTTTTGAGACTGACAACCTACCTAACTCGCCATCCTGTCCCGATCTGATGACCGTTGCCTCTGACCCCAGGATAGTTAATGTATTGTCATCGGTGTCATTTAGCATCAAGGACATTATACTGGCAATGCGTCAATTGGATAAAAACAAAGGCGCTGGTCCTGACTTGCTTCCACCTTCTTTTGTCTGCTCATGTGCTGCACAGCTAGCAAGTCCTCTTTGCATTATATTTAATAAATCACTCAACAGTGGAATTTTTCCGAAACGCTGGAAAGTGGCGCACATAGTACCCATTTTTAAGAACGGTAATAGGTCGCACTGCGAGAACTATAGACCAATAAGTATTTTATCTTGTTTTGCCAAGTTATTCGAGTCGCTTTTATACAATTACTTGTATAATCACATCAAACCCATTCTCTCGGAACGGCAGCATGGTTTCGTTAGGAACAAATCTACCATCACCAATCTGTTGGAATACAAGAATTTCCTATGTAAAAGCTTTTCAGTAGGTGGTCAGGTAGATGCTATCTACACTGACTTTTCAAAGGCGTTTGACAAGGTCAACCATAAACTTCTTTGCAAAAAACTCGCCGCCTATGGTATACAGGGTAACTTGCTTCGCTGGATTTCATCATATTTAGATAATCGGAGTCAATTGGTAGCCTTAAAGGGGTATCTTTCTTTACCAGTGAGAGTATTTTCCGGTGTTCCTCAGGGATCCCATCTGGGCCCCCTGTTCTTTGTCATATTTATAAATGACCTGATTGAGCGTCTGTCCTGTCAATGTCTCCTTTACGCTGATGACTTAAAAATATTTGCCAACATAACGTCTTTGGCCGATTGTCAGAATTTGCAGAACGACCTACACATTGTTTCAGATTGGTGCAATACGAATAAAATGTATTTAAACATCAATAAATGTTTTTCAATATCTTTTTCAAATAAACGCAACAAAATTTTACATAATTACATTATTGATGGACAAGTACTTAATAGGTCTAGTGTTGTCAAAGACTTGGGTATACTCTTCGACGATAAACTTTCTTTTAGATCTCACTACCAACATATAATCTCGAAAGCCAACAAGCTCCTAGGTTTCGTTCTACGGACAACAAAAGGTTTCAAAAAAGCTCAAAGTGTGCTTTATCTTTACTATGCCCTGGTAAGAAGTACCTTGGAATATGGCTCTCCGATCTGGTCACCATATTATAGAGTGCACATTAACGACATAGAGCGTGTTCAAAGGAAATGCCTTAAAATTATTTGTTACCGCCAAAAAGTTGGTCGTACGTACTTGAATTATGATCAGAGGCTGCAAAAATTCAATGTACAACCATTGGAAGCTCGTCGCAAATATTTTGATCTGGTTTATTTATATAAAATAATTCATTCAATTATTGATTCACCCGAATTGCTTTCCCATATTTCATTTAACATTAAATACAGTTTACGTAGATCGAGCCGTGTTAATCTCTTTGCCTTGCAAATTTATAAAAACAATATTTCTTATTACAATCCGCTGGTAAGAATGGCTAGACAATATAATGAATTAGTTACAACTAATTTACAGTTAGACATTTTTCATCCTAGATTTTACACATTTTTAAAAATTCTAAAGGATATCCTCTATCCCAAATAGAAGTAAAATAGTTAAATATTTCTTAAGATATAGTATTGTTGTTGTTGTGTTACGAAATTAAACCTATATTTTCTTATTTATGTTTAATTTCGTAACACGTGTATGTTTGTACATCTCTTCTGTCTGTTAACTTGATGTTTAATTGTTTCAATGTATGCACATGTGTGTGAGTGTGAGTTGCAATCTAGATCTAAACATAAGCTTTGATTGTTTTTAATTTATAATAAGATTGTAATTTGTTTTGTGCAATTTAAAAAAAAAATAAAAAAATAAAAATTACCTACATAATCATTTGTGAAGGCCAACAATGGTTCTTATGTTTTCGAGTCGAAGCTCACAAGATAATGTATTGTGTTGTGTTAATGATTTATGTAAACATGCTAACATAAAATTAATAAATGTTTCAGTTATAAATTGTAATAAAGTTTATTACATGTAATATTGTTACAAAGAATCTGTTGTTTATCTAAATATCAGTTATGGCTCAGTGGTTAAAAAGTTGTTGTCGGATCGGTCTGGTGTTCGATTCTCGCATGTGTATTTTCTTTCCGCAAATCTATTTGTTGAAATGCATATTGATTGGCGTATTGTTTTTCGCCGTGCCTTGTTCTGAAGTTCTGTTGTTATTCTTAATTCTGTATAAATTCCATAATCAAATTGTTATTATAGGTACTTTATAAACATTCAGAGTAATTAACCGTGCGTCGCGAGCTCGGAACAGTCGAATAGTACCTACCATTTAGATCGTACCTACCTAGTTGTCGTTATGACGCACGCGCGTTCACTCAGCGACGCGCCGATAAATAAATGCCTAACTAATGATTCACCATTGTTTACATTCCAAAGGTGTTTACTGGTCGTGTTGTAGTTATTAATTAGAGCAAAATATTTATTAAATTCTTTCCTTTGACATTGAGCGGTCCGGTCGTGTCTGCGGCTTATATTATTTTTGTTCACCGTTACGAAAAATCTGTTGTTACACCTAACTATATTCAAAAAGTTTACTTATCTAGTGGCAAAGGCCGAACCCAAGATTTTTAAGTCGTAGGGCTAGATCAAGTTCTTATATCTACAAATCATTATTACCTAATAATTACCCTAAGCGCTTCTCCATAGATTGTTATCTTTGGTATTGGGCTATTACACTGGCCTTGGCATTTACATGTAGGTATGTGTGATGAATTATGAATGATAAATGTTTATGTTCAAGTTCAGACTGCCGATGTACGCGTGAAGAATGCAAGCGTGGGTCATTATTATTTAGGTATCCTAATTAGCGTATAGGGTTGTCACTTGTTCAAGGTACTCATGCCCTTGTTTTCTCTAATTTCAGGGAGTATCTTCAGGGCTGCTACGCCCGTTGGGCTAGGGAATTTTCCTTAGGGAAAATACCGGCCTAACGGCCCTGCCACGACCTTGCCGCTCTGAGCGGCGGCTTAGCGCGGGGCGGCGAGCGGTAAGATCAAATGTATGAAGACGTTCGAAGCACGCCACGAGCCGCCGCGCACAGCGATAACGCGCGCGTTTTTTTTGGCGCGAATGGCTGCGCGGCGAGCGGCGCGGCGGGCGGTGCGGCGAGCGGCGGGAACAAATGTACTGCGACCGTGTCCGACGCCACGACTCCGAGCGGCACAGACAGCGTTACGCGAGGGACGAACTAGGTGGTTAAACTATTTGTTAAATATTTTGTGGCGGTAATGAATACGGAGACATTTAAAGTCGAAATTTTAAAACGGTCGCGTGTATGGATAGCAACACATCCGCTGTATAAATACAAAAATGTTAATAAAACGTTGCGAGATGTAATGAAACAATGTTTTACAGAATGTGATGGTAGGTTTTAATATAGATCGCAAACATTAAAACATTGTGTAATGTACATATTTACCTATTTAGGTTCAAACACAGCTACTATGAAAGTTAAAAGGTGATTTATCTACCTACTTAACGTAATCTACGTTGTGTAGGTACCTATTCAACGCCTCATTAATTGCGAATATGTATTATTCCTTTGATATAAAATACTTGTAAGAAATGAAGATCCAATGTCGACAATTTTGTAGGTATACCGTATAGTTACACAAAGATATGTTGGTTATCGCCATATTTATGGGTAACTCCGTCGGCCCAAATACGTCCACATTTGCCGCTGCGTTTACCGCTGCTGTAGGGTCGTGGCGTGCACGACGCTCTGCCGCGCCGCCCGTCGCGACGCGCGCCGCTTAGACCGATCTCGTGAACAGGCCCTAACGGGGGGGGGTGTGTGACGTCGTGCCCCGGCGCTTGCGAGCCTCGCTGCGAGTGACGCACTGCAGTGGGGAGCCCCCTCCCGCTCGCCGGCCTTATATATACCGGCGACACACGTGGTTTGGCCCTTTTTTCTGCTTGGAGACAACACGACAAAGCTGAGTACCCATCCGAAGACCTGTGGAGTGCCAACCTACCACCCACGCCCTGGATAATTGTCTAGTCGGTTAATCTCAAGTGTCAGTTTTTTTGTGTAATTAAAGCCATTGTGTAACTGGAATATAACGCGAGTTTAATCTTTCCTGGTGATATTTTTTATTTATTTCCCGTAAGACAACCTAATTATCTCTCTTTAATTGCTCGGCGAGTGATCGATCCCGGCTATCCCGTGGAAATCAATCACTCGTGCGACAACCTAGCTAGCTAAATGATTCAAGCGACTAAAATCCTACCATTATCTATTTAGTAAACAAAACCAGAAGAATTTCAGTCAAAACTTTATAAATAAATGTATAAAGCGATCATTTTTAAGAGCTGTTTTCTGAGACAAGATAAAACGAAGTAATGAAGAGAAAATTACGGGGGAAAATGGTGTGAGTTAATGGTAGGGGCATGTATGTGGTTATAAATGGCGTAAGCGTTGTGCCGAGCTGTGTTGCGTCGCGCTGTGTCGTACGGTTGATGCGCGGGGGCAATGTTTCGCGACTCTTGATTGCTGCACATATCTTGTCAGTGACGGTACTTTGATCACATACCTGCGCTTAAAGTGAAGGTGAACAGTTCAGTAAAGGCGTCAAGTTTGTTTATGCAAAGTAAATACAAGAGGTGGTGTGGATGTTGAAAGTTGGATTGCTTCCTTCTACCCAGACAAAGAGTACAAATCATAGAAAGAGAAAGCCCTATATTAGTACGTAGGTACGTAGCTTGATCACCAGATGTAGACTACACAAGTGCCAGTCCTAATGAGGATGAAACACATGACGATTGCAGCGGCGCCCGCAAAGGAGCAAATGAAACGGTTTTCTGTGTTGTCAATTCGAATGGACCATTGACGCTATCACTGACGTAGTTTAAAACACACTTTGCCTGTACATACACCAGGCCCACACAATTTTAAGCGCAGCGTTCTCGTACATAATACAAGCACGTATAACCCACTTGTGTCTAAATTATGACATTTGTCGTATGTCGCGAGTCGCTCAGCGCGGCGACCTCGCGTTATTAACGGCGTCTTATTAGGCCTCCGCCACCGCACGCCGAATACGCCACCAAATATAACATTTTGTACATCGAACTGGCTGTTTTTTGCGTTATTTCTATTTCTTAGCAAATATTCAGCAAAATTCATGAGAGTACACAATTTTTTGCAAAATAAAACTTAAAATTAATAATAAATTTTAAACTACAGTCGCTGGAAATAACTCAAAGAACTGAATTGCAGTAAGTAATCGATTGGAGGACAGAGCAGTAGCAACTTAATTATCTTAATCACCACACCGAGCTTGTGCTTACAGTCAATTTGATTTCTTATACTAAAATGAAGAGGGGAATGACCTGTATTTTACATATTGACCTGACAATATATGTTCATACGTTGTATAAGAATAAAAGACACAATTATACATATAAATACACGAAAGTTTGTTTAAATATACGAATATCCTGATAAGAAAGAATCTTAGCTAAAACAGCTTCATCTTCGACTTAAACTGGTGTTAATACACGCCTTGATTTCCAAAGGAATATAATTATGTCGTAATATGCCTCCAAATATGTACATACATACCCACCGAATGCAGTATCCATAGAAAACACCTCGACGTAAGTACAACACGGGTGTTGCCGCGTCCCACAGTGTTTTATGAAGACCATTTTTCGGACACCGTCTTTTTATTAAAGAAGCTAATAGATATATTCAATAAAAAGAGATATTTCGAATCCCCATTAAGCTAGCATCACTAGTTTTTTAGAAAAACTTTTTTGAAAATCTTCATATTTTAAAGCGGATATTTAGAAAAAAAGATATTCCTCTTAAACTAAGCATGATACGCAATAATAATGTTACAAGCACCGATAGCGTCTCTTTCACTGCACATTTAACAGTTAAAATGAACCTCATAACTTGACTAGAATCAAATTTAAGCGAGATTTTGGATTTTTAGATTTTCTTACTTTTCCCGAAGATTCTACCAAAAGTGGAAAAGTTATATATACAGAAAGGATGCTCTTTACTTTCCTCATATGCTCAATAAATTTCAGACCCCAAATCCATGGAATGTAGAAGTTATTCTAAATTAACTGTTTTTGGTAGGGTTTTCACATTTGTATGCCGGATTATTATGATAAAATTTTTATTCGATATTGATTTTATAACTGAATTATTTGTTGTAAAGAAATCAATATCGAATAAAAATTTAATCATTAAAATCCAGAATATAAATATGAAAAAACTAGCAAAAACAGTTATATGGAATAACTTCTAGATTCCATGGATTTGGGGTCTGAAATTTATTGAGCATATGAGGAAAGTAAAGAGCATCCTTTCTGTATATATAACTTTTCCACTTTTGGTAGAATCTTCGGGAAAAGTAAGAAAATCTAAAAATCCAAAATCTCGCTTAAATTTGATTCTAGTCAAGTTATGAGTTTCATTTTAACTGTTAAATGTGCAGTGAAAGAGACGCTATCGGTGCTTGTAACATTATTATTGCGTATCATGCTTAGTTTAAGAGGAATATCTTTTTTTCTAAATATCCGCTTTAAAATATGAAGATTTTCAAAAAAGTTTTTCTAAAAATCTAGAGATGCTAGCTTAATGGGGATACGAAATATTTCTTTTTATTGAATATATCTATTAGCTTCTTTAATAAAAAGACGGTGTCAGAAAAATGGTCTTCATAAAACACTGTGCGTCCCCCATGTGTCGCTTGTTTGTGTTTATTGATGAAGTAGACGCCGCATTGTCTTTCTTGATGTATTGGTATCGTAAAGTTTTATATTTACAGGTAGAATTCTCATCTCGTTGAATGATACTCACTTAGATGGTGATGTCCATGGATGTATTCTTTGGCTTTTTACAGTAAGTTTTATTGTAGTTGAAGTTTGACTGGAATGGAAAGGAAGTGTCGTAAGTGTTAAGTAAAAAAGTAAAAGCATAATAATATTCATATTGACTGTGTATTTAATAAATTTGAATTCAAACATGGTTTGGTGGTTTAAGATATCGTTTCGCCATAGGATCTGTTGATAAGGTCAAAAAATTAATATATTTTTGGTACCATAATTTTTCTGTTTACTTACTAACTTTCCAAAAATCCATGTGGTGACGGATTCAGAATACGCAATGTCACCACCCCATATCATCCCATGGGTCTCGTAAGAGCCAACAGAGGGAGCATATTATGCAGAGAACAGCACTGTAAGAGAAGGCAAACTTGATACAAACCCTATAACAACTCGTTTGGCCAGCGTGGTATAGTAGGCCCATTCCTCCTTTCAAAGGAGAGGCTTAGTCCAGCAGTGGACTGTTAAAGGCTGATGATGATGATGATGAACTTTCTAAAAATAATGAGCGATAGATTAGAATAAATATTTTTCGTAGCTCTGTGAGCCTTGAACCTATAGCTTATTTATATAATTGCGCATAATTCTAACTTTTAAACACAGCAATACATCTGTTTAATACATTTCGATGACGAAAGCTTTTACACTTCGAGAAACTATTCTCATGTCTCCCTAGATCCGACGTCTTAAAGTTGACGTGTGACTTCAACTACAATAGCTACATTTCAACTTATATGTGACACAGCGATCGCGCTTTCATTGACTACTTATAAAGCGTGACAACAGAGTACTTGCTGACTTACTTCACAAACAGAATTGAAGACGCCAGTAGGCATCAATTTGCTGCAAACTGTTGAAAGTTCAAAGTTCTCTCACGGAAATTTTTGCTGTCGCATAAGTTCCTCACCGTTACGATAAATATACGTATGTGCCATTTATTAAAAGAAAAACAGCAATGGTGAAGTGCATTAAAATGTCTTTTATTGTTGGTAAAATCTAAGAAAATGTTTTCATAACTATACTGGAATTCATACTAATCTTAATTCCTTATATTGAGACAAGCTTCTAGTAGGATTACCTAAAGTTGTCATCAAGGTGTAAAAATTAAAGCTTGCTTGTTTTGTCAACATAGTTACGCAAAGAGCTCAGATATTTACATAGAGGCGCATTTCCTATGGGCGCTCTGAAGACAAACTTTCTGTGACCCGAATTGCCGCTTGGCGGCGTGGCAGTCAAGCTGTGACAGCTGTCTCTGCGAGAGCAAGAGAAACGAACCTTAACTGCGAGAGCAAGAGAGACGGAGAACGACGCCGGCGTCGCCAACGGCGCAAACTACGAACTAAACTGGAGATAGTCCCCCCTTGGAATCGGCACACGAAATCCTTAAGAACCGCGCTTCTAATTGGTCGTAGGCTGGAATAGAGTGGTTAAGCGGCCACCGAGTCACTTGACTTTGCACCTAGTGTTGTAGGCTTGATTCCCACACGAGACAATACTTTGTGTGATCCATAAAATTGTACTCCGCGTCACAGGATTTATTTCTAGTACAGACGCTGTCTTTAAAGACATAAAATGATGCCTCCACAAAAGTAGCCATGCCATGCGGCCACCTGAGGGATGCCGTCGTTGGAATTGACAGCGCTTTACAGGACTGACAGCTTAAACCTTTAGACAGAAATCTCTATAGGCTTATGGTAGCGTAGTTTCCCTAAAATGGGACAGTAAACGGCAAGAAATTAATTCATAATTACTATTTTACGTACAACTAACTAACACCAACTAACCACCAGGGATGCTGATGACATTGCGAAGTGGAGGAGACACAGCCGGAAAGCGGACCCCGGGCTCCAAGGCGTGGGTTTGGGAGCGCAACCGGGACAGCGCTAGGATTATGATGATGATGATGATTTATGTACACGCGAATGTAACTTTATAGACTAATTATTGTAGCTAATTTCTTGTTTGGGCACGTTATAGTCATTGCTTTTCAATTGTCCTGGTCTTGGGCTAAAGGTTGAAATAGTTATTTGTGCAACAAGAGAGCAAAGTTTTTTTTTGTTTCGAGTGCTGATTTTGAGTCCCGAGCAAGCGAAGGATTCTATGATTGATTCACGAGCGTAGCGAGTGAATCAAAGTTAGAATCCTGAGCGTAGTGAGGGTCTCAATAGCACGAGATACAAAAAACTTTGCTCTCGTGTAGCACACATAATTTTTCACCACAACAGTGAGAACACATATTACTTAGGAGACATAGAAATGAACAGAAATAGATTGAATTCTGTATTAATCACTTGTTGATTTAACTCTTCTGGTGTTAAAGTACACTCTTCGTCGCTAGTTTCACTCATATTTTTAGATTATTTTATATAGGTATTAATATAATTTTCACCACAGCAGCTCAAACATGCCGCTGCGAGACAACAGTGAACAAAACGCGATTTTGATTCGAGCGTGAGGCAAAGTAGCTTTTTAATTTTTCAATCTTCAGTGCCACGAATTGACATTGTTCAGCCACAAATTTGAAACATTCGAATTTTACTGTGTTCTGTCTCTTTCACATGCATATAAAAAGTGAGTGAAAAAACAAACCCCTTCGAATTCGAAATTCGATTTTGGAATTCGACCTCAAAGAAAACACCTACGGCAACGCAAAAAAAAAGATATTTGTTTTTTTTTTTAATATGTTATTGTTTACATGTTTAATTTATTTTTGGATTTTAATAAAAATAAGTCTAATTAATAGTATAAAATTAGTATTTAACCAATACATTTTTATTTACAATTACAGCAATGATACATTTGAAAAATAAACATCAGGGACGCGGTATTAAAACGCGATTTAAAAAAGTAGCGGGAATAAAAATTTCGCTGATGCTGATACAGTAGGTACCTATAGCGTACCGTGTTAAATTATAATAATATATAAAATAATCTAAAAAGATGAGTGAAACTAGCGATGATGACTGTACTTTAACACCAGAAGAGTTAAATCAACAATTAAGTGATTATGCAGAATTCAATCTATTCCTGTTCATTTCTATGTCTCCTAAGTAATATGTGTTCTCACTGCTGTGGTGAAAAGCTATGTGTGCTACACGAGAGCAAAGTTTTTTGTATCTCGTGCTGTTGAGTCCCTCACCACGCTCAGGGTTCTAACTTTGATTCACTCGCTACGCTCGTGAATCAATCATAGAATCCTTCGCTTGCTCGGGACTCAAAATAAGCACTCGAAACAAAAAACAACTTTGCTCTCTTGTTGCACAAATAACTATTAACACGTTACGCTATACTGTATCAGCATCACCGAAATTTTTATTCCCGCTACTTTTTTAAATCACGTTTCAATACCGCGTCCCTGATGTTTATTTTTCAATTAATGTTAATTGTTGTAATTCCAAATAAAAATGTATTGGTTAAATACCAATTTTATACTATTAATTAGACTTATTTTTATTTAAATCCAATAATAAATAAAACATATAAACAAAAACATTAAAAAAAAGTATGTTATTTCTTTTTTACAATTTTTTTTTATTTGCGTTTTCGAATGTGTTTTCTTTGAGGTCGAATTCCAAAATCGAATTTCGAATTCGAAGGGGTTTGTTTTTCACTCTCTTTTTATATGCATGTGAAAGAGACAGAGCACAGTAAAATTCGAATGTTTAAAATTTATGGCTGAATGTCAGTTCGTGGCACTGAAGATTGAAAAATTAAAAAGCTACTTTGCCTCACGCTCGAATCAAAATCGCGTTTTGTTCACTGTTGTCTCGCAGCAAAAGCGGCATGTTTGAGCTGCTGTGGTGAAAAAGTAATTTATTTCTTTGTACAGTATTGTAACGCATTTGACGCAAGTGATTGTGTCAAAGTTTTAATAGTTTGTCTTTAAAAGCAACCGATGTTAGCCTAATGATTACAATATTAAATCGGACTTAAGTTCTATCGACAAGTAGTCATTTATATGATTTATTTCCGAATTTTAGCATAAATTATAGGGGGGCAATTCTCCTATTTTTATATGACATTGATATTATATTTTGAATTGAATCAGAAGCGGTATTCTGATAATCAAATGTCATTATCGTATAATTTGAAATAAACAGTTCGTCGTTGACACATATCGACACCTCCTACGTATAACATCATAACTGACAAAATGACGAAAATGAAATTTTTATATTTTCTTTTACCTTGTAACTTGGACTATCGTTTGATCTAATAAAAACAATATTATTTACAATAAAACCAAAGATATGAAGACTGCATATAATCGTATCTTCATCTTTTGCGTAGTAATATATCGTATAGCGCAACTACGATACAGTACGTAGGGAGCGGGATATCTGTGAGCCATGCGACCCAATGGTAAGTGTAAGTACTGATAGAATACGCGGGATTAACTCCTTAATGGCCGTTGTACGAACGTGCAAGGTAAGTGGAATGTCTTAAAATATGAATTACAAATAAACAGAATGACTGTCTGAAATAACATAAAACCCACACTAAAATCTCGTAAGTAGGACTTACCATAGTATGCATTGGTTTTAGATACTTTTGAACTATCGTAAAGAATGACTTACGATTACTTACGTCAGATTTTGTTAGTCTTTTTATATCCGAAGTTATACTTAAGATATTTTACATCGAAACAAAACATAAGTTACTATAGTATTCGCTTGCAAAAACCTCAATAAAATGATTAATTTTGTTTTTGCTTTAGAAAATCACCGACTCCTTTAACGCAGATATTGATGAGATAACAGGAACGGTGGATATTTTAACTGATTCCGAAGAAATACGCCATAGTATAAGCTCCCCCCCCCCCTCAAAGTAAGTAACAGTGTATTGGAATAATAATAGCACGTGTCTAACATTTATACCCTATCTTTAAAGGTTCAAGACAATTTGAAACATAATTTAAAAATTTAACTTAATTTTAAATTATAAGTAGTAATAAAAACTATACCAATTATACAAAATAATGTCAAAGTTTCTGTTTATATATACACTAAACCCAGGAAAGACAAGAGAAATATCGGACGTCGACATGCTGCCGAATGGAAAGACAACAAACGGAAAATGCTAAGAAACTTAGGCTATGAGTTTATGAGTAACGATGGTTCTGTAAGGCATTGTAGCATACTAAATAGTTTCTTGAAACTTAGTAATAGACTTTCAATAGGTTTGGGCATTTAGGGAACCGTGAAAAGCATGATGTTATGTGTGTAAGATATGTATGCGATCATATAAAATGTTTTCAACTAGTAGAACCTCATGAGACTCGCCAAATAAACTTCAAGATCCTTATATCATACTCTTAGCGTTATCCCAGTGTCTGATTTGTAGTTTAATCGAATTTGACTGAATATTAGCTTTTGCACAGAGTGACTGACTGCCTGTCTGTCCTCCCCGCAAGCCAAATGGATAGCTTTATTCTACGGTTTAGGCTAGTGTCAGTTTACGCATACGTACTGAGTCCCTAAAACGACTGTCAAAGATCTTCATAACAGCCGCGACCGACGGCTTAATGTGCTCGCCGAGGCACGGCGCAAATGTTAATTTTCAATTCAATACGCACATAACTCTGAAAAGTCTTTGGTGCGTGCAGTGAATTCGAAACCGATACCCTCTGCATGGTAGTCTGTTGGCATTTCCACTTACTGCCTTTTCCGCTAGGCTATCGCTTTATGTTATCTAAGCGTCTACTAGGAGATAACGTATACCTAATAATGTTGCGCTATGTGCAAGTAGGCAGCCGATACCAAAGGCGGAAAAAAAAAATTGATGAACATGTGCAAGTCTCAAATAATACTCAGTTCTCACCACGACTTATTTTGACGTCTACCAGAAACTGGATTCAGACAAACGTTCAATAACATTTTATTCCTAGTAGTGATTGCTCTTAAAATGAATAAAACAAGAAAATAAATCTTATAATAAAGATCTCATATCACGTTCCCAAAACTGCTGTAATAATGAATGGCAATGCCATTGGATAGTATTTTGAGTTCTTTTTCCGAAAGGAATGTTTATTTGGACTGATTTGATTATGAAATACATATATTTAACGCAATGGAAGATATTTTATTTCATCTATTCCCTTTAATATTATGATAATTATAACTTACGATACATTTTTATATTATTGGTTCCAATGTAAGTTGTCTTATATACGAGATGAATGTCAACGTTAAAGATAGTAAGTACTACATACAATTAAATACGGCTGATGTTTTCAAAGTAGAAAATCGTACGTGACTTTTAAGAAA
This sequence comes from Euclidia mi, assembly GCA_944739405.2. NCBI lineage: Eukaryota > Metazoa > Arthropoda > Insecta > Lepidoptera > Erebidae > Euclidia > Euclidia mi. The sequence continues at coordinate 77,010,781 of OX123188.2, forward strand.
TTCTAGCAAAAATAACAAGAAATCTTACTAGAGGTCATAAACTAAGCCTAAAAATATGTCAGTTTGCCAATTTTGGTTCTTAAATTAGCTTATTTGACTTCACAAACATCAATAATCTGCTTCCGTACCTTTCGATGGTGATAGTGTAAAATTGATAAAATGCAGTTACAATATTGTACGTAGGAGGTGTCGATATTTTGACACTTGTTTCAATTTACGATCTCGTTACAACTTCGTTCAATTATCAGATAATTTAGAAGGATACGCTTTTTGTGACGTAAGTATGACACTGACATGATATCGAAACTATATTTATTTAGGACAATTAGTTGCAGATTTTACAAGTACTAGATCAAGGTTAAATTACGTTTGGATAAAAAAGGACCTCTTGATTGTTTATACAGTAGGAATGCTTTTATTATAAGCTAAAGTGGTACCAGTCATAGATTTAGCCAGTTTTGGTGTATCTCGGATATTAACGGTGAGTGGCAGCGGCGAGGTGAGCGATCGGCCGCGGGGAGATGCGGTTATACTACGTCACAGATGAATGGACAACATGTGCAGGCTGCACGTCGGAATAGTCCAGTAAAGTGTTTGTGCGATACTGCGATGTACTTCAACGATTTAAAGTAACTTGTTTATGACCTATGAAGCTTGCAAAGCGTGCTATATGTTTAGCTTCATGATTAGCAGTCTTTACAAATAATCCGAGATGAGACAACAGCTGAATTCCCAGTTAAGCCCTGTAACGCTTAGGCCTGCAACTGAAATGAGATATGAGAAACGTGGTTAGAAAATTTGTTTTCAGTAAGGACGATAAAAGGTCCCAGCCTTAGGCTTTGACTTTTAAATATAAAAAGAGATACTTCAGTCTAAAAATATGCTGTTCTATGGCAACCATGGAGTGTTGTTCCCTGCAATGACATCAAGGAGACACAAAAAAAAATAGGTCACATATGCAATATATAATTTTTGCAACCATCTTCTTATTACCTCTTCCGAAACCGCTTTTGGTGGATGCAAATTGTTTATGCTTAAGGATTAACAAAACACGATACTGATAGCAATCTCTAGCCCGCCTGCTAATCAATTTGTTCATTAGCTTCCTAAACGAACTTCTCTTCCTTACTCCTCTTTTAACAATATAGTGCTAACCGGTGATATCAATATTGATATTGCCAAAACAAATAGCGATCAACGCTCGGTAGAATACCTAAATATGGCTGCTTTTCACGGAATGTTGCCGGCTCACACACTGTGCACTAGAAAGAATCGGTCCTGTCTAGATCATCTTATATTAAAAACTAAATTACCGGCTTTCTGTTACGTAGCGAATACATCTATTACTGATCACGATGCAGTTTTATTTTTCTTCGTTCTAAACATTACTCGAACCGCACGCCAAATAAGTTTAAAATTTCTAAAGTCATTATTTATTTATTTATTTATTATCTTAGGAAAACCAACAGCTTTACAAACATGATAGACAGTGCTTTCTCAAAATACAGATAGCCATTAATAGGTTTTCGCCAATGGTTACAATATACATATAAAAGAAGTAATGAGCATGAGAAAAACAACGCATATCTACTTAATTTCTCGCACACGCATGCCTCAGCAACAAAATGAAGAAGATAATAATAAAAGTGGTACAGTAAAGAAAAACCGCATAACTAATGTCAAAGCCTACATAATATGTACTTTAACAATAAAACTTGACAATCTATATACTTACTGACTAAGCAACCGCCTTGCCGACGCAACGCTAGTGTTAAATAGATCTATATCAAAATTAATAAGAATTTTATTGAACCCATTACTCGCCCGCCGAATAAATGCATTCTGCCTGTAATTAGTGGATGCATGCGGCAGGCTTAGTAGTGGTCCTTTTCGCAAGCCCGTCATCGGCACCTTCAAGGATATTTGGGACAGCAATTCTGGACAATCCAATTAACCGCTTGCAACTTTCATTAAAAACAATATGTCTGCAATATTGCGACGATTGACCAGTGACAGGAGGTGGTGTTTATTACATATGTCGATATAACGTTCGGAGTGGTATTCAAACTTAGTCCTGAAGCATAAATATCTGACAAACTTGCGCTGGACTCTCTCTATGCGAGAGATGTATGTCTCATACCTTGGGTTCCATACTTGCGAGGCGTATTCCAAGTGACTCCGAACAAAAGTACAATACAAGATTTTAAGCGTTTTTGCGTGTTCGAAGTCCTTGGAGGCTCGCATAATAAACCCAAGAGATTTATATGCCCTTGCAACTATAGTGTCGACATGAGTGTCAAATAATAATTTGGAGTCGTGAAAAATGCCAAGATCACGAACACATGATACCCTCTGCAAAACATGGCTGTTAAGTGTGTAATCGAACAGTATCATATTGCGTTTTCTCCCATAGATCATAACGTTACATTTGGTTGGATTAAGTTCCATATATGATTAATAATACAATAGTCCTCGAGACGTTTGAGGTCCATTTGCATGGCGACAGCATCCTGCATATCGGTGACGACAGAAAAGATTTTCATGTCCTCAGCGAAACACAAGACATGTGCAGAATGGAAACACCTGTCAATGTCATTTACACAGACCACAAACAGCAAAGGCCCTAGTAAAGATCCCTGCGGGATACCGCTGGGAATATCAATCCAGCTAGATACGTAGTTGTTGATAGCAACAGCCTGAGAGCGATTTTTTATATATGAAGCTAACCATCTTAACAGATCCCCACTAATACCGATACTTTGTAGCTTAATCAGGAGCAGATTATGGCTGATACGATCAAAAGCTTTATTGTAGTCTGTGTAAACGACATTGACTTGCTGACCTTTGTCCATAGCTTGAGTCAAAAATTCGTTTAAAAGTAATAAGTTGCTAACAGTCGAACGACCCTTTAGAAAACCATGCTGGTACGGAGAGAAAGTGTGAAGTAAGGCACGATATAATTGATTAAAATCATTTTTTTCAAGCAGTTTGGAAACAGTACAGAGCTTAGATATTGGCCTGTAGTTGGCAACTTCTGTGCGTGAGCCCTTTTTATAGATTGGTGTAATATAAGCCCGTTTCCAAATAGCAGACACTTCACCCTCAGATAGAGACATCCTAAATAGCAGAGATATTGGTAAAGCAATAGATTTTGAACATTTTTTAAGAAAGAAAGCAGGTAGATCATCAGGTCCTGGAGACTTGTGTACGTCTAACTCAGAAATAAGGCGCTGAACATATTCCGTAGAAATATAAATTGAAGATATGTTAGCTACTGGGTAATTATGAGAATCAAGTAAAGTGGATACAGGGCGATTTATAGAGAGATTATTAGGAGAGTTTAAAAAATTTGAGTGAAGTGGTCTGAAAATGCATTACAAATTGATTGCCCAGTGTCTACAATTGAATTTTTCCAAGTTAAACTATTGGGCATAGAATTTTGACTAAATTTGGATTTTACGTAAGACCAAAAATACTTGGGGCTTTTCTCAATAGAAGTTTCAACGGAATTTACATACTTAAGGTAGCATGATGTTAGTAACTGTTTACTACGGTCTCGGAGCATTTTATATGTTTCTTCATCACACCGGTTACCGTATATTTTGATTTTTTTAAAGAATTTCTATTTTTCTTTAATTACTTTTTTAAGAGCCGGAGTAAACCAACGGGGAAAATTATTATTTATCATTTTTTTATTAGGTATAAATCTATCCCGTAATTCACGAAACGTTGTGTAAAAATAATCAACAGCATCGCTTAATGACCTAGTTGAAAATTTATTTTGCCAGTCAATATTGAGCA